>SJYF01000333.1:1877783-1888715 GCA_006410515.1 Procapra przewalskii | reverse complement strand
CAAGTTACTTAAATTTTTTGAGTCTCAATTTCTTCATCTGTAAAATGGGAATTATGTGTTAAACTGCATAGATTTGCTCTAAGGATCAGGTGACAATTTATACACAAGGCCAGCACTGACCCGTGGGTGCTGAGAATTGTTAGATGGCTCCTCTTTCTTCCCCTCCGTCCACCTCTCAGCTCAGTCAACACGCTGTAAGAGTGGAGCTGCATTTTTGAGACACAATTTATTCCTCAAAGACTGAATACATGTCTAGCCCATAATATGTCCTAAGAAGCTTGTCTCACTGTGAAGAGCTGACTACTTATGAGTAGTTTGGATGGTATAAAAATGTTCATTACTTATAAAATTTTGGTTTGATATGGAAACCCTACTTTATTTTTTTTTTTTTGGAAACCCTACTTTAGAGGGATACCCAGGAAACAGATTTATATCATTAGGCCTGAATAGATTTTCTGAAAAATGTCTGCCGATTTATGCATATTCCCAGGGCATGTTAGGAGCCTCCTGATAAAAGTCTGAGCATTTTAAGGGGTTAATTCTCCCAAAGCATCATGGATAAGGGGTTCAAGAGTAGAGCTAGTACTGTCAAGAAAAGGTGTCTTTCAAGAGAAAACTAAATAAAAACAAAAATATTTTAAAAGGGTAACTTTTGTACAGGAAGTGACCCTGAAAGATTTGGCATCAGTGTTAGAATTTTCTGACCCTTTGGCTCATGGCAGTTAGCAGGGCTGGAGTCTGAAGTCCAGGTTTTCTCTTCATCTTCATATAATGTGTCCAGCCCTCTGCCACAGGCCATCTTAAACTCGGATAGTTGACGTAGCTTGGCATGAACCAGCAGAGCTATGACGCAGTTCAGGGAAACTGTAGCAAGCATAACATTAAATCCGAGAGCTGACATTTTGCCCACAAAAGAGGGGACAGAGGCCCCAAGGGCTAAATGCTTTGCTCACCATGTAGCTAAAGAAGGGCTAGGGTGGGGCTGGATTCCAGGTTCCTTATCCCTCAAGGCTCAAAACTCCTTCCCCAGAGCTCCCCAGCAAGGAAAATCCAGGGTCTCCAACTGCAGCAAGACGTGGTAGAACAGGGCATCCACTTTGAAGTCAGAAAGACTTGGGTTCAAATACAAGTCGAATTCAAATCCTGCACTTAGTTCTGCAATTTGGGGAAATTACCTCAGCCTCTCTGAACCTCAGCTTTATCATCTGCAAAGTGGGGATGATAATGCACCCCCCTTTGTGGGCCTGGGGTGATGACTAGAGACAGTGTGGAAGTAGCTCTTCATGTCCATGGGCTCTGTACCCACGATCTACCAACCTCAGATCAAAAGCATTTGGAAAAAATAACTCCAGAAAGCTCTAAAAAGCAAAACTTGAATTTTCCATGCACTGGCAACCTTGTATGTGTATTTATATTGTATTTATAATTACATACGTAGAATTTATATTGTATTGGGTATTATGAGTAATCTAGAGTTGATTTAAAGTTCATGGAAGGATACACAGAAGTTATATGGAAACACCATTTTATATAAGGGACTTGAGTATCCCTGGATTTTCATATCCACAAGGATCCTGGAACTGGTCCCCCCTGGAGATACCCAGAGATGACTCTAACTTATTTGTGGTGGCCGAAGCACTTGCCCCATAATAAGTGCTCAGTACCCTGTAGCTAAGTTTTAGAAATGAATTAAAGATAGCTTTAAGTAGAGGTAGCTGCCATCCAAGAATACTCTGAATCCATTCTGGAGGAAAGGACTGTAGTATACCCACAATTTGGTCAATGATACACACAATTAAAGACAACTCTGACATTTGAATAGCACCTTAGGGTTTCACTAAGGATTTTCTCATTATAGAGCATCCACCTTATAAGCAGGGATACAGCTCTGAAAAAGCAACGTCCCTGTGGTCAGTGAGCTGCTCAGTTAGCAGCCAAGGCCGCCAACAACAGCTCTCCCAGCCTCCTAGCCCAGATGCCTGCCCGTCGTCCTTCAGGAGGACCATGTGAGGGGTGTGTGTGCACAGATGGTGCCCGTGGAGAAGCAGGCCCAGCACAGGGCGCAGGACAGGAGCTCTGAGCTTGGGTCTCCACCCCCATCACCTGGCATCTGAGTGACCTTGGGAAGTTACCTCTTCATGTCTCGGTTTCCTCCTCAGTACAACGAGGACTATTCTAACAGTCCCCTCTCCACAGGACTGTGGCGATAGTCAAATGAGGTGGTGCCCACGAAAAGCACGCAGTAAGCATGCACTGATATCAGCCACTAAAGCTGCTTTTGTGTTGTTAGTCTCTTGATCATGTCCAACTCCTTGTGATCCCATGGACCATAGCCCACCAGGCTCCTCTGTCCATGGGATTTCCCAGGCAAGAATACTGGAGTGGGTAGTCATTCCCTTCTCCAGGGCATCTTCCTGACCCTGGGATGGCACCCAGATCTCCTGTGTTGCAGGGGGCTTCTTTACCAGCTGAGTCACCAGTCAGCCACTGTCGTTGTTCAGCTGCCAACCCGTGTCCAGCTCTTCTTGGCCACTATTACTGAGCAACAAATATGAAAGATACCAACCTAGTGTGAAGGGCTCTCTGTCAAATGGAACTAACGAACGATCTAGGGCTGGTTTTGTGCTTCTGTCTATGGAAGGAGCAGGGACTGGAAGGGAAAGAGACTGAAGTCAATTCACAGAAAAGAGCACTGGGCTGGGGGAGGAGGGCAGGTGGGCAGGAGAGGGTGGCCCCGTACTCACGCTTGGCCGTTTTGTGGTTTCTGCTTCGGCTAGACTCTTCGTGGTTGGGCTGGGGTGGGGGTAGTGGCTGCTGTAACAGAAATCCACATGTTAGGAAGCACTTCCAACCCATCAGCAAGCCCTGAGAGCTTTATACCCCCAAATAGGTCTGAATCTGTTCACTTCTCTCCATCCCATGGACAGGTACACACCTATCCATTTCTCAGATGAACCGAGCTCCCTGTTCCACACTCTGGGAGAGCATTTTCTGCAAGTCAATCCTCTGCCAAGCTTTCTAGTGGCTCCTATCACATTAGGAACAAAACTAAAGCCACCATGGCCTGCAAGGCCCTGCCTGGGCTGACTCCTGTCCACCCTCCACCACCTTTGTGTGCTCCTCTCTCCAGGGCCCACTGGGCTCTCACCCTAAGAACCTTCTTGCAGTTCCTGCAAAATCTCATGCTTGTGCATCTTTGGAATCTCCATACCTGTATCTTCCTCTGCCTGGAATATTCTTTTCCCAGCTCTCACCACAGCTGTCTCACACTGTCCAGCTCAATGTCACCTCTCCACCCACCATCACGTTCCCTGGTCTCCTGTCTCCCTAACTACAGATTACTACACAAATTACCTTGTTTATGCATCTCTTTACTTGCTGATTATTCATCTCCCCCAACCCAAATGAAAAACTTTATGAACACAGGGACCTTATTTGTCTTGTTCATGCTCTATTCCCAGAACACTGCCGGGTGCTGCTGCTCAGTAAATATCTGTAGATTGAATGAATGAAATTCTGCATCCCAAGAGTAAGCTGCAGATTTCAAGAGCAAAACCCATGTGTAGATAAATTCAGCTCCATGAGCTCCCTTTGTAATAAAACTGCAAAAGCAGGAGGAAGCCATCTGTTCTTGGACAGACTGTCCCAGTGGTGGTGTGGTCTGGATTTTGAGCTTTGGGGAAAACACATCCTCTGCGGCCCTTAGCCCTGACACCTGGCATTCACCACGGCTGTCGAGTGCTGCGGTCCTTGTGGAGAGAGCACATTTCCAGCTGTGGACTCCTGAGCCTGAACTTCTCTGGGTCTCTTTGGATACAAGCAGACCTCAGAGATATTGGGGGTTTGGTTCCAGACCTGGTACCACAACGAAGCAAAAATCAAAATAAGGCTGGTGAATGGGAAAATCATGACTTTCTCTATGGCAGGATAATCAGACCAACTCAGAACTGAAACACATATGGTATGGGCCCATTTGTGATGGGCCTTTCCTACTGTGCAATATACACCTGCACTAACCAGACCTCGTCAAGAAAGGAGGATACAAACAAACTTGGGGGGAAATGGCCCCTTTCTTCTGATACCACCACTGTGATTTTTAAGTTTGAAGAAGTGAAGCTGAGTTGTGTTCGACTCTTTGCGACCTCGTGGGCTGTAGCCTCCCAGGCTCCTCTGTCCATGGGATTTTCCAAGCAAGAATACTGGAGTGGGTTAACATTTCCTTCTCTAGATTTTTAAGTTTAGTATTTCTTCCTCATCCTGTCAGGGGGTTGCACTGACCTAAAGGCTTACTCTGCACACCCGACCAAAACAGCTCTGGTGAACTTTGTGTATAATGTTAACTTGCAAGTATGACACTTGAGTCTTTCTCTCAAAAATGTATGAAACTGAATCTCTAGTCCTGACTGAAGGAGCAGTTCTCAGCACTTCTGAGAGTCTGCTCCCCATGTTAGAATAAAATTATCTTTCAGTCTTCTTAGTCTGATTGCTAATTGGATTTTCATCAACACTAGTCACACATTTTTTTATTTCCCACTGTATATAAAAGCTACATGTATGCTGTATTGGAATCTATTAAGTGTGTGATAGTATTATGTGTAATAAAGCAACATACATATTTTAATTGCAAAATATTGCTTTAAAATGCTAACCATCATCTGACCAGGCAGGGTTGTCACAAATCTTCAGTTTATTAAAAACACAGTGTCTGTGAAGTGCGGTAAAGCAAATGCGACACAGTGAGGTGTGCCTGTTACCTAACTGATCCATGGAATCTGGAACTGTAAGCTTGACGAAAGAGGAACAGGGGTTTGCTGCCCCCGTCTCCCTGGATTCATCACATCGCACTCTGGTCCCAAGCTTTCTGTCCCTGGAATTTCAGGCGTTGGCCAGCAGGTGGTGCCAGTCTTTTCTCGGGAGAGAGAAGGCTTAGGACTACCATTTACCTATTCCTCTTAGATTTTATTTCACAGTTTTCACTTATTTCAAAAGTAGGAAATTACAGTACAATGAATATTAGAAGGAAACTTTTTATTATACAAACAACTTGTATTGTTTATGGTAAAGAGAAAATACCAGTGATAAAGAGCAGTATGCTGTGTATAAAAGTCACTAGTACTTCATCCCCCACAAAAGCCCACTGTACTTGGGTATGAATTTCCAGCCTGCATATAATCTTTTCTTGCTGGCTGCAGTTGGATAGAGATGTCTACAGTCTGTTCTGTCCACAGAGGAAGTCATTGAGTGGATACGAGGTAGCATGAGAGAAAGGATGGCGCCTACCTGGTGAATGCGGCCACCCGCAGGCAAAGGAGGGAGGGTGGGCATCGGCCTTTGTGGGGGCACAGGCGGCTGCTGCACTTTCCCAGTGGGGGGGCGGTCTGTGGAAATAAAGGCGTTCAAATGGAAGGAGAAATTCTACATCCCGGTGAGTGGGGCCACCGGCCTGGTGCATCGCCGGATGCGTGGCAGAGATGTGCCCACATCTGGGCTGTACAGGGTGGGGCGTCCTTGGCCCCTTGCCTTCTCTGTGCCTGCCCAGTTCATCTTACTCTTATATTCGGAAGCACCTCTCCCCTCACCTCTGGGGACTGAGTATTTGTCAGAGGTTTTGTTGATGAAGGCATCAAAAAAAAAAAAAGCCTCTAGATAATGAACTCAGCCAGTACCATGAGGGAGTGTTTTCAGACAAAATTGTAAAGAAGTAGACACACATGCCCCTACATATGCAGACAAGTGTAGGTGCACACACGTGTGTATATACATGTACGTGACATGCAGAGCCACACGCGCAGCTGCCTGGGCAGGGTCAAGCCCACTGTGGTGGCTCAAGAGGCTGCTGCGCTAGTCCCTTTCCTTCCCTCGTGCCTGCTCAGCGCCGTCCCCCCTCCCACTTCCTCCTTAAAGGGAGGAGTCAGCCACCAGCTCCGGTTACCAAACCACAGGCTCTGCACAGAAACTCACGTCACAGAAGCATCCCCGGGCCAGGCCGACAGACAGCAGTGTCCCGCCGCTTTGACAGCGAGAGGCCAGGCCAGGACTGTGAGTAATTCCTGCATTCTGTGCCCTGACCGATTCTGCCTCACCCAGTCTCAGCCCTGGGGAGGCAACGCTCCGCCACAGGGACTGGGGCTCAGAGCCTAGGCAAGCCTGGCCTAACCTCATACCTCACCCACCCTGGCCATCTCTCAGCCCCTCTGACCTTCTTCAAGCCTCAGTGCCTTTGCACGGCCATTTCTATGGCTCAGAGTGCTTTCCCGTGATACCTCTACCCCCACTTAGACAACTCCTGCTCATCCTTTAAATTGAAACTGAAATATCATGTCCCCAGGGAAGCAAGCCTGGACTAGGAATAGCCTCAGCCTCATCTCCCACATGTGTCTTCCTGAGTATATATCATGGTTTAATTCAATCATTTTGTTGCCTCACCCATTGAACTATGAATTCTTTAGGGTGAGGGCTGTCTGCTGTCTCATTCATTCTGTGTGCCCATAACTGGCGTGTATGGGACACTCAATGACAGTACCTATTTCTTCTCTGGACCTCAGTTTCCCTAAATACAAAACAGGCTTGGTAATTGTCATCTGTATCCTACAGGGTGCTTCAAAACACAAAATTCTGACAAAATTTGAAATGACTTTAACATTGCCAAGTGTTCTACAGCCTAAAGGATTCGTGGTATTAATTTCTGCGGTGCTGATCACCAACTGTTTGGCTTACTCCTTGATAGTACGCACGTGTATATGTGGCTATCTCTGTTACCACCACTGGTAGGATGTAAGCCCTGTGAAGCAAGGGCTGTGTCTTCTTTCCAGATAATTTTGAATCTCAACATTTAAAATGATTCCTGGATAATAGGAGACCAATAATTTTTGCTGAATGGATGAATGAATAAATGAGCAAGGGAGAAAGGTGCTGACAGGAACAGATGGACAATGAAAATCTTAAATACTATTGAAATGTTTAAAGTATGGCCAAACCACATTCAGTATTGTTGCTTTTATCCTGACAATCTATGGATAGTCGTGCCACGTAACCATGAATTGTTCCAAGACGGGGAGGAACAGGAAAGTACTTGAGTACCAAAGGAAGACACAAAATAAGCTGTTCCTTCCAAACGCCCTCAAGCAGCAGTTCAGTCCTGATATCAGCCACCACCAGCAATGGTTTGGCTGCAAATCATAAATATTAAACTTCACAGCAAACCTATATGGCCTGTATTATTATTGTCCTATTTCACAGATAAGGAAACTGAGGCCCAGAGAGGTGGAGTCACTTGCCCAAAGCCACACAGCCGGTCAGCTAGCATCAGCACGCAATGCTCTCTGCTGCGTGGGTATTGGCCTCCCGTGCATCAGTGGGGGCTGGGGCTGGGCTCCAGGGCCCTTACCTATGTACATGGAGTTGGGGTTGGACAAAGGCTTGGCAGGCAGGATGGAGTTCTGCAGAGCTTCCTCATCGTTGGAGGGCGGTGGCTCGTAATCGGCATCATCTTCCGCAGGCGCCTCTTCCTCTTCGTTGGGGGACTCATAGTCACCGTCATCCTCCGCGTCTGCATCATCATTGGGACTTTCATAGTCGTCTTCTTCCTGCCAGTGTGACGGGGGCAGTGTGGTGTGTAGAGGCTCCTTGGCAGTGGGCGTGCCCACATCTACTCTCTCTCTGCCAAGCCTCACGGTGGTCCTCACTTGGTTCCTCCCACTTTCCAGATGAGGACACTGAGCTCAGGGGGCACAATTCATGTGGCCAGCAAGCTGTCGTCTTAGGACCCACTCAAGGTCTTTAGACTCCCTAGGCAAGTGCATTTTCTCCCTGTATGTCTTTGCACAGCAGACACAAGCAGAAGAAATGAGGTGGACACAGCAACAGAGGGATGGCAGAGCCTGCTGTTTTGAAAAAACACATTTTTCACTTCAAGCATCACCAAGAGGAAGACTGAACCCTAGGATCATTTATGATGCCCCTGGTTAACTGCCAGTTCTGTTCTCGGGGTGTGTGCTCAGTCACTCAGTCGTGTCCGACTCTTTTCGACTCCATGGACTGGGGCCCGCCATAGGATTGTCCCAGCAAGAATACTGGAGTGGGTTGCCATTTCCTCCTCCAGGGTATCTTCCAGACTCAGGGATAGAACCCACGTCTCCTGAGGCTCCTGCATTGGCAGACGGATTCTTTATCACTATGCCGCCTGGGAAGCCCAGTTCTCAGGGTGCCTATACTCAAAACTTTCCTCTCATCATAACCTGGCACAGCCTCCAAGACCATGCTGATGGGAAAATCAGACAAACAAAGCCCCTGAACTGAAGGCAGGTTAAGTTGTGCCTGAGAGGGGGTAGTCAGGGTTGGGCTAGTCTCTGCTGGGAGTTGAGTGTACGGAGATAACAGCTTATTTTTCACGACAGCTAACTCTCTTGGAAGAGACTCTCTAAACTTTAAGTTTTTTTTTTATTGTATTTTATATTTGTTTCTCTGTAGGTCTCAGGGAAAGTAAGCTCTAGGGCTTGGGTGATTGCCTTTGAAGCAGCCCATGAAAGTGGACAGTTATAGTCATGATTTCCCAGGCATAGGTGACACCATCAGCTGCCGAGCAATGACGGGCTTATCACGCTCAGGCCAAAGTCACGTGGGTCCTCACTGAGCCCTGGACATTTCTCTAAAGTCAAGGTGTGCAGAAAGAAGCAGCAGGAGGTTGCAACTTGGTGAGGAAAGGTGCGTACTAGAACCTAGAAATCCTGATAGCATTGCCGGGTGGCTTAAGGAAGTCTGTCTAAGGAGCTTAGCTGAAAGGTGCGTGTGTTCAGTCACTCAGTCATGTCCGACTCTGTGACACTATGGACTGTGGCACACCGGGCTGCCCTGTCCATGGAATTTTCTGGGCGAGAATACAGCCTTTTTTTTGACATGAATATCCTATGGGCTTCCCTGGTACCTCAGCTGGTAAAGAATCCGCCTGCAATGCAGGAGACCCCAGTTTGATTTCTGGATCAGAAAGTTCCCCTGGAGAAGGGATAAGCTACCCACTCCAGTCTTCTTGCCTAGAGAATCCCCATGAACAGAGGAGCCTGGTGGGCTACAGTCCATGGGGTCAAAAAGAGTCGGACTTGACTGGGTGACTAAGCACAGCACGTATATCATATGTGTATATATAATATATATATATTCCCATGCATATATATATATTCTAAAACATATACACACTGGAAGCCAAGATGAGGTTGAGTTCAACTTCCTGAACACAAAAAAAGACTTCGTCCTGCCATTAATGTCACTGCAACTTGAGAGCAGAGGATGAGGAATGGGAGAGACTTAAGAACCACAGCCTCAGCACCTTTCCAGGCCTTGCTGACTGCCCCTTAGACCTGCAGGGCCTCCCTACCATCTCTCAGCCTGCATACCTAGCCCCACGGCTCCTGACTTTCCACTGGACCTTCACCTTATCAGCCTTTCTCAACAACAGACTTTTCCTCTTTGCTTCTAGAACAACTAGTCTCTCCAGGGACTCGACTCATATATTCCTATGTGTGTTTTTGTTCCAAATCACATCTGATCTGTGTGTGTGCTCTCCAAGCTATAAAATGGCCACAGGGTCGTTTGTCCTTGCCCCCCGTGTACCCTGTGCGGTACTGAGCACCTCATGGAAGCCTGAGTGTCGTAGCAGCAGCTGGTGGGGACTCCCTGTTTAAAGACAAGGTGGAGGAGGCCAGCCTTAGACTGAGCTCACAGGAGGAACTGCATGGCAAGCAGTGGCTAAGATACAGTTTCTATGTGAAAATGTAAATATTTGGGAGGAAACTGGTCAATTATGCCTTGGGAACAAAATTAATCTGTTACATTCCTTTGTTCTCATGCAAAAAGCGCAGACTTAACTAGCAGGTTTTTTGGTGTTGTGTGTGTGTGTGTGTGTGTGTGTGTGTGTATGTGTGTGTGTGTGTTTTCAAATTCAATGCTTGCTTTTACCAGAATCCCAGTAGAACAGGAGCATTTAGTGTCTGCTACCTAAAGGCGCTAGAGGCAGCCGCTTACCAGAAGGACCCCTGGACTAAGGGTGGGCGAGCTGCAGCCTCAGCCTGCCTCTAACTGGTCATAGGGCTTTACATAAGTCACATCCTGCAGTGGGCTCAGCTGCTGCCTCTGTAAAAAGAACAGACTGGGCTATGAGCCATGACAGAGTTCTTAGCCCGAGTCTGGCTTCAAGTGTGGTGATGATAATATGCAGTTTTCTAGGGAGAAGCTGTACAGAATTCATCAGACTCTCAAAGGGGTCATCATGACCCCTCAAGTATAAAACCCAATTGGGCCGTCCCATCCCTGAGGCCTTTCGAGGGCGGATAGTTCATTCTAAGCTCCCTTTCCCTCTGTGTCACCAGCAGGGACTTAAGCCCACGAGAAAAGTTATTTTAAAGCTGCTTTAGTGTAGTCCCTGTGAGGAGGGCTTCGGGGGCGGGCCCTGCTGTGGGGGGTCCTGGTGAACAGCGCAGGTCAGCACCCCGCAGGCCTCAGCCGAGCCCAGCTCGCCACCAGCATTGGTCACAAAGTGGCTCAGGGCCAAGCCTTTCCTGCAGGTGTGGCCCACCACTGCTCCCTGCCCCGAGGGCGAGAGGGCCAGCCCAGACCAGCGACCAACGGACAGTGAGGACTGGAAGGACAGAGAGCCGAGCTCTGGCCATGCAGGCACGCCTGAGCCCTGGGGCTTCCATCAGCGCCTGCTCCCCCGGCATCACTCCAGTGCCTCACTACAAAGGACCTCCGGACTCTGCTGTAAGCTGGGAGGACCCGCCCCATACTCACAAAGGACGACCAGCCTCCGTTGTCTTCCTCATGGCTCTCTGTGGAGGAAGACAACACCGTTATCAGTGCTGACTGAAGCCAGCCACAGAGGGGAAGTCGGCGCTCCCCAGCCTGGTGCCCTCCCCAGCCTGGTGCCCTCCCCCACCCCCG
>SJYF01000333.1:1854297-1875285 GCA_006410515.1 Procapra przewalskii | reverse complement strand
GAGAGGGTGTGCTGTGCTGTGCTTAAGTCACTCAGTTGTGTCCAACTCTTTGCAACCCCATGGACTGTAGCCCACCAGGCTCCTCTGTCCATGGGGATTCTCCAGGCAAGAATACTAGAGTGGATTGCCATATCCTCCTCCAGGGAATCTTCCCACCCCAGGGATGGAACCCAGATCTCCCACATGGCAGGAGGATTCTTTACCATCTGAGCCACCAGGGATGAACAAACTTAATAAATGAGCTGGGCTGTTAGAGGAGAGAGGAGCCTATAAGCCTTCCTCCGATGTCATTGCTGGGATGTCACACGCCACGGGGAGATGCTTTAAAGCGGGGGTGGGGAGCTTCCCAGTGGAAGCTCCAATCACACCATCAGATTGCTTGATTCTGGTTCCTCTGTTTCCTTTAAGCGGTTGTTCAAGAAGCTGATGAGCGTCCCTCTGCTCCCTCCTCTGACAGAGCATCAGTCAGGGCACAGTCACCCCCATTCAGTCCTACCTTCACTCAGCAGTGCGCACTCCAGGCTACCTAAGCGCCAGGAGCTCTGCTGGGGTTCAGGGCACCTCGGTGAACAAAACAAAGATCCTTGCTCTCGAGGAGCTTACTTGCTAGCGGAGACAAACAGATGACAAACAGTAAACGCTGGAGGAAGTGAAATTCAAGGTGAGAGCTGTGTGGACGCGCAGGCAGGGCGAGGGGGGCGGGAGTGCAGGAGCAGGGTGCGGTTACAATTGAAAAACCACCCAGCGGGCCTCTGGGAGGAGGTGACATTTCTGCAGGACCTGAAGTAGGGGTGCTGGGGAGCGGGGCCCCCACACAGTAAGGGCGGTAAGGGAGGGCACAGGGAGAAGCGGGGTGGCCCTGACCGGCTGGCACAGTGGCTTTGATCCTGAAAAGACCTGCTGCTCTAGGCAACTCCTTACGGCATCTTCAGCAGCCGGGCGGGAGGCTGCCGGGGCTCTAACTGGCGAAGGAAGGAAATGGCAAACCGCAGCCCCACAGAGGAGCAGCGCGAGCTGAGAGCAGCAGGGCCGGAGAGGGGCCGGCAGCCCAGCCTGTGGCAGACGTGGGGCCCCCAGGCCCCCTGCTTTGGGGGCCTCAGAGCACCCCCTCCCCGCAGCTGGGGCTGCTGGCTGTGGGGGGGCGCATGTGCAGGGCGGCGTTGCTGGGGATCAGAGCACGAGGTTCTTGCACCTCTGCCTGCAAACTCTCAGAGGACCAAGCGACAGTGAGTGGCCGGAGGTGACTCATTCTCTCTCCTCCCCACAAACCCCAGGCCGCACTCAGCCCCAGGAGGGACCGACGGGGGCTGGGCCTCGGGTAGACATCGCCCTCTGCTCGTCTTTAGTCACAGAAGCGGAGCGGACCTTTCTGCAGGAAGCCAGGCCGTGGCAGCCAAGACCCCTAGCTCGCTGTGTGACGGGAGTGGGCCTCTGGCTTCTCAGGTGGAGGCCTCCCCCGATCATGCTGGACGGTTCAGAGGTTGGGAGGAGGGTCCTGCTGAGTGTGACTGCAGCCTCCTGCCCACAGACAGTGCCCACGGCCTGACCTCAGGCCGGATATCGCCCTTCCTAGTCCTCCCTTCCTCATCAGCGAAACAGGAGGGTTGGCCCTGCTGGAGAATCCCTGACCTGCCCGACCATAGCCACAAATACTGATGAACAGGCCCACTGGAGACTTAACCCATCAGAGTGTCCCAGAGAAGCTGGGAGCCACTGGATACAGTCACAACAAGTGCCCCAGAGACACGGGTGGGTCCTGTGGGCTGAAAGCTTGTGAAATCACTCCTGTGATCTGGTCTTCTTGGACTTGTCTTCAAAAGAATAGAAATGGAGGAAGTGGAGTGAGGTGGGGGAGCAGAAGCAGGACTCAGTGTCTCTGCCTATCGTGGCCCTGGTAGGGCTCTCCCAGGACACGTGGGCTCCTGTTTCATGGCCCCTGTGTTCTGCCAATGGGGGTGGAGGCTCACGAGTGTGTCTCAAAATCAACTTTGCTGGTCACACAGAAGTAAGAAGGAAACTGGGAAAGAAAGGCAGGCAGGGAGGAAGGGAGGCCGAAGACAGAACGGAATGGAAAGTGTCAGAGCCCACAGTGCAAGTAAGAGTCAATGTTATTTCCAAACACTCTGGTCTGTTGCCTGTGTGATCGTGTGTCTCATGCACAGCGGATGTTTTTCTTGCAGAAGGTCGCATAGTGTGAGCTGTGGATGAGTTTCCCTGTCTCCTAGAGGGCTTGGGGGGACGGGGAGCTGTTCCCTTGACCCCAGTTTCAGAGGCACACTGGACTGCCCCTCGCCTGGAGGCCCTCCTCCACCCCTCACCCCCTCCCTGCTCTCTGACACCACCCTGACCCCGTCCCACCTCCCAGCCCACGTTCTCACACCCGATCTGGCTTTCACTTGCATTTCACCTTTCTTTAAAGGAACAAAATTCCTCTTTAAAGGCAAGTCTTCTGTGAACCAAGAGTCAAACCTTCCAAAATTCTCTCCTGTCACTTGAGGAGCCAGGGAGAAGCCAGGACATCGCTCTCAAGACTCAGGCCTCCAGGGGCGACCAGGCACGTGAGCGGGAAGCAAGAATCTGAGGGCCTCCCACTTCTCAGCCATGCCCTCCCCCTGACAGATTTACAAGTTACTTGTGCTCCAGTCATTTTGTGTAGTAGCCAGGAAGAGCTATCCTGTTTACCAGCAAGGACAGCAGGGCGCTGGGGGAGGTGTTTGTCAAAGGCCCCATGCAGGTTTTTCGCATGGAGCTGAGCGGAAGTTAAGTGCTCTGGGCTCCACTGAGGAGGAGGAGCGGCAGTCAGTGGGATGGAGGCCCTTTCCGTGTGGGGAGGACGGGGCACCGGGACAGGGCTTTGGCCAATGAACGGGAGAGGGGAGGCACATGTCGGAGAGGGACCTGGCACTGTCACAGGCTGCTGGGAGCTGAGCACGTGTCATGAACACAGTGCTGAGTTCAGCTCTGCGCCCTCCCTCCATCCTGCCCGCCATCCTTTGCTGTCTTTATATCTTGGGTAGGCACTGAGCAGATGACACAAGGAGCTGTCTCTGAGGTAAGGAGACAACGCCTTTGCAGAAGACAGAGAAAGCAACAGGCACGACTCCCTTGTCTCTCTAACTGGATCTTAGCTTTTTCCATCCTAATTCCACTATGGATGATGGGGACGGTGATCATTGATGTTATAAAGAGAATCATCCAGTACCTATCTGTTGCCTACATTACCACCACATACCTGCCCTCTTCTTTTTTTTAAGTTACACTGTATTATTTTAAATATAAAATTTATAGAATTGGGCCTGCCAATGCAGGGGACGTGGGTTCATTCCCTGCTCTGGGAGGATCCCACATGCTGTGGGCAACTTAATCTCATGCACCATTAACTTCTGAGCCCTTGTACCCTACAGCCTGTGCTGTGCAACAAGAGAAGCCACGGAAAGTGAGGCCCACACACCGCACCTGGAGGGTACCCCCCACCCCCAGCTCAGCATGATTAAAGAAAGCCCTTGAGCAACAGCAAAGACCCAATGCAAAAAGAGCAACAAAAATCTACAACATTAAAAAAAAAAGACTCCAGATGATCACCAGAAGATTTTATCATGTATTCTATTGATTTAACCAGAACACGCTCGGTTCTGCCATAGCACTAGGCGAGCACCTCTAAAAGGATGTCACACTGTTTTATTTTAACGCTCTCCTCTGCCACACTGTCTGTGAGGTCTCTGGGAGAAGCTAGGCCTGAGACAGTCCTATGGCTGCAGACAGAGAACACTTTTCCACCAGAAACTGCCTTCTTACAAAATTCATTTCGTACTGACTTTTTAAAGCAAATTTAAGGAAATTGAGATATTCAGAGGAGTGTAATCTTGTTTTGGTCCACTGTACATAAACACAATTTCTTTTCTATAGCTCTCTAGGGAAATGGCCTAGGGCAAATGGACCTGTGTACAAAGGAATGGAACAAGTGAGCCTGGAATATCTATACACACAGGCAGCTTATGTGGGCTGCCTCCCACTTACCCATGCCACCCATATACACTGCCCCCTCTGAGTTTCTTCTTTCCTCTCCTATAGATGAGGAACCTGAGGCTCAGACTTGAAATGACTTGCCTGAGTCCCACAGCTGGTAGGAGGCAGAGCCTGCTTTAGAACCTGGCTTTGCCTCTCTCCAAAGCCCATGCCTTTCTATGCTTTCATCCTCCCCAGTTAGTAGGATAAAAGCATTAGTAAAAACCTGAAATGGTGCTCATTGGGATTTTGCATAAAATGGCTGGAATAGTTAATGCCTCTTCAGTACATCTTATTATATCTCCATTATTTCTTCTAACTCTCTCATTGATCCTTTGAGACAGGGTCTGTAATTGTCCCCATTTTACAGATGAGGAAGCTGGGGCTTAGGGAACTCCAATAACTTGTCCACAGACTCATAGCTAATGAATGGGAGAATTGGGTCTCAACTAGTTTGATCTCAGAGCCTGCATTTTACTCACTAAGCTCTCCTGTCTGCCTGTTCAAATCTGAAATAATATCTTTTAAAAGAATGTGTTCATGAAGTTCATGTAACCCATTCCTTCATTTTATACACTTGGAAACTCAGAGTACTCTAGGACTCATCCCAGACACAGAGCTCACAGAGGTATAGCTGAAAATTGGTACTTTTTATACCAATGCTCACACTCAGAATCACCTGATCAGGGCAGCCAAACTTTCCCCGGATGCCTCCCCCACCAGTTCGCCTTTCATGCTCCATGGACAGCCCTCGTGCCTTGCCTTGGGGGGGCAAACCCACTGGAGGGGCATTTTCACTGCAGGCCAAGCTGTTGTTTAAGTTTTTAAATAACTGAAGAAATATCCCACCTCCACCTCATGCTGAATTGCAGACATCAGCTCAGCTCGGCCTTAAGACTGAAAAGAAGATCCTCCCAGTTAAAGTGCCTTCCTCATCCCCTTCCTTCTACTGCTCTGGTTGAATCTCCTCCTCCCAGCATCTTTCTAGCCACAGCCCTGGGAGAAGGTGCCATCTCATAGCGGGATCATAGCCATCATTCCTAACCAGGCTCCATGCCTCCAACTGAGCCCTCCTCTCCATCATCTTCTACACACCCTGGAGAGAGTCAACAGGCAGGGTTTCACCTCAGTGTTCCCCCTGCTGAACTCACTTCAGCAACACTCTCAGACTCATAACAGCTCAAAGCATCCTTCACAATTATAACCAGTTACTGTGGTCTTTTTACTGCGCACTCCCCCACGTACGCCTCAACTGTTCTGACCTACCTGCAGTTCCAATAAATGCACTGGTATCATACCTTCCCAATATAGTCCCCATTTCTAGAATGTCTTTCAATTATTTTTCATCTGACCACTCTCAATATATTTCAAGATCCAAGTTAGGTTCCCTTCTTCCCCAAAGTCTTTCCTGATGCCACTTCTTGATTTTAAAACACTATGTGGATCCAACTTAACGTGTCTGCAGGCTGACTCTAGCCCACCAGCCACCAGTTCTCACTGCTATACGCTAAGTTCTCTCCTTGACCTAGACCTATAGCCTTTCTCTAGGGCATCCCTTCTATAATGTCCAATGTAATCGTCACCACCGTATCTAGCTACTGAACCCTTGAAATGTGGCTAGTGCCTCTGAGGCGCTGAATGTTTTATTATTTTTTGAATCTCTATTTTTAATTATTTGGCTGCACTGGTTCATAGTTACGGCATGTGAGATCTTTTAGTGTGGCAGGTAAGATTTTTAGATGCAGCATGGGAACCCTTGGTTGTAGCATGCAGGATCTCATCCCCTGACCAGGGACTGAACCCAGGCCTTCTGCATTGGGAGCGTGGAGTGTTAGATCACTGGACCACCCGGGAAGTCCCTGAATTTTTAATTTCACTTAGATTCAAATAGCCATTTTGGACTAGGGAAAAAACTCTTAGGATCAATTATTCTTCAACAATAGTGGCCCCTGGAGACAGTCAGGATCAAAGGCAAATCCTTATTCCCTTCTGTTTCTTCACCCTTCCAGATGAGGGAAACCCGAGAGTCATATTTTTCTTATCTGAGCTACCCTGGCAGCTCTACCTATTCATGAAACTTTTCACCTCCTATTTCATTGACCTATTTCCCTTTCATCATTGTGAGCGCTAAGACGTTTAGAGCAAGAAAAAGGACCCCAGAGGGTGTCTGGAGTGGAGATCTCAGACTAGGGCCCCCCACACTAAATCTAGCCCATAAGGGTGCTAACTTTGGCATTCACAATATTAAAAAATATTTGAGCAAGATTTAAAAATTGAGATATATTGCATAAAACTTGTATTTCTAGCTACTTGATAAATTCAAAGATTGGGCATTGAGACTTCCCTGGAGGTACAGTGGTTAAGAATTTGTCTTACAACGCAGGGGAGGCAGGTTTGATCCCTGGTCAGGGATCCCACATGCCTCAGGGCGACCAAGTCCTTACACTGCAATGACTGAGCCCATGCACCCCAACTAGAGAATCCACACACCACAGCGAAATATCCCACCTGACGCAAGAAAGATCCCGAATGCTGCAACTAAAGCCCTATCATCCTTCGTACAGCAGAAAAACATTTCTCCATATTCAAGCTTTATTCAACAGTGGTAAATGATTGGACTTCGTATTTTTCAGCCTGGCCCATTGCACACACTTCTCCCTGGCTCCTGCAAGCATCCGAGTGCGAGACTTCTGCTAGAAGGGCAGAGAACAGGGCCCAATACGCACGCTGCAACTTCGCGTTTCAGCACCCACGTCAGGCCTCAGAAACGGCCCCCTTCTCCTCAGAATTCTTCCCAACACGATGCCCGTGGCAGCCACCCAAAATGGTCATTACTGACAGACCAAATGGAGCCCATCGCCAGACTCATCTGGTCCAATGCTCTCATTTTACCAAGGTCCAATAAACTGAAGCAATTACTGAGTTGGTGATGAAACCATGGTGAAATCTCAGCTCTCTTGATTCTGGAGCTGTTTTCAAAGGCCAGCCCACCCCACTGGGGAGAGAGGAAATGAGAACATGGGCCAAAACCAGGCTGATCTTTGTCAAGAGCAGCCAAGTGCCAGCTGGACTAGAACCGCTACTTCTTTTTCTCGACACACTATGCAACCTCTCTTCCCCGAACACTGCTCTTGCCTTCTCTCTTCCTGATTGCTTTCCTATTTTAAGCTGACAGTGACCCGGGTCTATTCCCCATCCCACCCGAGTCATCGGGCCAGTACTCACGGCACGCGGAGCTTAGGGAACTTCTGGATGTCGTTCTCTGCCAGGTTCTGAAACGGAGACAGTGGTGGTTACAACCCGCAGGAGGGGTTCCAGGCCAGGTGAGCAGAGTCAGGTGCAAAATGACAGGGGACGGCGGGACTGCAGCCAGCGGAAGAGGCGGCCGCATCCACCCGACCGAGCAGGCAGCTTCTAGACGGGGCGCTGGAGCCCGCAGGCCCGGGACAGCCACATTGGGCCACAGGGAGCCCGAAACTCAGATTTTATGTGGACTTGGCCAAGCTGTAACAGCTTTCCTAGCCTCCCCGCCAGACCTCAGGCCCTCGGCTGCCGTGAAACGGCCGTGAGCAGCTGACCTGGACAGGGAGTCCGTGCTCTGCGGCCTCGTTACAGCCCAGCTGCCTCCCTCATGGGAGGCGTTGGTAGGATTCTCTAGATGCGAGGAAGCAATAAAGAGGCTGTCCTGAGGGAACCGAGAGTGGAAAGAGGGAAGAGACCCGTGTTTGTAAAGAGCTGCCTGCCTCCTTATAGCACCTCGATTAATCCTTGCACCAGCCCTGTGAGGTAGAAACTGTCAGCGTTGTCTCATTTGAGTGGGAAAGTGGGGCCCCGGGGTGTAAAGGGATTTCAGCTTGTAGGCAATGGAGCTGGAGCTAGGACCCTGCTCTATGGCTTTTGTGGGCTATTTCCTACCTGCGAGCTTCCTCCTACCACGTCTAAGCCCTCTGGAGCCTTAGTGGCCTGTGTTGGCAAAGAGGAGGGCAGGGAGAGAGAAGAGGGAAGCAAAGAGGGAGGGCATGTGCTCCACAGAACCAAAGCCGAGGCAAAAGGGCCCCTTTAACAGTGCAGATGAGGCCAGAGCCCCAGCGGTCAGGGTGGGGGCGCTGGAGTCAGACAGGCTGGTTTAGAATCTGGGTTCCCTCACTTGGCAGTTCCCTGACTTGGGACAGACGCTTAATCTCTCTAGGCCTCAGTTTCCTTCTCTGTATAATGGGAACCTTGATAATACGAACAGCTCCGTTTCAGGGGCTGTGAGGACTGAATGAGATGAAGTGCTTGGCCCAGTGCCTGAGAGACCTTTTGAGAGCGATGAATGGGGCTTGGGTGAGCAACTTCTGTCCCGGGGCGGAGCAGCTGGGGTCTGGATGGTTGTTGGAGGTTAGTTAGCGTTTTCGCTTCTTCCAGTCTGGGCTGGGAGCTGCCTGGCAGGATTTTGGCTGCCTTCTGAGATGAGCTGGGCAAACTTCCCATTAAGCCCAGCTGGCACTGGGGCTGGAGCCTCTTAAAATGTGCTATGGCCTCATCCACTTCAGCTGTTAGAAACGGAGTCTGATTCAGGCCCCATATCAGACCTTGCAACAGGGCTAGGAAGGAGGCTTTGGCAAGAGTCCTGAGATAATCAAGACTTTCATCAAACTTCTTAACTTCTTTTTTTTTAGCATCACTGAGCCATGGCATCCCTTCCCCTGGAACCACTCCCTTCTTAGGGAAGATACCAAGACTCATGTTAGCAGTGTGGCATGAGGATTGGAGGGCTTCCTGGAAGTGATCAGAGGGATGCATGCTGAGAACTAGCTGGTGGGCCATTGCCTTCTCTTCTCTTGAGTCAAAGACATAAGCTGAGGGAATTTCAGGAAGCAGGTGAAGGAAAAGGTAAGCATGTGAGTGTGGCTACAAATACAGAGAAAGGCCTTTGAAACAGGGACAGGAATTGGGAGGAAAGATGGAAGATGGTGAACATGTTTGGGCTTCCCCAATGGCTCAAGCTGTAAAGAATCTGCCTGCAATCCAGGAGATGCAGGTTTGATCCCTGGGTTGGGAAGATCCCCTGTAGAAAGAAATGGCTGCCAACTCCAGTATTCTTACCTGGAGAATCCCACGGACAGAGGAGCCTAGCAGGCTACAGTCCCTGGGGTCACAAAGAGTCAGAAAGGACTGAGCCACTGAGCACACACACACACACGATGTTTGGAGAATTTTTCTATGTGATGTGACAGCGTAAATCACCCTCCTCCGCCTTCTTCAAAGACCTTCAGCAAAGTCTGGAAACTCTGAGTTACTTGTACAATGACTTGGAGTTAGACTAGTGGCTTTACAGGAATATGATTATGTGCTGAGTGTGTCCTTAAGAGGGACAAGAGAGCAAGAAAAGCGGAGAACTGGACCCGGCCTGGAGAGGCGTTGTAGCAGACACTGTCGCTTGCCTACCCAATATCCACTCTCTTGCTCCCTTACTGATGGGGTCTGGATTTTGTTCAAGGCAGTAAATGTGTCCAGTTCAAAATATTTAACACACTAAATTCTCTTGCATGTGACCAAGGTCATGGGACTCCATTGTGGCCGGTGAGATATAATCTGAAGTCTAACTGAATAAAGCTTTTGGGAAAGTACCCCTGAAAATAAAGGGGAATGCAATCCCCATGCACTTTGAGTTTTTCACTCTTTGCTCTCTCCCTCTTCCTCCTGCTTGGAATGCAGATGTAATGCCTGGAGATGGAGTGGCCATCTTATAGCCATTAGGACCGAAGCCGCAGAGAGCGTCCATTGGCTAGGTGAGGCCTGAGTTCTTGATGACTTCCTTTCGCATCTCACCAGCCCCGAGTGCCCACCTCAGACTTCTTGTCACTTGAGAAGATAAGCCCCTCTTTGGTTAAGCCATTGTGGTTCGGTTTCTCTTTCATGCAGCCGCACACCTTTCTAACTGACACAGCTTCCAAGCACGTGGCCTCCTCTTCTTCAGCCTTTCGGGAGCATAGAACCCCCATTCCCTCACCAGACTTCTCAGTGGAAAACAAAATTCTGGCAGAACAGATTTCAGGGGGCTGCTGGCTCCTGCACGGAAGAAAGGGAAAGGAGGGCAGGGAGGGAGGGGGAAAGGACAGGGGAAGGGAGAGGATGGAGAGAAACGGAGGCGTGGAGGAGTAAAGACGGCTGGGTCTTCCATTTTCACCCTTAAAGCAGAATGGCCCTGGACACCTTAAAGCTGGAAAGGGTGATAGCTGAGAGCTCAGAGCTCAGATCAAAGACCAGATCATACCCAGAACATCTGGCATGGAAGGCGGTTTTAGTAGAAGCTGCCAGGGCAGGGCTGGGCTCTGCTCCCTACTCCCCTGGCTCCTTGAGCCCCTCTTTCCACTTCTTGCTGTTCACACAGTAATGAGAGTGAGCAGCATTCTCTGAGGGCCTGGCATGTCCCAGATATCGGGGTAGAGAAGGCAAAGCTCCTCAACCAAGGCAACAACCCTGTCTCAACAGACCTGAAGCTCACAAGAAGGGGGTGGGGGGACCCCCAGAGCTGGGCTGGACTATCACCCACTATCACTCAGTCTGGTGCACTCCGTTACAGAGGAAGGAACAAGGAGAAGTTCAGAGAGGGCATGTGCTTATTAGAGGTCACCCAGGGCTATGACCAGGACCATCTTCAAGAAAGAGGTCTTACTCCCTTTCGATTCAGCCCTGAGAAGTCTCAGTTCTCAGTTCTAAAAGCATCTTTTAGCTAACAGCTAAAAGAATGAAATATTCAGATTTAGCGGTAAGTTGCAAGAAGAATAATAATTAAATGCTCAAAGTCTATTGGCTTAAAGCTCAGTGCAAAGAAGTAGCACTGTCCAAAGCTCAAGCAGCGTTAAATTAAATTAGATGTATGCTTTAGTCCAGTAACTAGGTGTGTGACAGAATAAATCACATCACATTTCTGTATATGTTTCTCTAATTGCAACTGAGGTGGTGGTTAGAGCCTTCCTGGAGATAACTTTCTGCGATAGAACAAGCTTCTGGGAGGCAGAAATCACATCTTAATCATCTCTACATCCCTAGCACACGGCATGGTCTGGTCTATAAAAGGAGCCCAGGAAAGTCCTTGTTAAGTGAATGGCAGGGTGAATGACTGAATGATTTACACGGAACGGTGAATGAAGATGTCTTACATGGCACATGAAAGCAAAGGGGGCATAAGTTTGGTCTCAGTGTGAGACTTAAGTACTGCCCAGAAAGGAATAGATGACTGTGTACGGTCGTGAGCTCACTATCAGTGAAGGAATTCAAGAAGCTATTGGTAGCAGAGATGCAATACAGGAAACGGACTGGGGTACTGGGTGGAAAACTAGAGCGTGTACCCTCGAGGGCCCCTTCCATCCCTGACGCCTCACAGCCCAGTTTCCTCAGTGCTGCTGACCAAGTCTTGCCGGGAAACAGTCTAAACTATCCGCTGAGTCCAAATCCAAGTTGGGAACACTGACGCCATGAGACCTTTGAAGGCTTGTTCCTCCTTCGTTTTTGAACAGTGAAGGAACACAACCAGAAGGGCTGGATCGGTGCAGCCAGGGTCTCCGTTACCCATTGGCCAAAGTGTCACTCCAGGGGAAGTGCCTACCCCACCTCCGCTGCCACTGCCCGGTGGCTCAGACTCCAACTGGAGCAGCAGCCCTCCTCCGTAACGGCTTTAGCGCTTAATACAGAGCTGCATCTTCGTAGTACACTGGAAACTTCTTGCGATATAAAGGAGTAGAGAAAGTCATAGCACATGTGTGTTAACTGGCACAAAACCAATGATGTGAATTTAATAAAGAGAAAGAGGGACATAATTGAAATAAGGAGGGTGATTCTACGGTTTATTCTAGGCAGTGAGTATGTTCCCTAGAGTGGCAAATAAAAAAGAGAATCTTCCATTCTCCCATGTGGCTGTTTTTCCCCTTGAACTTCTCAGAGTATGAGTGCTATTTGAATAGACTTTCAAGAGGGGTATGTGTGTGTGTGTTAACTGTAATTTGATTCCTCCTTACACTTTGACTTCAGAATGTACCCTAGTGTCAGTGAAAGATCTGGGAGGCATACTCAACAGGAGGATCCTGAGAGGTGATTGGAGAGGCCCTCATACAAAACCCTGAAGAAGGCCTTGGGTTGTATGGGATCCTGAAGACAGGCATTGCCCCTGAGCAGCCTGGGTAGAAAAGACAGGGCAGGAAGTTGGCTCTGCAGCCATTGGTTAAAGTTACAGAACAGTTTTGGTCATAATGCATTGAACTAGCAGCCAGCACTCACCAGAAACCGTGGCCCATCGATGTGATGTTTCTTCACGACCTTTTCACAGTCCTTGTAGTTTAGCTGAAACAGAGGAGAGGAGGTCCTGTCATTGCAGTCGGGTTCACGCCACTGGTTCCCCTTCCCTGCCTGCCCCAGGAGCCCAGCAATCTGTGGTGCTTGTGGCTAGCCAGACTCCGCTCCCTGTCTATCAGAGGGGCCCTATCCTTACAGCAGCCCTGCTTTCACTAACTAACCCCTTGGGACTTTAAAATGGAGAAATTGCCTGTCGAAGGCTTTGAGGCCAACGCCTACAGAAAGAATGCTGCTAGGGCTGCAAAGGGCTGGCCATACTCTCCTCCAGCAAATGGAAAAGAGTTGAAAGAAGAAAATAAATAGTAGGCGTCATCTGGTCACCCAAAGACAACCTTGGTGAACATGGCAATGTGTTTCCTTCAGTGGTTTAAAGCATCTTTCTAAACACAATTTTGGCCTCTGAGGGAGAGGGAGAGGGTGGGATGATTTGGGAGAATGGCACTGAAACGTGTATACTATCATGTAAGAAACGAAGCGCCAGTCTATGTTCAATACAGGATACAGGATGCTAGGGGCTGGTGCATGGGATGATCCAGAGAGATGATATGGGGTGGGAGGTGAGAGGGGGCTTCGGCATTGGGAGATTCATGTCAATGTATGGCAAAACCAATACAGTATTGTAACACAGAATAAAGTAAAAATAAAATTAAAAAAATAAACACAAGCAATGTTATCGTTCATATTCAATCTCCTTATCTTGTCTTTTTCTCTTGAAAAATAAAGGCACTGACTCATGTTATTACAAAGTGATTTTGAACATTGTTTTAACTTACTCTATTGCTGAATATTTAGTTATTTCCCCAAACCGCCGCTGTAACAATGATAATTGAAACTTCTAATAATTACTGAATACTTGCCATATGGTAGGAACCATTCTAAGTGCTTAAACCGATTTTAATCATTTAAGCTTCACATTTTTCAAATGGAGAGTCAAAGGCACAGAGAGTCAAGTAACTTATACAAGGTTCCACGGATAGGCAGGTGACAGAAGTGACAACGGGGCTTCAGAGCAAGGCTTTAATATCTCTATCAGGAACGTTCTCATTTTAGTAACAGTAAAACTTACAAACAGTAAGTGAACAGACTTAAGTGCAGCTTAACCTACAAGATCAAAAAACATCATAGATATTCTTTTGCATAAATTTTTTTCTTCTATTTTAAATAGTTGAAGTTAGAGTCTCAGAATAGATTTACCACCTCAACAGGAATGATCATTTTTAGAACCTGTTGCTTTCCTAGAGTCGCATCAACTGACAATTGAAGCAGGTGTCTGTTTGACCTAGTCCTCAACAGTGTAAGCATTTACCTTTGAAATATCTCTAAATTTGAGGTTTCTAGCTAGAGAATTTAAGGTAAAATGTTTGTCCTTGAGAATCTCAGCTTCTCCTCACAAGTATGGATTTCACAGTTTGTGGAGGCCTTCTTTTGGTGCAAACTTAAAATCATAACCTTTTCTCATGGCCAAGAAATCGAAAGAGTGAGTGCAACTGTTGGGAACCTCATGGTGTGACAGAATAGGGTGAATACTAGAAAGCTCGGAAAAAATGATTTAGTGGTCCTTGGGAAGAAACCAGCTTCTGCATAGCCCCAGACATACTTTTATCCATGTTGCAAATGGGTGAAATTGTTCTTGGAATATTCAACTGCCTTTAATTCATCAATTTCACCATCAGCGTTATGAGCTGAATCTCTGATTTTGCAGAGTTCTGACTTGGACTCTAGAGAGACAGACAGTCCTGCAAACTGGGGCCTGCCTGGAAGTTTGGTTCTGAGTCAGTAATATCTAGGCCTGGGAGTAAGACCTCTGTCCTTTCAGCATGCATGCTCAGTCGCTTCAGGAGTAGCCTACTCTGTGACTCTATGAACTATAGCTCACCGGGCTCCTCTGTCCATGGGATTTTCCAGGCAAGAATACTGGAAAATCCAGGGGATTTCCTTCTCCAGGGGATCTTCCCGACCCAGGGATCGAACCCACGTCTCCTGCATTGCAGGCAGATCCTTTACCAACTGAGCTCCCAGGGAAGCCCTGTCTTTTCAGCATATACCCAGAGAATTCTTGTGAGTGACAAGCTCTGGTTACTGTTCTGAGCAGGTGCCTGGTGCTGTAGACAGGACAGCTAAGGCCCAGAGAGGGGAAGAGGCTGGCTGAAGGTCACACAGTGAGTTGGGGACATAGCTAGGATTAGAACTCATGGCTCTGATCCAGAGTCTTCTCCATTGCATGGTCCAAGGATCCCTTTCTGCTAAGCCAAAAGGAATCAGAGGACTTAAAGAAATAGAAAACATGACCTCAATCCTCAAGGGCTTAAGTTCTGGACAGAGGATAAGCTGCACGTGTCTGAGACATTAAGACACAAAAGCCTGCTGGTCGGCATGGAGTCCCCAGGCAGGGTCCAGTGAACAGAGAAGGAGAAAGGGAAGCTTGAACGTGAATCAGCCCCCCTCTCTGCTGGAGGTCTCACATATGCATCTCCTCTATTTTTCCTGACAATCCCATGAGCTAGTCACTATGAGCATCTCTGTTTTACTGACAAGGAAGCCGAGGCCCAGAGAGGTATAGTAACTAAGGCAGGGTCAGCAAGCTAGCAGGTGGCAGAGCCAGGATTCAAGCCAAGGTGTGGCTGACTCCAGAGCTGGTTAGGGAGGTGCCTCCAAGGGGGACCTGACCCCAGCGCTTCGTTAGAAAGTAAACTTTCTGGGATGTCCCTGGGGGTCCAGTGGCTGACTCCAAATATAGGAGGCTTGGGTTCACGCCACAACTGAGAGATCCGGCATGTCACAACGCAGATCCTGCACACCACAACTAAAACCCAGCACAGTCAAATAAAGAAGCAAAAATTAATTAAAAGGAAGAAAAAGAAAATGGCATGCCATCAGAAACATGACACACTCCTTGATTAAAAAAAAAAAAGAAAAGAAAGAGAAATTGCATCTGCCAGTAGGACTTTGGTGTCTAAGATCCAACCCCAAATGACGCCGTGATCAGTTCGCTTAGCATTTTCTCTCTGGGGCAAGTGAGATGCTCAGTATTTGAAGGGTGTCTATCTGGGTCTGTAGAAGGGCTAGAACTTCCTATATCACAAACATCCTTCAGTCTCCTCGTTCCTTCCTTCATGCTGGGAAGGGAACTTGTTCAGTTCCTGTGGACATGATCTGGAGTCTAGGGTCTGTAAGAAAATTCTCTCTTCCCCCAGCTGGGGCAGAGAGCATCTACGTGAGTGATCCTGACCTGTAGGCCATCTCCCTGTCCTGAACGGAAATTGGATTCTTCAGCTGCTGACCTGGGTTGTGCAATTCTCTCTCTCAGATTGGAGACTGGGCCTCTGGCCCATCAGCCTGTCCCTGGAAGTGCCCTTGATAATTCTCAATTCTTTTGTCCTTTCTTTATTGATCTAATATGCCACTTTATAGCATCTTAGTAATTTCACTGTAGCCCTCAGTTATTTGGTCTAAATTTAAGAAAAGTATTTAGAATAAATACTTTTGACTCTTTCAAAAGTCAGCTATCTCAACGATCTTTGCACACACTGTGCTGAAACCTAAGTTTATTATGACTTCCAGGGAGGGGAAAATAACTGAAACGAGATGCTCAACAAGCAGCAAATAACAGGATCTGTGGGTTGTGCCTCTATCGTGCCACACCCAATTCCACATTTTCACAGTTTTCTTAGGGGAGAATAGTTGAGACACTAAATACTTTGGTATCATGTAGACCCCAGGTTTGGGTGTGTGTCTACCCAGGGAGTCTACCCCATACCAGGAAAAATAGTAAGTTGACTTAGAAAACCTCTAAGGTCATGACTTAAAACCATATCCTTGTGATAATCTGGAGTATCCACTGAACTGGATGCCAGCCTCCAGAAATGGGAGTGTTAAGAGCTCAGCGGTCCCTCACGAGACCTTGTATCCCTTGGACGGTCATAGGGGGCCACATGACTTGGGATCTGCCCGAGCAAGCCTGTGACCCATGGCCCCACCAGCAGATGACCAAACACAAGGAATCTTGAGCTCCTTCAAGACGAGAAGGCAGGACAGCAACACTCTGGTCTCAGCTCTGCCACAAGCTTGGCCCCTGACCCTTCCCAGCAAATCTTTTCCTTTTCGGAGGCCTCGGTGTCTGTAGACCTGAGGCTCATGTCATTTCCCAGCCTGCATCATAAGACCCTCATGAACTTCCCATGAGACTCTGTTCTAGGTAAGTGGTTGAATAACTCTCTTTCAAAGTCACAAGCAATGACTTGCTCAGACGCCATCTCCAGCATCGTTCATCACAGTCTTCCACCCTTCCTTTCCTCTCTCCTACCCCGCAAGACTCCATGTTTCCCTTTCGAGCAAGAAGCCTTGATCTCACTAGCAGTTATACCAGTTTTGAGTCTCAGGGCATGGACTTTGAAACTGGACAGGTGTGACCAGAATCCTGCCTCCATCACATGCAGTCCCTGGGCTTTGGGTCCAGTTAGCTTCCTTTAGCTTATTTTGCAGCTGAGCCAGTAGGACAGCAATCCTGGAGCGAGTTAGATGCGTCCGGGCCTGAAGAGGACAAACTCAAATCCTAGCGTGTAGTAGGCACTTGCCCCTTGCGGGCTTCCCTTCCCAGAACGTATTGCCGGAGAGCTCAGTGTTGTTCCGTCAACCAGCGGGACTGCACAAGGCTGGAAGCTCCACTGCTCTCTTTCTAGCCTCTCGCATTCTGCCTGCACTCCCCCTTCAAGCCTCTGCCCAGCCCCCCAGCCACTAACGAGCAAGGCTCACCTTTTTGAAATAGTCCGCAAGGGTGTCAGGGTTCCAGCTCAGGACCTCAGAGCGAAAGGGCACGTTCTTGAATGCCATGGCTGCTCACTCAGGATGAAGCTCACCAGCTGAGCATGGGTGCTGCGCCCATGGACAGAGAACCCCAAATCCAGAGTCTGGAGGTGTCTTCAGCTCTCCCAACTCCCGGGTACCCTCTGGAAAAGTCTTGTTGGAGCCGATGTCCTTTCTGTTGTAGCCAGATCCCAGAAAGCAACAGCTTCCTCTGCGAACAAATATGGTCTCTTCTCAGAAAACGACTCAGCAAGTTTCCTTTACCACTTCCTCTGCTGGGCTCTAAATAAGTGAACAAGTAAGCCCAGCTCTGGGTCTCGAGGCAGAAAGAGCTACAAACTGGTAATTCCCCACTGGGCCCCATCTACCCCAGCCCAGTAGGAGGAGCAATGAGGGGAACTTAGACACCCAAGTGTGTTTCCATTGAAATCCCTGGCATCCATATGTTTAAACCACATTCCTGCTTGGGTGGGTCTTTGCAGATGAAAAATCTAATTTGACGGTTCACCTAAAATATAGACAAGCTCCCACATCAGTGAAGGGGAAGGAACATGACCTTTCAGTGCTTTCCAACCACGGCTCAGTTTCTCTCAAAAGCGTAAAGTTGAGCTTCTATAGCTGCCCCTTATAGTTATTACAAGTGGATCCTCTTAGCCAGTGAGCTGGGATCCAGAACTGAGAAAGGAGCACCGCTGGGAAGACCTGGGCTTTGTTTCTTTCTTTCTTTCTTTCATCTTCTTCTTCGCCTGTTTATTTGGCGGCACCAGGTCTTGGCTGCAACACACAGGCTCTTTAGGTGCAGCACATGGCTCTAGTTTCCTGACCAGGGACTGGACCCAGGCCCCTGCTGTGCGAGCGTGAAGTCTTAACCACTGGACCAGCAGGACAATCCCCAGGCTTCATTTCAGATATACCTGTTTCCATGCTGGGCAACCTCAGGCAAAGACTCAAACTCTAGGAAGCTCGGTTTCCATATGTGTAAAGCAGGAACAGAAAAACTGCTTCATATGCACATAAAACTATAGATGTGTTTAACTAGACAAACTTGAGGAAGGAAAAAAATAACAATTGCTACTGATGTTGCCATATAGTCTAGTCACTCTTGTTCCCCCTAGACATTCTATCTACTATTTATTTGTCCACATTTCTATCTAAAGAGCACATCCCTGGAGACAGCAGATGGGAGTCTGGGTTCTCTCTGTCAGTTTCTCAGACCCTGTACACTTCTCGAAGCTGAGCATCTCCTTGACTGAGGGTGAACCCAGTGTCAAAAGCAAATATATCCATGTGACACAACAGGCTCCAAGTTCACCATTCTATCTAGTGCCCCACAGGAACACGCAAACGGCTGTCTGTCCTGGTGTCTGAGTCTGTCGCATTTACTGAGTTGGCCCCTGAAGTGATGGCTTCCTGAAGTTTTTTCAAAGATCGCTTTGGCCATGCAGTTTCTATCTTATACACAACCTCAGGAGCCCCACCCTCACTGTTATACACCAACCTTGCCAGGTCTTCATGTAATTAAGATCTGCCCTTTATCCTGGACTAAGCATCTTTATGGATGTGGTCCATGAATCTGAGTTAATGTCATCTTCACCTCCAAGGGTGCCAGAGGCATCAGCTGAGGCAGCCCAGGCCGAGCACTTCTCACAGGGCTGGAACCTCAGTTCTCTCTGCAACTGACCATGCCCTAGAAAGCATGGCCTGCTGCTCAAAAGTTCTACCACGGATGGGAGAGGTCCCTCCCTTCACTTTTTAAATCCCCAGAAGAGCAGCAAATGATAAAAAGCCCATTTGAAAAGAGAGGAAGAGAGATAAGTGGCTTCCACATAAAGAAGTCAAAGGAGATATCATGGAATTAGCTGGGATTTAAGCAGGGCCTTAAGACTCTTGAGAGTCCCTCAGACTGCAAGGAGATCCAACCAGTCCATTCTGAAGGAGATCAGCCCCGGAATTTCTTTGGAAGGAATGATGCTAAAGTTGAAACTCCAGTACTTTGGCCACCTCATGTGAAGAGTTGACTCATTGGAAAAGACTGAATGTTGGGAGGGATTGGGGGCAGGAGGAGAAGCGGACGACAGAGGATGAGATGGCTGGATGGCATCACTGACTCAATGGACATGAGTCTGAGTGAACTCTGGGAGTTGGTGATGGACAGGAAGGCCTGGCGTGCTGGGATTCATGGGGTCCCAGAGAGTTGGACACGACTGAGCGACTGAACTGAACTGACCTGAACTGAAGCAGGGCCTTGGAAGAGGCAGCTGAGGGAAGGCATGCTGAACCTGTGTGTGATATGCGATGTGGCATGGTATGGAGTGTGTGTGTCTTGGGCTATGTTTCATGAGCAAACAAAACATTCCACACCTGTGCACCCCCGTGGAAAGGAACATTCAAGATCATCCTCAGAAAGAGAAGCTATTTTTTAAATGACTTTTACCCATACTCACAAGAATCCAAATCTACAGAAAAGCAGAAGTTGGAATTAACTTACAGCTAAATATGAGGTTCTTTTCGAAGAATTATCCAATGAATGTGGCCAAAATGGACACTCTCTAGACCCATGTAAAAGAGACACATAGCAGTTAAGAAACCTGGATGACAGTGATGACAACGGGAATCACCAAGAATCACTGTGCCAAGGAGTAGCCTGAGGGCTCTGCACTAATCGTGGGCACTGTTACCACTCCTGCTCACAGAAGGGAAAATTCAGGCTCAGGGAGGTAAAGCTTCTTGCCACCCTTGCACCCAGCAGGTAGGTGGTGCAGCAGGTCTTGTCTGGAACTGTCTCTGAGTCCAGAGCCCCTGCTCTTGACCTCTGTATCACCTCGGGACTCTGAGATGTTCCATAAGTCGCACAAGGTGGAGCAGAGGTTCAAACCCGGCTGGGTCTCCAGAGCCCATGCAGCGTCCTCTCTATCAGTCTGCCTTCCACGAAAAGCAGGCGAGGCTGGCGACCAGGGCTGGTTAAGAAAAGGACGCAGCACTTTCTCCAGGGCAGGGCTTTGGTGCCTCATTCCCCACAGCGTCATAGACCCATTCCCCAAAAAGGGGAGCTGGGCCAGGAGTGCAGGTGGTGCAAGGGGAAGTGGGTTGCTTCAGTCTGGAGCCTTTCCACTTCCCCAGTCCTCGGTGATTTCCCAACACTCACGAGTTTCACAGCTCCTGTCCCTGGCTGGAGAATTCCAGAAGTTCCAGGGGCGGGGCTAGCTGGCCCCCAAGAGAAGCTCAGGATACCAGAAAGACCAGAGTAACCTGGGGCAGCTCAGCTCACTTGGCCTGGCCTCAAGTTCCACACCTATAAAATGGGCAGTCATGAGAGCAGAGGAGATGCTGGGGCGAGGAAGTCTGGGGCCAGCTCACAGCGGGCTTGACTTCAAGCACGAAGCAGAGCAGAGAGCAGGGAGCAGGTAAGGCTAGGTGATGTAGAGCCGTGGCTTGGGGGTGGACACCCTCTCCCATCTCTCTCTCTTCCAGCCAGAGGGAAAAGCAGAACTCATGAGGGGTTTTGCTCAAACCGAAAGGTTATGGAGGCCTTCTAAGGCTTTGTAATCTCTTTCTTCTGGTTAGGGCGATGGTGAATGGTCTGTGCACAATAACAGCAATTCATATCAGTGCATGGGGATGGGGGCTCTTGGGGTAGGGATCTTAAATGTACATCCAACAGAGCCTTTGGACAAGAAAGGCTTGCAGGGAGCAACATGTCAGATTTTTAGGTCTTAGAGACAGTGGCTATGGGAGCAGTGCACCCTGCAACCCAGAGTTGGGGGGAGGATCTCCTAATCCTCCCCCACCCTGCCCGCTCCAGACTTGAAGCTCTTTTTCCTACTAACCCACAGAAGAATTTGA
>SJYF01000333.1:1824394-1849125 GCA_006410515.1 Procapra przewalskii | reverse complement strand
TTCTGTCCTTTATCGAGCCCACCTTTGCATGAAATGTTCCCTTGGTATCTCTAATTTTCTTGAAGAGATCTCTAGTCTTTCCCATTCTATTGTTTTCCTCTATTTCTTTGCACTCAGAAGGCTTTCTTATCTCTCCTTGCTATCCTTTGGAACTCTGCATTCAAACTGGTATATCTTTCCTTTTCTCCTTTGCTTTTCGCTTCCCTTCTTTTAACAGCTATTTGTAAGGGCTTCTCAGACAGCCTTTTGCTTTTTTGTGTTTCTTTTTCTTGGAGATGGTCTTGATCCCTGTCTCCTGTACAGTGTCATGGACCTCCATCCATAGTTCATCAAGCACTCTGTCTAACAGATCTAGTCCCTTAAATATATTTTTCACTTCCACTGTATAGTCAGAAGGGATTTGATTTAGTTCATACCTGAATGGTCTAGTGGTTTTCTCCACTTTCTTCAATTTCAGTCTGAATTTGGCAATATGGAGTTCATGATCTGAGCCACAGTCAGCTCCTGGTCTTGTTTTTGCTGACTGTATAGAGATTCTCCATCTTTGGCTGCAAAGAATATAATCAACCTGATTTTGGAGAAACATTGTTAAATGGGAGGAAATGTTTAACCTTGCATAGGTTGTGTTGACACAGGTAAGATATTTTAGGGAGTGTTTTTTTTATTTTTCATTATATTTTCCAGTTTTATTAAGATATGTTTGACATATCTATATAATTTAAGTATAGAGCTCCTTGAAATATGTTAATGCCCCCACTGTCCGTGAAATATCCAGATGTTACTTTTCCTAATAAGCGATAATAAAATTTTATCAGCCATAATTCCACTTGTTATTTTAAAATGTTACAGCCACAGAAATAACCAAATTTCCTCCTCAGTTTTATTATTTTTATGATAAGCTCTCATTTCATTGAAAGTGAAAGTGAAGTTGCTTAGTCATGTCTGACTTTTTGCTACCCCATGGACTGTAGCCTACCAGACTCCTCAGTCCATGGAATTTTCCAGGCAAGAGTGCTGGAGTGGATTGGCATTTCCTTCCCCAGGGGATCTTCCTGACCCAGGAATCTATCCTGGGTCTCTGCATTGCAGGCAGACACTTTACTGTCCGAGCTACCAGGGAAGCCCATCTCATTTCATTAGATCTTTAAAAATAAATAAATGATTCTTGGTGTACCTACATTTTTCTCTAATTAAAAAAAAAAAAACAGGTTAGCAATGCTAATGCAGGGTTAGTAGATGACGCTCACTGACTCCCCTGACAGTGCCCACAGGTAAGGAGACACCTGATTGGCTGATTGGCTTAGGCTGAGTGGGTATGGGATGGGGACCCAGGAGAGGAGTAAAGTAGGGGAGAGAGTGACCAGCCCTCATTCATTTTATCCTGAGACCCTGAAGAAATCTATGTCCCTTTGCCGTGGAGACCCCTGGAGTTGTCCGGCATCTTTGTACTCAAGTCTGGTTTTTAAACCAGCCTTTTGAATAATATGAGTTACCCTGGATCCTTCTAATAAACTACCCTGTTGCTCAGATAGCACAAAGCCGGGTTCTGTTGCTTGCAGCCTGTCTGAGTTCAGGCTGCTGAAACAAAACACTGCAGATTGGGTGGCTTAAAACAACAGAAATTGTCTCTCGCAGTTCTGGGGCCCGGAAGTTCAAGATCAAGGTGCCAGCATGGTGTGTTCTGATGAGAGCCCCCTTCCTGGCTCATAACACATGCTCACTGTGTCCTCGCGTGGTGGAAGGGGAGAGGGGACTCTCTAGGGTCTCTCTTATTAGGGCATTAATCCTATTTGCAAGAGGCTTTGATCTAAGCCTCTCCTAACAGCCCCACCTCCCAATACCGGCACGCTGGGGGTTAGGATTTCAACATGTCAGTTTTGGGGGACAAGAACATTCAGATCATAGCACAACAACAAAACATCCATAACTCTTCCAAGGTACATATGCCTTCCTCTTTCATTTGTCCCCAAATGTCAAGGGGAAGAAAAAGAGGAGGCCTGGGGGTAAGGAAGAGATTGTGGGGTCCAGAGATGGAGAACTCCCGGCTTAGATTCTTATCAGAGGCATACCATCAACTGGGTGTCTGGCCTTGAGCCCTTTATGAAGTTTCCTCATCTTTGACAGAAGCTGGTAATGCTCAGCGTCTCTCTGGGCAATCGTGTCTTGTGGGCGCGTGTCTTGTGCCTGAACTGTGTCTCGCATAAAGTACAGCCGTCACGGGTTTGTTCCCTTTCTCCAGAAAATTTTTAGAGCTTCCTTTCAGCTCTAACTTTCTATCATGCTCTCAGTCACTGATTAATTTTGTCGGTTTCTCTTGGGAATCAAAACAAAAAAGACAAATGCAGGCAGACCTCAGAGGTATTGCAGGTTTGGTTTCAGACCACCACAATAAATTAAATTTCACAATAAAGCAAGTCGCATGGTTTTTTTTGTTTCCTGGTGGATATAAAAGTTATGTTTACATTTAAACTGTAGTCTATTAAATGTACAATAACCTTATGTTTAAAAAGAAAGAATGTACATACCTTAATTTTAAAATGTTTTATTGCTAAAAGCACTAACCTGAGATTTCAGTGTGTCATTGTAACAGCCCAGGTCACCATAACAAATATAATCAAGCTTTGAAATATTATGAGAGCTCCCAAAATATGATACAGAGACATGAAGTGAACAAAAGCTGTTGGGAAGATGGTGCCATTAGATTTGCTCAACAGAGGGTTGCCGCAAACCTTCAATTTAAAAAATGCAATATCTACAAAGCACAATAAAATGAGATATGCCTATAACATGATATCAAGTATTTATTCTGAAACTTATTTATTCACAGAGATTATTTTAAATTTATTTTTAACTGGAGGATAATTGCTTTACGATGTTGTGTTGGTTTCTGTTCTACAGCAACATGAATTGGCTATATGTATACTTATATCCCCCACTCCAGTACTCTTGCCTGGAAAATCCCATGGACGGAGGAGCCTGGTGGGCTGCAGTCCATGGGGTCGCTAAGAGTCGGACATGACTGAGCGACTTCTCTTTCACTTTTCACTTTCATGCATTGGAGAAGGAAATGGCAACCCACTCCGGTGTTCTTGCCTGGAGAATCCCAGGGATGGAGGAGTCTGGTGGGCTGCCGTCTATGGGGTCTCACAGAGTCGGACATGACTGAAGCAATGCAGCAGCAGCAGCATACTTATATCCCCTCCTTTTGAATCTCCTTTGCACCCCAAAGACCACCTGACCTGCCTCTTGAGAAACCTGTATTCAGGTCAGGAAGCAATAGTTCGAACTGGACATGGAACAACACACTGGTTCCAAATAGGAAAAGGAGTACATCAAGGCTGGATATTGTCACCCTGCTTATTTAACTTATATGCAGAGTACATCATGAGAAATGCTGGACTGGAAGAAACACAACATTGGGCTAGAATCAAGATTGCCGGGAGAAATATCAATAACCTCAGATATGCAGATGACACCACCCTTATGGCAGAAAGTGAAGAGAAACTAAAAAGCTTCTTGATGAAAGTGAAAGAGGAGAGTGAAAAAGTTGGCTTAAAGCTCAACATTCAGAAAACTAAGACCATGGCATCTGGTCACATCACTTCATGGGAAATAGATGGGGAAACAGTGGAAACAGTGTCAGACTATTTTGGGGGGCTCCAAAAACACTGCAAATGGTGACGGCAGCCATGAAATTAAAAGACGCTTACTCCTTGGATGAAAAGTTATGACCAACCTAGATAGCATATTGAAAAGCAGAGATATTACTTTACCAGCAAAGGTCCATCTAGTCAAGGCTATGGTTTTTCCAGTGGTCATGTATGGGTGTGAGAGTTGGACTGTGAAGAAGGGAGGGTGCTGAAGAATTGATGCTTTTGAACTGTGGTGTTGGAGAAGACTCTTGAGAGTCCCTTGGACTGCAAGGAGATCCAACCAGTCCATTCTGAAGGAGATCAGCCCTGGGATTTCTTTGGAAGGAATGATGCTAAAGCTGAAACTCCAGTACTTTGGGCACCTTATGCGAAGAGTTGACTCATTGGAAAAGACCCTGATGCTGGAAAGACTGAAGGCGGGAGGAGAAGGGGACAACAGAGGTGAGATGGCTGGATGGCATCACTGACTCGATGGACGTGAGTCTGAGTGAACTCCGGGAGTTGGTGAAGGACAGGGAGGCCTGGCGTGCTGCGACTCATGGGGTCGCAAAGAGTGGGACACGACTGAGCGACTGAACTGACCTGAACTGCAGCCCAAGCCCTATGCCATCCCCTAGGTCACCACAGAGCACTGAGCTGCACTCCCGGAGCTGCACAGCAGCCTCCCACGAGCTATCGATTTTACACGTGGTAGTGTACATGTGTCGATACTACTTACTCATTGCAGGGTGATCATATATGTTATTGACCAAGCTGGAAGTTTCTGAAAGCGGAAGGGGCACAGTTAACAACACACCAGCACAGCAGGCAAACTTCAGGGCCGTCCCTGGAAAATGGGGACACAGAGGTGCCGAGGTGCCGTGTCACAGAGTTCTCACCAGGTTACAGGGACGCTTCGGTCAGCTTTCTGCTATGAGGTCTCATCTGCCCCCATTAAGAAGAACTGTCTACGCTTTTTTTATTCTGGCAAATGTGACTCTATTTACACTTAGCAAGAAATCCGTCTCCCGTTTGCCACAGGAAGAAGCCCCAAATTAAACTCGGGTGGGAGCATGCAAGAGCATGTGGCCAGCTGTCTGATTGGCCTCCGCAGACCCGTGTCCTGTCTAGAACTAGAGGGTCTGCCTTATCTTTAAATCAGGGAGGTTACACAGGTTTACAGTTCTAAATTTAAAGTGTGAAAAGCCAACAGAAGTGACAGATTCTTGCAAAATAAACTGCCCTCCCTCCTCCCCAGCCTCCACCGCTGTTCTTGCTATCTATTATAGAGTTTCAGGCCCTCTTGCCAGCAGCTTGTACTCCCAGACAACCTAGGCAACTTCACAGCCGGAATTCTCCCGAGGGCAGGACCCTCTGACAGAAAGCCTTTGTTCCTGTTTCCGTGGCTTCCTGTGTGAACCTGGGAACTCAGAGGGACTCAGATCTCTTCTGGAGTCCCGGTAGAATGACCGTTCTGGACCAGCTCGTCTTCCTAAGTTTAATCCCTCAAAAGCTTGCACCCACAGATAGTTCTTTCACTCTAAAGGCAGAGTTTATAGGAATCAAGACTCAGACTCGGAAATCAAAATAACAGTTTTGAATCCCAACTTTGTTACACACCAGCTGTGTGAACCTGGGCAACTTAACTTCTCTGTGCCACAATTTTCAGAGGGAAGTGGGGGAAGCCAAATAATGGCATCAACCTCATTAAGTGATTGTGAAGACTCTGTGAAATAAAATGGCAAGCACAAAGTGCAGTCCCTGGCACACCAGAGATGGTGTTTCTTGTCAGCATTGTTCACTGTTGTGAGCGTGTCTGACTCATTCCTCCTCCCCCAAAGACCAGCCATGAGCTGGTGAGTTCCTGAGTTGCATACAACACTGAGCTCCCCTTGCTCATGTCACATGTGGGGTTGGGTCAGTTGCATACAGAGCTATGTAACTTTTCTGATATGGACAGATAACAAGAATGGTAAAGTTGCCATCTCCTAAGGATTAAGAAGAGATGCTGCAGGCTCAAAGGCTGAAGAGGTCAGCAGGAAAATGCAGATGAGAGAAGGGAGCTTGGTAGGAAAAACAGTAACCCAAGGCAAGGGTAAATGGCACTTTATTCTGGACATTGGGCAGGTAGCTTATAAGGAGGGGTGGGGACTAGGGCAAGCTAGAAGCAGCTCAGTCTAAGCTCATCGCTGCCATACTGCAATGGGAACCTGGTAGTGTAAGGTTGGGGTCCAGTGTTGCTAGACCTTTTTTAAAAAATAAAAAGCAAGATTTTTATGTTGCAAAAAAATGAAATGCAGTCTACTGTGTTAGGCAGAATATAGTCAAACACCCTTAAAATCTTGAGATTATCTTGAAAACTTGGATGGACCCAATGTAATCACAAGGGTCCTTAGAAGTGGAAGAGGGACGCAGAAGAGGGGAGAGTCAATGGGAAACGTGATCAATGACTGTAGAAAGAAGACACAGGGAGATGAAACGTTTCTGGTTTTGAAAAATGGAGGAAGGAGGCCAAGGAATATGAGTGGCCTCTAGCAACTGGGAAAGGCAAGGAAAAGGATTCTCTCCTAGACTTTTCAGGGAGGAACATAGCCCCCTACTTTAGCCCAGTGAGACCTAAGTCAGACTTCCACCCTCCAGAACTGTAAGGTAATGAATTTGTGTTGTTTTAAACCCCTGCATTTGTGGTGAATTGTTACAGCAGTAGTATGAAACTAATACATTAACTAACTTAAAAAAAAAGAAAAACAAGTGGGCCCAAGAAGTCACATCTGAGGTCTGTTCCAGTGCGCCCCTTCTGATTTAGAATCAATGAATGACATAGACTCTTTTAGTTGGAAGAACTCATCGACCTAATTACTGCCCAGAGGTGATCCAGATCACGCAGCTACGATTCTCACGAAGGATGCTGACTCTTAGAGCAAGATTCCTGGCACCATCCGGGGCACTGGTGAATGGCAAACGAGGTGAGCTGATGGTGGAGAAGCCCCTGCCAGTACGACATTCACCTGCGCAGTGCCCACGTAAACGCACCTGTGCATGGCTGGGAGGAGAGCAAGAAATAGCAGTTTCCATGGGGTGGGTCACTCTACCTGCTGGTCTCTTCAAGAAAACCAGAGAATGGCCAGGGAGCTTGGAGAATGGACAGGGGAGCTTGCTGGGCTGCCGTCTATGGGGTCGCACAGAGTCGGACACGACTGAAGCGACTTAGCAGCAGCAGCAGAGCGAGCGAACTGAAGATAAGGAAACTGAGGCACAGAGAAACTCCATCTGTGTGCGGGAGAAAAGCATTAGCAAAGGAACAAATAAGGGTCTCTGGGATTCTACTGTGCAATACGGTAGTCACTAGCCACATGTGGCTGTTTAAATTGAAAGCAAAGTGAAATGAAATAAAATTAAAATTTCAGTTCCTCAGCTACAAGCATTTCAAGCACTCAGCAGTCACACATAGCCAGTGGCTGCCGTTGTGGACACAGAACATTTCCATCATCACCAAGCTCTTTAGGGCACTGCTGGCCTAGAGGGTTGTAGTCAATAATGGACGCTCCAGGGTTTGAATCCTCTCTGACACTCACCAGTTTAAACAAATGTCTTAAGCTCTCTGAATCTCAGGTTATTAACCTATAAAATGTAGTTAATAAGAACACCATCTCACTGAGTTTAGGGGTTTAATTAATTAATTCTTAGAGGTTTAGAACAGCGTTCAGCACATAGTAAACACTTGATCAATTATAAGCTGTATTATAAATATATAAAATGATGGGAGGGAGTGATAAGTATTATGAGGACAAAGCAGAGTGAAGGGACAGGGGGTGAGGAGTGCTGGCTTGGACAGGTCAGTCAAGGAGGTCCTCCTGAGGAGGTGGCATCTGTAAGAAGCCAAGAAGCCAGACCCAGGCAGCCAGGAAGGACACCTGAGCAGAAGCTGTGGGTGAAGCTTGTGAGGCTGCAGCCTGCTTGGTGTGTTCCAGAAACAGCATCCCAGCAAAGAAGCTGGGAAGCAGTGAGCCAGGGAGGCAGGAGAGAGGACATGACTCCAGAGACACTGTTGGACCCTGGGCAGGACTTTGGTATTTGTTCTGAGTGTGGTAGAGGCTTCCAGTGGATTTGGAGCAGGGAAGTGATGGGTTCTGACTTACATTTTGTAGAGTCACCCCAGCCATATGTGGGGCTTCCCTGGTGGCTCAGATGGTAAGGAATCTGCCTGCAACATAGGAGACTCAGGTTTGACCCCTGGGTGGGAAGATCCCCTGGAGAAAGAAATGACAACCACTCCGCTATTCTTGGATGGAGAATCCCAAGGACAGAGGAGCCTGGTGGGCTGCAGTCCAGGGGTTGCAAGAGCTGGATATGACTGAGCGACTGACACTGGAACCAGAGAGAGAGCACTGGCGGGGAGCTGGCATAGAGGCAGGGAGCTCGTGGCGTGACAAGGAGTGGAGACAGAAGCTTCCGTGTTCAGAGCCCCCTGCACGCCGCTGGCCCCTCTGTCGGGAACTCTGCCCCAGTGTCCTCCTGCCTCACTCCCTCACCTCCTCAGGTCTTGACTCAAAAGTCCCCTTTTCCGAAAAGGCTCCTTGTCCCCTTTCCCCCACCTATTTCACTCTAACACTTATTCTGATCTATTAATAAGATACAACATGTTTTCCTGATTTGGTTTACTGTGGGCAGAAAACACAAGGGTGCAGATTTTTTAATCAGTTTTGCTCATTACCAAATGCCCAGTACCTAAGCAGTATGCAGCAAAAACTTAGTGCTTGGGGAATATTATTGATTGAATGAATCCGTGTATGAATTTTTGAGAGAAGGAGGAGCTCAGATGATTGTTGAGAAAACTGAAGCCCAGAGAGGGAAAGCCACTGGCATAAAGCCACAGAGCATCTAAGGGCAGAGCATTAAGGGTACTGGAGACACAGAGCATTATGGGTACTAGAGACACGGAGCATTATGGGTACTAGAGACACGGAGCATTATGGGTACTGGAGCCCAGCCCCTGACCCTGGTTCTGTCCTCTCCCCACTCTCCCCAACCTCATGTAAGTCTTTCCCTTATTCTTGGAGCTCTCAGTAAACATGTTTCTCTGTGTGCTTCGTTGTCATGGTTCTCTCGAACCAACTGTGTCTTGACTCCCTTTTCGCATTTGCCCCAACATGCATTTTACTGTTCAGCTGAACTTTCCCTTTTTCTGAGAGCCTGACCCTATGGCAATATCCAGATCGTCTTCTGCATCACGTGAAAGAGACAAAACAGGAACCCATGATGCCTAACCTGGTTTCTCTTCCAGGGAAGTTTGCCCAGTAAGATGCCAAGACACTGTCCCATGGCTGGGGGTGAGGGGCGGGGGTGGAGGAGATACTGAGCTGAACTGAGCATTCTCCCCTCAAACATACACACTGCTGAGCGACAGTGAAGGCCACACGTGCTCTGGGAGCTGCCCACAGAGCGCCTGGAGAAACCTCATTCCGTCTGCCCTTGGGTCCCAGCAACTCAGCCTTCCCTTCCCTCTGTGTGACGGCAGCCGGGTCCTCAGAGCTGGTGCCTCTCTCCTGCCCCTTCCTTCCCCTCTTCCTGACCTACACAGGTAGTAATTCTCCAGATTGCCTGCTGGCAATTCTGGACCTTTGTTCCATCCCCCCTCTGGTAAAACAGCAAAATCCTCCTGTTTATTCTTTATCATACTAATAAAATTTTAAAGCCAACTTTTAGAACCTTAATTTTATCATATACTAGGCACTTTGCAAATCCACAATTTTTGCATAACCCGTCTTACAAATCAAGACTCAAAGTTCACCCCATGGGTAAGTGGTGGAGTTGAGCTCAGTCCTAAGGTGTGCCTGCCTCTGATTCTAGAGCTTGTTTTCCTCCCCTCAGACACAATCACTTTTCCCTCATTCAGTGCTTTTTAAAAATCAAGCCACACCGCATGCCAGCCACTGTTCTAAGCACCAGGTTGTGATGAACCAGACAAGCTCCAGCCCTGGAAACACAAGTGGGAGAGAAACCAATGAGCAAGAAGCAAACAGTGGACCCAGAGGTCACTATCAACAGACACAACGGTTGTGGACGCACAGCCTGTTTGAGAGAGCGCACAGGACTTCCTGGCTGGGCGGTTGGGGAAGGTTCCCTCATGCTGATGGATACCAAAGACGTGAAGTAAAGGAAACGTGTCGCTGGAAACAACTCAGGAGGGCCATGGATCGAGGCAAGCTGTCAGGAGAGCGGGGTGCATGGCTGACCTTGGGGAAATCCAGACTGGTGTGTCTCTCTTTAACCACTAACCACGTGAGGGCATTTCTGTTCTTCCTCACCAGCCTTGTTAAGTCACATATACCCTGTTAGGTTTAACGTCGAACAGCATTTCTCTATCCTGGTCCCTCTCTTCTCTCAATGCCTGGCTGGATCTTGTAAAGGGTTTTACTCCTCCTGATCCCAAAGGCTGAAGAACCTTAAAACCATAGTCACAGCTATTGTAATTAGTGTTGCAATGAGCATTGGATTTGTGGGCGCAGCAGGAGGAGGTGAGTGTGGGACAAACTGAGAATGTATCATTGACATACATACAGCTCTCATGTATATATGCACTGCTGCTGCTGCTACTGCTAAGTCGCTTCAGTCGTGTCCGACTCTGTGTGACCCCACGGACAGCAGCCCACCAGGCTCCCCTGTCCCTGGGATTCTCCAGGCAAGAACACTGGAGTGGGTTGCCATTTCCTTCTCCAATGCATGAAAGTGAAAAGTAAAAGGGAAGTCGCTCAGTCGTGTCTGACTCTTCACGACCCCATGGACTGCAGCCTACCAGGCTCCTCCACCCATGGGATTTTCCAGGCAAGAGTACTGCAGTGAGGTGCCATCATCTTCTCCGGTATATATACACTATTATGTGTAAAATGGGTTTCCCTGGTGGCTCAGACCATAAAGAATCTGCCTACAACACAGAAGACCCAGGTTTGATTCCTGGAAGAAGACCAGGAAGAACCCCTGGAGAAGGGAAGGGCTACCCACTCTAGTACTCTTGCTTGGAGAATTCCATGCACAGAGAGCTCAGGGGGCTATAGTCCATGGGGTCACAAAGAGTTGGACATGACTGAGCCACTAACATGTGTAAAACAGAAAGGTAGTGGGAAGCTGCTGTATAACACAGGGAGCCCAGCCTGGTGCTGCTCTGTGATGACCAAGGGGAGGTGGAGGCTCAAGAGGGAGGGTGGACATATATATGTATATATAATATAATATATATATATATGGCATAGATATAATTATGACTGATTCACGTTGTTGTATGGCAAAAACCAACACTACATTGTAAAGTGATTTTCTTCCAATTAAAAAAAAAAAAAGAAAGGAAAGCCACAGTCGCAAGGGAGCAAGTTGCAGTAGCAATAGCTACCTCGCGCTCCCCCTGGTGGCCTTCCCCGAGCTGCACCGCTCTCAGGGTCTGTGGCGCCCGGCGCTTCCGTCTCTCCGCCCCCGCCCTACCCCCGCCCATAGACACCCTGGCTCCTACTCTCCCTCTTGGTCCGGCCCCGTTATGAGACTGGGTCAGACTCGAAGCCTGGCACATCCCCAGGCTTATCTCCCTTCCTGACTTTTCTTAGCTCTTGTCTGATTATCTGACAAGGGTTCTAGAGCCCCAGCCCCCCACTTCCCCAGAAAGAGACTTCAGAATCACTTCAGATGATTCAGTGGAGGTTGAGAACATTACCCGGTCCCTTCCGTGAGAAAGAGTAAAGCCCCTGCTCTCCAACTCCGTGCTAAGGCAATGTCAGCGTTACACCGTTACCTCCTTGGGGAAGATTCCCTGAGCCTCCAAATACGGGGGAAGGTCCGTCCTCGGTGCTCCCAGCGGGGGGCTGCACCCACTCTTCGGGTACCACCAATCAGGAGGGGCCATCTGACCCCCACCTCGCCCACTGGATGGGGGTCTCCTTGAGGACATGTCGACACAGTATCTCAGGAGAGACAGGCTTGCTGGCACAGAGGGGCTGTATGAGGCCAGACTGGCCCAGATTAACGCTCTGCGACAGCCTGGCTGGCAGGACCTTGGGAAACCAGAACACAGGTTCGTTTCCCTTTCTCACTGTCCAGCATGCGGGAATCCTTCCAGACCTGGTGCCTCTTCAGCTTGCTTTTTTGGTTTCTCCTAAAAAGCACAACTGGGGCTGGAAGCACATGAGTCAAGAGCACCCTCTGATTGCACGTAGGGAGGTCAGACTTTTCAGGATGTCACTGAAACAGCACATGGGGATTTTCGTATCTCCAGGAAGACTGTGAGGCACCTCTGTTTAGAATGCAGTGAATCCTCAGCACCGTCTGGAGTGTAGAGTCGGTCAGACGGTAGAGATCTGAGAGATAGCGGGGGCGGCAGTGGGCGGAGGAGCAGGCATGATGGTGTCATAGCTTTGCAACACCCAAATGCCTTCAAGTTGTCTATTGCCCTCCTCGTTTATATGGTTTGAATAAAGTTATGATTTTTCTCTTTTTACAAAGGTAAAACAGTCATAATGGAAACATTAATAAAACACAAGCAAGAAAAGAGAATAGTAAAAATTGAACACAAAACTTATTATTTACTTTTTTAAAAATTGTTTTGCTGTGTCAAAATGGGATCACATTCTTCTTACAATTCTTTATCACTTCACTTCAGTTCAGTCACTCAGTTGTGTCTGACTCCTTGCGACCCCATGAACTGCAGCACACCAGGGTTCCTTGTCCATCACCAACTCCCGGAGTTTACTCAAACTCATGTCCATTGAGTCATGAGGGTGACTCATCCATCCATCTCATCCCCTGGCATCCCCTTCTCCTCCTGCCTTCAATCTTTCCCAGCATCAGGGTCTTTTCCAATGAGTCAGTTCTTTGCATGAGGTGGCCAAAGTATTAAGAGTTTCAGCTTCAGCACTGGCCCTTTCAATGAGTATTCAGGACTGATTTTCTTTAGGATGGACTGGTTGGATCTCCTTGTGGTCCAAGGGACTCCAACAGACATGAAGTCCAGACATCGAAAGTCTTCTCCAGCACCACAATTCAGAAGCATCAATTCTTTAGCGCTCAGCTTTCTTTATAGTCCAACTGTCACATCCATACATGACTACTGGAAAAACCACAGCTTTGACTAGATGGATCTTTGTCAGCAAAGTAGTGTCTCTACTTTTTAATATGCTGTCTAGGTTGGTCATGACTTTTCTTCCAAGGAGCAAGTGTCTTTTAATTTCATGGCTGTAGTCACCATCTGCAGGGATTTGGGAGCCCAAAAAATAAAAGTCTGTCACTGTTTCCAATGTTTATTTTCCCCATCTATTTCCCATGGAGTGATGGGACCAGATGCCATGGTCTTCGTTTTCTGAATGTTGAGCTTTAAGCCAACTTTTTCACTCTCCTCTTTTACTTTCATCAAGAGGCTTTTTAGTTCTTCTTCACTTACTGCCATCAGGATGGTGTCATCTGCATATCTGAGGTTATTGATATTCTCCCAGCAATCTTGATTTCAGCTTGTGCTTCATCCAGTCCAGCGTTTCTCATGATGTACTCTGCATATAAGTTAAATAAGCAGGGTGACAATATACAGCCTTGATATACTCCTTTCCTGATTTGGAACCAGTCCTGTTGTTCCATGTCCAGTTCTAACTGTTCTTGACCTGCATACAGATTTCTCAGGAGGCAGGTCAGGTGTCTGGTATTCCCATTTCTTTCAGAATTTTCCACAGTTTATTGTGATCCACACAGTCAAAGGCTTTGGCATAGTCAATAAAGCAGAAATAGATATTTTCTGGAACTCTCTCTTTTTTTGATGATCCAGTGGATGTTGGCAATTTAATCTCTGGTTCCTCTGCCTTTTCTAAATCCAGCTTGAACATCTGGAAATTCACGGTTCACATACTGTTGAAGCCTGGCTTGGAGAATTTTGAGCATTACTTTACTAGCATGTGAGATGAGAGCAATTGTGTGATAGTTTAAGCATTCTTTGACATTGCCTTTCTTTGGGATTGGAATGAAAACTGACCTTTTCCAGTCCTGTGGCCACTGCTGAGTTTTCCAAATTTGCTGGCATATTGAATGCAGCACTTTCACAGCATCATCTTTTAGGATTTGAAATAGCTCAACTGGAATTCCATCACCTCTGCTAGCTTTGTTCGTAGTGATGCTTCTTGAGGCCCACTTGACTTCACATTCCAGGATATCTGTCTCTAGGTGAATGATCACACCATCGTGATTATCTGGGTCATGAAGATCTTTTCTATATAGCTCTTCTGTGTATTCTTGCCACCTCTTCTTAATATCTTCTGCTTCTGTTAGGTCCATACCATTTCTGTCCTTTATTGGACAATTCTGTATAATTCCTTTTAAAAAATGTATGCAACATATTGTGAACATATTTCCTATGGCTGAATGTCTGGAGCAGCTTTTTAAATGGCTGTAGCATGTCCTGGTATCTGCAAGTACTAGAATTTATTTCACTAACTCCCTACCGTTGGATATTTACATTGATTCCAAATTTCACTATTATAAACAACTCAGAAATGAATCTTCTTTTATCCATGATTATGTCTGCAGGATAAATTACTAGAGGTAGACTTTCCCAGGTGGCTCAGTGGTAAAGAATCAACCTGCCAATGTGGGGGCCACAGGAGATGCGAGTTCAAGCCCTGGGTTGGGAAGATCCCTGGAGGAGGAACTGGCAACCCACTCCAGTATGGCCAGAATAATCCCATGGACACAGGAACCTGGTGGGCCATGGTCCCTGGGGTCTCACAGAACTGGACATGACTGAAGCGACGGAGCATGTGCGTGCACGTGCCTCTAGGGTAAATTGCTAGCAGCAGACTTGCTGCGTCAAGGCTGTGGACTTTTATAGCTTTGCTGCATCTCACCCACTTCTCTCTACCAAGAAAGCTTCCATTTCGGCTCCAGTTAGCAGGGTGCAGGGGTGCATCCTGTCATTCTGTGACATTTCCTCCTGCCAAGGCTGCCTTTGGTGTTCCCTTAACCTATATAATTGAAGTCTACTTCAGCAATTTAGATTGCTTTCCCTTGTGGCTAAGTCGGTAAAGAGTCTGCCTGCAATGCCCAAGACTTGGGTTCAGTTCTTGGGTTGGGAAGATCCCCGGGAGAAGGAAAAGGCAACCCACTCTGATATTCTTGCCTGGAGAATTCCGTGGACAGAGTAGCCTGGTGGGCTACAGTCCATGAGGTCGCAAAGAGTGTGACACGACAGAGTGGCTAACTTTCACTTTCACTTTAACCTCTATGGGAAAAGTCCTAGAAGACCCTCAATAATCTGATGCTTACCAAGGATGGCGGGTGAGAATATCAGCATTGCACTTGGAACAGTGAATTTTAAAATGCCCTGATGGTCCTGTCAAACACATCACAGAGGTTAGTAGACTCTAGGGTCACACAGACTTGATTTGAATCCTGACCTTGACTTGGGCAAGATCTTACTAAGATTCCATTTTCTCAGCTATGAAATGGAACCATAATATCACATCTGATGGGGTTTCTTGGGGATTAAATGTAATCAGGTGTGTAAACCCAGGGCACAGAGTACCAAGTGATCACACAGTAGCTAGAACTGTCATTAAATAAGCACAATAATATGAGCCAATATAACTTGTTTACTTAGTTGAGGCCTTTAAGAGGCCTGTTAAACTGAAAATGATTTTCAACCAGCACAACAGCTATCCTCATGGGAAAAGATACCTGCAAGAGTTAATTTCCTTAAACATTTACTGCATTCTGTGTTTTGTAATTCAGGGTTTCTTAACACTCCCTGTGAAATTTTACTTAGCCTAGCAGGCCCCATTTTTATAAAACTTGTTCTAGCAAGCTTTATCCATGGCAAGAAAAAGTAAACTCAGATTAGGCCACCAGGTCAGAGACTCCCTGAATGGGGAGCTTGGGGAAAATGCAGATCTTTGGGTCTCTCTGAGTCCTCTGGACTAAGATCTTTGGGTAGGTTCCAGGGGTCTGTCCCATTAGCAAACTCCCAGATAATTCTTAAAGCTGACCGGGCCCCAGACCGCAAGCTGGCAGTAAGAATCCTAACAGGTAACCATAAATTGGATATTGGGGGACTTCCAGAGGAAAGAATGCCATTTTTGTTTTGCTCTACTAAACACTCTAACTGAAGCACCATTTCTACTCTATCCGGAAGGAAACATGGTCTAGGGTCTTTTAACAAGGTTAGCCCTTAGTTTTAAACCTTCTGCTGTGACATGTTATTTTTCTTTCCATCTTAGATCAAACTCTCAGGGGACGCAGGTGGTGGGCCTTCTGGTTCACAGTGTTGGCTGGGCGATAGAGTCCGGAGTTCCATGTCCTTCTTTGAGGACACAGTCATTCTGGAAAGTGTGCTGTTTTCCATCCAAATGTCCTTTGGCAATATAAGCGCTGCCTCCAACAGCTGGCCTCACCACTGGCTCTACATGCAGAAACCACGTGTTAAAAACTGCTTTGTTCGTAATTGGTGGTCTGGTTTAGAAAACAGAGAGCTTTTAAAGAGCAATTCTACACCGCCCCTTTCAAGTTTTCCCAGGAAGATTACTGATATTTCATTTTAAGTTAGAGTTCCTCTTTCTCTCTCTCTTTAAAGGTTTTCATATATCTGCGCAGGCCATCCATGGAATTATTTAATCGGGTACCAGGCACTCTATCAGGCACTCTGTACAAATTAATTTCAAATAATTGGAACTGACCTTGGAAAGGTCAGAGTAAGGATTGTTCCTCTTTCACCGGTCCAGCATCAGCAGCCTTATTCCAATTAGCACCGTGCACATCCCTTGGGTGGAGTAGAAAATGGCAACCCACTCCAGTATTCTTGCCTAGGAAATCCCATGGACAGAGGAGCCTGGCAGGCTACAGTCCATGGGGTCACAGAGCCAGACATGAGTGAGCAACTAACCAGCAGCAGCAGCACATCCCCTGGGGGATGCACCTGTCATTGCGGCCATGGGTGAAGGAGTGTGTATTTCACAGCAGAACCAAGGGGGTTAACTTGCCCCATCCCCCTCCGCTGTTGATGCAGCCCATCAGACACTCAGCACCAGGATTCTGAGGTCTGAGCTGGTGATGCAGAGATGTATTCACCTGAACATCTGGAGCACTATCTACGCCTTTCCTGGCTCCGGAGGGGGGGCCCTGCAGTGTGGATCCTGCAGCCTGACCCTTCGAGGTCCCATGGCTGCTGCCCACTTTCCGAGACTGTTCCTATGCCTTCCATTTTTTGAGCTCCCAGCCTCCACAGTTGCTCAATGCATGCCATTTGCTGTTTAACGTAGAGTCAGTTTCTGCTGCCTGTAAAAAACATAGTCTGATCACTAGAGATTTTGGACCCCAGTTTACCGATCAGGAAGTCCAGAACTGGGTTGTAACTCTTAAGCAAAACGCTCCCCTCCTTGAACACACACGCATCAAGAAATATCCAGTCTAGGCCATGCCGGGCTGGATCTAGAGTTACAGTATCAAAAAAAGAGTATGGTTTGGTTTGGTTTCCTCACTGAGGCCTGCACACCAGTGTATTTCCTGAGCTATGCATTCAGGGTGGCCAACTCCAGGTCTACAGAACAGTGGCTTTGTTTTGTGCAGAGTTCCACTGGTGTGGCACACAAAGCGATTTGAGTTAGAATATAGATGCATACGGGCTTCCCTGGTGGCTCAGCAATAACGACTCTGCCTGCAATGCAGGAGACACAAGAGACGCTGGTTGGATCCCTGGGTCAGGAAGATCCCCTAGAGGAGGGTACGGCAACTCACTCCAGTATTCTTGCCTGGAGAGTCCCATGGACGGAGGAGCCTGGCAGGTTATAGTCCACAGGGTCTCAAAGAGTCGGACATGACTAAAGCGACTTAGTACACACGCACACACAGATGAAAACACACATTTGAAAGAGATTAGGCTTTGTGCACGTGTACACAAGCACACACATTATTGCATGTTGGAAAAATACAATTAGCTCATCTAAGTCACAGTTTCATGCGATGCTCCTCAGAAAGAGGAAAATATTTTTTGGAGTTAAAAAATTAAATGAATTAGCAAGGTACTTTCTGATTCTATGAATTCAAATTATTCTCAGTATCTCATGTAAGTGGAATCAAGCAGTATTTGTCTACATCTATCGCATATTGGCTGGAGAAGGGAATGGCAATCTACTCCAGTGTTCTTGCCTGGAGAATCTCACGGACAGAGGAGCCTGGCAGGCTAGAGTTTGTGGGGTCGCAAAGAGTCGGACACAACTGAGCAACTAACACTGCTACTGCTAATGCATACTGGGGGCTCCCCAGTTGGTGCTACGCTAGTGGTAAAGAACCCACTTGCCAGTGCAGGAGACATAAGAGATGCAGGTTCGATCTTTGAGTTGGGAAGATCCCCTGGAGGAGGGCATACCACCCATTCCAGTATTCTTGCCTGGAGAATCCTGTAGACAGAGGAGCCTGGTGGCCTATAGTCCACGGGGTCACAAAGAGTCAGACACGGCTGAAGCGACTGAGCGCAGCACCACGCCATCATACTGGAATGCATTTTTAAGGCTAACTTACTATGTACCCTATAAAGAGACTGTGTCTTCCTTTTTCCCCTCTCCATGATATGCAGTAGATTCTCATCAGTTATCTATTTTAAACATAGTAGGGTATAGATGGTAGAGGCCAGAGGCTGTGGGTGACAATGGGGAGGGGGAATGTGGGATTAGTGTTTGATGGGGACAGAGTTTGGGTTCAGGAAGGTGAAAACTTCAGGGGACGAATGATGGCGAGAGTTGCACAGCAACGTCAATGTACTTAGTGCCCCTGAGCTGTAGAGCTAAATATGGTTAATACAGGAGGTTTTACATGATATGACTTTGCCACAATAGAAACATTTTTAAGGATTAATTGAATTAAAATAGAATGGTAAATAATGAAGAAGCAATTGAGGTTAATCTTAGACAAAACAGCAACAACAGAAAGACGTGATGTTGAGACACGAAGGTCGGAAATTTGAGGCTCTAGTGGAGGGAGGGCACCTCTGGGGGAGAGTCTCGGGCCAGATTCTGGACCCTGACGTGTCAGCCTGAGGGAGGCGGCTTCTTGGTACCACTTCTTCCGTTAAGATGGATGATCTGCAAACTTCCGCTTATTATTGGCCATCCATTTTTTTATCTGTAAGTATCAACAAAACCAAGCCTGGGTGAGAGAGATAGGCTTTCTTTATCCAGAGTCTAATGAGCAAATGATAGAGGCAAGTTTTCTGTCTCTACAAAGGGAAGTTCTGGGAAGCCCGGGGACTGGAAATTCAAGACTGGTGTTAACTGGAGGGCATGGGCAAAGCATGCCGTCCTGGCACTGGAGAAGTTCAGATTTGAGGCACTTTCCACTTGCTCATTGCTTTCTTCCAGCATTCAGCGCAAATGCATTGCCCACTTCTCAGATGCTGGACACTGTGCTGTAAGCTGGCATTCCACAGTCAACTATCCCCCTGGGCCTGTCCCCCTGAGTGAGACTAGGCTTCCTCTGTCCCCCAAGGCTTATCGGTGTTGGTGAAGAGGTCCTGGTTTCCATAAGACCAAAGGAGCAGGAGAGCACTGATCTCTGTGTGTCTCGGGAGAGTGTGGGAGACACTGTGCAAGCCAACCAGGTATTTGCAAGCCTCCCTCATCTAATAATTCACCGGCGTGTTAGTCTCCTCATCTGTAAAATGCGATAGTAATATGCATACAGAAAACGTGTCGAAAGGGGAAAGGCTTAATAGCATTCACTTGTATGCATATAGCTCATTTTCTTTATCAGTTTACCCATGATAGATATTTAGATCATTTCCACTTGTGGCTGTTGTAAGTAGTAGATGTGGGGATGCAAATTATTCAGCCTTAATGAAGAAGAAAATCTTGTCACATGCTACAACAGGAATGAATCTTGAGGACCTTATGCTAAATAAAATAATCCAGTCACAGAAGGATAGATATTGCCCGATCCCCCTGATATGTAAAGTAGTCAGGTACTTCTTAGTACAGCAGAAAGCAGGATGGTGGTTGCCAGCGGCTGAGAAGGGGAAATCTGGAGTTACTGTTCCCAGGTTCTAGAGTTTCTGTTACACAAGCTGAAGCAGTTCCAGAGAGCCGCTGTCCAGCAAAGCACACACACAGCTGAGTCTGCTGCGCTGGGCTGTGCTCACTTAGTCCTGTCCGACTCTTCGCCACCCGGTGGACTGTGGCCCTCCAGGCTTCTCTGTGCATGGAAATCTCCAGGCAAGAATCCTGGAGTGGGTTGCCATTTCATACTCCAGGGGATCTTCCCAACCCAAGGATCAAACCCGCATCTTTGTGTCTCCTGCATTGGCGGGCATATTCTTTGTCACTGTGCCTCCTGAAAAGCCCAAACGTGAATGTATTGTACTTCTAAAAATTTGTTGAGGATAGATTTCATATTAAGTTTTCCATCACAATAAAGAAAGGTAAAAGGTCTAAGCAAAAAAATACTATATATTCTTTATGAATATTTATGTTGGTAGTAAGTGTATAAAAACATGGAAGGATGCCATCTACCAATCTTCTGAAAGCAATTGTTTCTAGGAAGGGAGGGAGAGGAATGAGATTGGGGAGGGGAGGGCTTCAATGGATTTGTAAAGTCTTAATTCTTAAAACAAGAGGCTCTGAAGCTAAGAGGGCAAAATATGAATTTATCACATTTATCAAATGAATTTATGGTGTTTGAAATATTGAACAATAATAATTAAGAAAAAGAAAGTGCTTATATTATGTTAAAAATATTTAACAATAATAATTAAAAATAAGACTGGGCTCAGCAAAGTGCTTGCCACAGAGAAGAGCTCAGAGAGGCAGCAAAATAACAAAGAGAAACACAAAGCCTGTACGGAGATCCAGAAGAAGTCCAGAAGCGCTTCTAGAAGAACTCACTTTCTTGAAGCTGGGGGAGGGAGCTGGGGCCACAGTACAGGAGCTCTCTGACACTGAAGGCCAGCTCCAGGCCTGCGGACCTGCCCCGCAGGCTTATCATGGAGAGAGATGAAGTCCCAGCCCCACCCCTGAGCCCTTCATGATCAGCGACTGTACAGCAAGACAGCTGGAACTCTGTCCTCTGTTGTCGGTAACCGTGCAAAGTGCTGCAGCTACTTTGGAAACCAGTTTGGTCATTTGTAATAAAGTTAAATATTCACTTACCCTGTGAACGAGCATTACCATTCTGAGGTATTTGCCCTAGAGAAGTGAAACGCACACGAATGTTTACAGCAGTTCTATTCATAATTGTCAAGAAATGAGAATAACACAAATATCTTCCAGCTGGCAAATGGGTACAAGATGGTGGTATATCGATACCATGGAAAGCCACTCAGCAATAAAGAACAATGAACTCTTGATCCATGCAACCATTTGGATGCATCTCAAAGGTATCACTTGGAGTGAAAGAAGTCAGTCTCAGAAGACGACATATTATGAGATGCCTTACATATAACATTCTGCAAAAGACAAAACCACAGTAGTAGAGAACACAGCAGTGATTGCCAGGGACTAGGGACTCGGGAGAGGATGACTATCAAGGTTGTTTTGGTAGAAGATGGTTTTTTGAGTGTTGGAATCTGTTCTGCATCCTGATTGTGGTGGTCGGTTGGTTATACAAACAAACCTAGACATTAAAACTCATAGGATTCTGCACACCAATTTTGCTCTATCTTATTATATCTTAATTTAAAAAACAAAACTTTTGCAATGCTGGAAGTAGCAGTATACTTGCAGGTGGCCAGCCATCAAAGATTGTTTTTTGTTGTTTAGTTGCTCAGTCATGTCTGACTCTCTTTTGCGACCCCTTGGACTGTAGCCCGCCGGGCTCCTGTGTCCTTGGGATTTTCCAGGTAAGAATCCTGGAGTGGGTTGCCATTTCCTCCTCCAGGGGTCTTCCTGACCCAGGGATGGAACCCACGTCTCTTGCATCTCCTGCACGGCTGGCAGGTTCTCTGCCACTGGGAACCCTAACATTGGGAATCCACTTGGGAAGCCCTAACATTGGCACAAAATGTCAAATTTGTCATATTTGCAAAATGTGAACCAGTTGTTTTGTATATATCTTCCAAAACACACCATATTTGTCTTCAACTCCAAGTTCATTTTATGCGAAATGCAAGTCCAATGTATGCATATATATTGGAAGATGGAGAGTTTCTCTTCAGTGTGTAAATTTTGTGCCCCTCTTGAAGGGGGTAATAAGTAAAAGCAGGAACTGGGGGCTGAGAATGGAGACAAGGTTAGCAGAGGCAAAAGTGGATTATGTATTCTTTCTACTTACTTATTATTTGTTGCCTTGAAGCCCTAGAAGAGGTGGACAAACAAGCCAGAGAGGCTGGTTCAGACAGTGGGGGGCAGGGGCGCTGCCCGCATGAGCTGAGCAAGGTGTTACCACTGCTGAGCTGAGACTACCATCTTGGAGCCCTGCAGGGGCTTTGAGAAATATCTGCCCAGCAGGCCGACAAATGCATTAATCACCCCAGGTTTTTTCCTTTCCGCGACTGAGTTTTCCATGCTTTGGGCATCCCAGGGGGATGGAGAGCATTCAGAAATGGAATACAGTCAAAACTTGGAATATGGACTAGATGGGGCATAGAAGCAATGTCCCTTCCCACGTGTGTCACTTGCAACTAAAGAAAACAAATTTGCAAATTAATTTTGAGATGTATAAAAAATATGAATGGATGGATGGATAGAAGGGTGGCTAATTGCTGGACAGATATAGGATAGAGACAAACTTAGGTCCTCAAGAAGATGAAGCATAAGTCTCCAGTCTGTATGTGTTGGCTATGCATAATGACTTCCTTCTAATAAGTGTATGTGGAAATGGGGGGGAAAGAGTAACTTCCCTCTTTGGAGTGAAAATCCTAATAATCGCTGCCTCAGCCAGTGATCAAGACCAACTTCAACAGTGGTAAAGCAGGGGATAGGACAGTTTATCCCTTTGACGTGATGTGATGTGAACGGCACTTTATCTCCACAGTCTTTCTTCCAAAAACTTAAAACCTCAGGCTAGTCATGAGAAAATCTTCATATTCACAATAGCAAGATATGGAAACGATCTAAGTATTCCTCTACAAATGGGTGGATAAAGAGACAGGGAATGTACAGTGGAATACTACTTTGAACACGAGAAAGAAAGAAATCCTGCCATTTTGCAACAATAGAGACGAATCTTGAGGGCATGACGCTAAAAAATAAGTCAAGCAGAGAAAGATGCAGGTGGTATGATATCCTTTATATGTGGAATCTAAGAAGTCTGAACTCACAAAAATAGAAAGTAGAATGGTGAAAGATGGAAATGGGGAGATGTTGGTCAAAGGTCACCAACTCTCAGTTATAAGATGAATAAATTCTGGAGATCTAATATAAAACATGGCAATAACGGTCAATAGTACTGTATTTCCATACTTGAAAACTGCTAACAGAGTAGATTTTAAATATTCTAGCCACAAAAAAGAAATGATAAATAAGTAAGGAGACAGAGGTGCTAACTAACCTTACGTGGTGATCTTTTCACAACATGCAAGTGTATCAAATCATCACAGTGTATATCCTAAACTTACACAGCTTTTTATTAAATTTTTTTTATTTTATACTAGCATATAGCTTATTAACAATGTTGTGATAGTTTCAGGTGGACAGCAAAGGGACTCATATACATGTATCCATTCTCCCCTAAACACCCCTTCCATCCAGGTTGCACATAACATTGAGCAGGATTCCCTATGCTATGCAGCAGGTCTTCGTTGGTTACCCATTTTAATACAGCAGTGTGTAAACGTCCGTCCCAAACTCCCTAACTATCCCTTCCCCTTGTCCATCCCCCCAGGAACCATGTTTGTTCTCTAAGTCTGTGAGTCTGTTTCTGTTAAACTTACACACTTTAGTATCTCAATAAAACTGGAAAAAATAAATCATAATTAATTTTTTTAAAAGAAAATTATCAGGCAATTCCCAACTAAGGGACACTCTGCCAAGTACCTGATCATTATTCCTCAAACTGTCAAGGTCATCAAATACAAGGAAAGTCTGAGAAACTGTCACAGCCAAGAGGAACTTAAGGAATTGTTGTTCAGTTGCTCAGTCATGTCCAACACTGCAACCCCATGGACTGCAGCACGCCAGGCTTCCCTGTCCTTCACCATCTCCTGGAGTTTGCTCAAATTCATGTCCATCGAGTCCATGATGCCATCCAACCATCTCCGCCTCTGTCACCCCCTTCTCCTCCTGTCTTCTACCTTTCCCAGCATCAGGGTCTTTTCAAATGAGTCAGTTCTTCGCATCAGGTGGCCGAAGTATTGGAGCTTCAGCTTCAGCATCAGTGCTTCTAATGAATGTTCAGGGTTGATTTCCTTTAGAATGAACTGGTTGGATCTCCTTGCAGTCCAAGGGACTCTCAGACGTCTTTTCCAACACCACAGTTCAAAAGCATCAATTCTTCGGTGCTCAGATTTCTCACATCCATACATGACTACTGGAAAAACCATAGCCTTGACTAGACGGACCTTGCACAAACTTAAGGAGAGAGGACAACAAAATGTAATGTGGGTCTTCCTTTGTGACACAGTGGTTAAGAATCCATCTGCCAATGCAGGGGACACATGTTTGATCCCTGATCTGGGAAGATTTCGCATGCTGAGGAGCAATTAAGCCCATGAGCCACAACTACTGAAGCCCACGCGCCCTCCAGCTGTGCTGCACAGCACGGACAGCCGCTGCAGTGAAAGGCGGATGCTCTGCAACTGGAGAGCAGCCCCCGGTCCCCGCAGCTGGAGAAAAGCCGTGTGCAGCAGCACACCAAGCGTGACCAGACGTGAACAACTGCAGACCCAACCCAACCCAACCAAAAATAAACAAACAAGCACATGAAATCATAGAGCAGGGAAAAAAAGGATGCCAGCCAAAAACCAAGGAAACCTGAAAACAGCGCGCTGGTTCAGGTAATAATGCTGTATCAGTATCAGCTCATTCGCTGTGACAACTGCACTCTGCATCTGGGGAGGCCTTACAAATAGCTATGAAAAGAAGAGAGGTGAAAAGCAAAGGAGAAAAGGAAAGATATAAGCATCTGAATGCAGAGTTCCAGAGAATAGCAAGAAGAGATAAG
>SJYF01000333.1:1712778-1823596 GCA_006410515.1 Procapra przewalskii | reverse complement strand
ACTCTTGAGAGTCCCTTGGACTGCAAGGAGATCCAACCAGTCCATTCTGAAGGAGATCAGTCCTGGGTGTTCATTGGAAGGACTGATGCTGAAGCTGAAACTCCAGTACTTTGGGCACCTCATGTGAAGAATTGACTCATTGGAAAAGACTCTGATGCTGGGAGGAACTGGGGGCAGGAGGAGAAGGGGACAACAGAGGATGAGATGGCTGGATGGCATCATCGACTTGGTGGACGTGAGTCTGAGTGAACTCTGGGAGTTGGTGATGGACAGGGAGGCCTGGCGTGCTGCGATTCATGGGGCCGCAAAGAGTCGGACATGACTGAGCGACTGAACTGAACTGAGTATACGATGCTCAGACACAGAGGAGACAGTGCAAGGGGCCTCTGAATTGTCATCACAAGCTTTCTCTAAATCTAAAACGCTCTAAAATTTGAAGTTTGTTTAAATAAACAACTTAGAAAAATGTTCATGGTAGAAGCTAGGTGGTGAATAATATTGGTGTGCAGGGTGAAATTCTTCCAACTTTGTTGTGTGTTTGAAATTACTCCTAATTTTACAAGTTAATGTATGAGCATTTCATTTAAACTGCATGATAAGAAGATCTTGAATTGTTTCAAGCAGCTTGCAAGCAAAGCGTCGTAAGTTAAAATAAACTGTTTTGGCACTAATCAAGATGTGCAAATTATCTCTGAGGTCTCATCCTCACTTGGTGTGCTATATTCATTGCTTTATATGACTCGATGTAAAGTGATTTATAAATACATTGATAATGTCCCCATCAACTTTGGTTCCTCCAGCCCTGGACCTCCCAGCCTTGAGATTTTAAGATTCTTAACTACAGCTTCTCCTACGTGCCCCACAGTTGGAGAGATGCTCTATATTAACATATTTCTGCAGATGACCTAGTATCCTACTTCACAGACAAAAACAGACTATCAGGTATAGCTCCCCACTTCCTGTCCTCCTACCTACAAACTTATTTATAACCTTCCCACCCTCGCCCCTTCCTTCCAGTCTTGAGCTGGTGAGGGTTGACTCCTCCCTCTGCCCTCCACCCTCCCCTTCCTAATTCTTCCACAACAGTCACATTTTCCATCCATGATTTTATTGTTTTCCTAAATCTTCATATCCTCTTCACTGACTCTCTTCACAGACCTCCCTCCAAGTCTGTGAATTTCATCTTTAAACAAAGAACTGAGTTCTCCAGAGACAAAATGAATCAAACACAAAAAATCTTTCCCTTGCGTCCGTTCCTCTATTTTTCTCATAGTCGGGGTTCTCAGGAGGACGCTGTCCACACTTGCCATCTGCACACACGTTCATTCCCAGTGCCCGACTCTCACGAAGCCCTCCGCCCAGCTCACTGGTGGTTTCCCCAAGGTCCACTCGAGAAGCCTGCAGGTGGCCCCCGGGTCTTACTGCCCATATGGCGTTCTCCACTCCCCACCTTTGTGACTAATCCTTCTCAGCATCTCTAGCTGGTTCCTCTTTCTCTGATTACCCTGATAAATATCAGAGTTCTGTCTTGACCTTCTTATCATGCCTTAACACACTCTTCCTGCATGATCCAACTCTTCTCAAGGTCTCCATCTCGCTGGTGACACCCATCTGCACTTCCCCACACGATACAAGGGGCTGACGTGCAGCTTCTTCTGAGGACCTACCATATTCTAGCACTGTTTAAGCACTTTCCATACCTTGTCTCATCGGATCTTTTCAACAGGCGTAGGAAGGTGGTGCTGTGCTCATCATTTCATTTAATGGAACACAGAGAGATCCAACAGCTTGCCCAAGTACACACAGCCTTGAACCCCACCTATCCTGCAACCACACCACACTACTCTCCTTCAGAACACCTCCTCCTAGAGCTCCTTCATTCGCCCCGAAGTCAACATGTCCCAGATGGAAATCATACTCTTTCCCCACCTTGCACTTTTAGAGGAAGCTCCAGACTTGCTTTTACAATTGGGCAGAGAGCAACTCTTTAAAAAAAAGAAAAGCAAATGAGAATAGTGATTACAAAGTGAGGTTCAGAGTCTTGAACTTCAGCCTGGGTTTTTCTCAACACGTTTCTGGTGCTGCAGCAGGGTGACTTAGACACACACGTCTCATCAGCTCTTCCATGGCTTCTCATCATCCTCTGTGAAGCGCAAGTCGCTCAGTCGTGTCCAACTCTGTGACCCCGTGGACTGCACGGTCCATGGTACTCTCCAGGCCAGAATGTTGGAGTGGGCAGCCTTTCCCTCTCCAGGGGGTCTTCCCGACCCAGGGATTGAACCTAGGTCTCCTGCATTGCAAGCGGATTTTTTACCAGCTGAGTCACCAGGGACTGATGTCTAAATCCCTCTGTTTAGCATTTCCCAACCCCGCTTGACATTGCCAGGCTTACTTCTCACTCTGTTCTCCTTTTGTTCCTTTTTTCAAGAAATAATTCTTGAGTACTAAGAATGGACCCAATTCCAGTGTGTGTGTGTGTGGTGTGAGGGGGTTTCCCATAACACCAAGCAACACTGGGGCGCCATCAGGATGTACGATGTGTGTGCGTGTTAAGTCACTCAGTCATGTCCATTTCTCTGCAACCCCACCAGGCTCCTCTGCCCGTAGGATTTTCCAGGCAAAATTCCTGGGGTGGGCTGCCATTTCCTTCTCCAGGGGATCTTCCCAGCCCAGGGATCCAACCCGTGACTCCTACATCGGCAGGCAGGTTCTTTACTGCTAGTGCCACTGGGGAATCTCAGGCTGCCCTGTAACCCAGTTCACACTCTGACACTGTCTTCCTGAAGACAGCCTCAGATCCTATAGGTGAAGGGCTCAGTTGCAAGAGACTTCCCACGCCATGCCCCCAACTTCAGTGGCCAACGTCAAGTTCAGGTTGTCACCTGTGCTTGACTGGCTGGCCGTAGATCAGCACCCCCCTTCCTTAGGTTCCAGCAGCTTGCTGGAGTGGCTCATAGAACTCACAGAAACATTTCACTTTCTGGATCATCAGTTTATCATGAAAAAGATATACTAGGAACAGCTAGATGGAAGGAAGAGCTAAGCAAGATAGGTGACTGGTAAGTACTGTGAAGTCAGTTAACCAAAGTGATGTCACTGAGGTGCTACTTTAGAAGGAATAGTCAGGTTCCCTTATAAGAAGGTGGTGTTTGTGTGAAACCCAGATGGTGAAAAAGGAACAGCCAGGCAAAGAGGAGAAGTCCTGATGTGAGCAAGCTTGGGTATTTGCGGAACAGAAAAGGGTAGAAAGAGCTGCGCGAACAGGAAGGAGGCTAGGAGGTGAGGCTGGGCACATCCACAGGAGGAGATCATGCAGCTTCTCGCAGGCCATGAAGTGGCATCTGGAGATGAGCTAGAGGCGTGTGTGACTGAGTGGGTGAAGGGTGAGTAAACACACAAATGTGACACATGCGCATTGTCTCAGATGTAGTTTGTCTATGGAGGGTCTTTGCCTTGAGCCCGCCTCTGACCACCTGGCTTGTATCAGGTAAGACAACCTTTGTCCTGAGCCCCGGGCACATTGCTGTTGGACAAACTGAGGTGGCCCCCTTGGCCCCACGTCCCATCTTCAAACCAAGGCAGAAGGACAGTGAACAGCCTTGCCCAGAAACAGCCCAGGGCACCCCAGGGCTAGACATTACACCCTAGTCCAGGACTGATTTGATCACCATCCCTCGGGGCTCCTGAGTGAAGAGCAAAGTAATAGATGAGTGTGGAGGGAAGGGCCAGAGATCGTGCAAGAACCAGGGAATCACAGGAAATTTAGCAACAGTCAAAGCCCATCATGGATCCTTTGGACCTACTGAATAGCACAGGGAACTCCACTCAGTATTTTGTAATAACCTATATGGAAACAGAATATATATGAAAGAAAAGCTAGTTGCTCAGCCGTGTCTGACTCTTTGCAATGTCATGGACTGTAGCCCACCAGGTTCCTCTGTCCATGGAATTCTCCAGGCAAGAATACTGAAGATGGTTGCCACTTCCTACTCCAGGAGACCTTCCTGACTCAGGGATCGAACCCAGGTCTCCTGCATATGGGCTCCCCTGCCGGCTCAGACAGGAAAGAACCCTCCTGCCAACGAAGGAGACTCAAGAGACTGAGGTTTGATCCCTGAATCGGGAAGATCCCCCCAGAGTAGGAAATGGCAACCCTCTCCAATATTCTTGCCTGGAATATCTCATAGACAGAGGAGGCTTAAGGGCAACAGTCCCTGAGGCAGCAAAAGAAGAGGACATGACTGAAACAGCTAAGTAACAATGTGTGTGCGTGTGTGTGTGTGTGTAGCTTAATCGCTTTGCTGTATACCTGCTGCTGCTGCTAAGGCGTTTCAGTCTTGTCCGACTCTGTGTGACCCCATGGACGGAAGCCCACCAGGATCCCCTGTCCCTGGGATTCTCCAGGCAAGAACACTGGAGTGGGTTGCCATTTCCTTCTCCATTGCTGTATACCTGAAACACTGTAAACAATGATACCTCGATAAAAAAAAAATTTTTTTAAGATTTTGGATCCTTTCTCAAGCATTCATCACTACATGAATGACCTTGGGCAAGCCTCTTCAGTTTCTGCCTCAGAAACTGCCTCAGTTTCCCCAGCATGACCTGGGAACACAAGTATCATGTCACCGGGTTTGGGGAAAGAGTAAATAAGACAGCTTAATAAAATAATAAAGTTTCAACAAACATTATTTTCTCTCTCCCTTTCTCTAGACAAACAGACCTCACTGCCTAAGAGTTAAGCTGTGGCTTCAGAAAGCGCCTTTGTTCTTTGCTCCTGTTCTGCCAAAGTGAGAACATGATCAGAATCATGTGGTGAGTCTCGGTTCCCCATTTTGTTTATCCAAGTTGATATTTCCCATTTGCCACAATAGCAGCAAAAAAAGAAAGAAAGAAAGAAAGAAAGAAAAATCGAAACTGCTTCGACCCAACATGACAATCCCAATTGCCCTCCAGAGACCCAGCTGCACATCAAACAAGCAGCAGAGTCTTCAGAAGGCAAGAAGGAGTCTCTTCAAGGCTTGGAAACAGGACGAGAGCTGGAACCCCGGGGGGCAGGCGTCAGACCCAGCCTCCAAGGGCCTCCGAGAGCCCGCCTCATCCAACACCCTCCCCTGTCCCCACCACGCATGAGAGCAGATCATTCAACTTCTTAATTAGTTATTGTGGGAGGAATAATTCACATGGCTCAATTATTTTTCCTTCTCATTTAGTCCTTTTTGTCTTGCTCTTTCAAACAAAGTCCAAACAGACTTTGGGCCACATGATCATCTAGGAAGGGATGGTTCAATGGTTTGGAAGCTGGTTTTCTGAAAGCCCTGGTCCCAGGAAAGTTCAACGTTGCCATAGTTTGCTAGAAGGCCAACTGCACACACACACACACACACACACACACACACACACCCCTCCCCTGGCCCCAGTTCTGCTCCACTCCCCTACCCCCAGCCCCAGGAAGCGGATTTCTCAACCAGCAGGGCCTGGTATGAGTCACAGGCAATTCCGTTTTCTTTGGGGGCATAAGACCTCCGTCTCGCTCTTGGGGCCACAAGCTGTTGCTGAGAAGGAGGTGGGGTCCTTATCTCTAGGGAAATTCCCACATCTGTACCGCGGCAGGGGAAGAGCACAGTCTCTCCGCTCAACCGTCTGAGAGTCACGGAGGCCCTTGTTCCTGGTCAAGGCCTGTGTTCCTGGTCGAGGGCTGCGGTCTGGGGGCCGTGCAGATGGTGCGGGAACAGTGCGGGGAAGGAAGGCTTCTGTGAACTGTAGGCTCCTCGGGGGGTCTGCCCACGGTCACATGATGATGGGGCAGCGGTGTGTATGACTTGTGGGGTGCATGGTGGCGTAGTCTCTATGTTGTGTCCAACTATTGTGACCCCATGAACTGTAGCCGCCAGGCTCTTCCAGCCATGGGGTTTCCCAGGCAAGAATACTGGAGCGAGAATACTGCCATTTCCGTCTCCAGAAGATCTTCCCAACCCAGGGATCGAACCTGCATCCCTTGCACTGCAGGCAGATTCTTTGCCGCTGAGCCCCCAGCGAAGCCCTGTGTATACTCACACTACGTGCAAAGGGAAAAACCGGAGAGGAAGCAGAGGTCATTACTATCTGGCGCCACAGCCGGTGTCTGGGGCTTTCAAACTTTCCTTTAGCTGCTGCTGCTTTGGGGGAGGGAATGAAGAAGTCCCACCAGCTCCTCCCTGCACCTCGATTGATCCAAGAGGAGGGATGGCCAGGTCCATCGCTCACACGGTGTTCCTTCTTTCCTCGAATCATCTCAGACCAAGCAAAGAGAAGGGCCCTCCCCCAGAGAGCATGAAGAGCCCAGCTTGGAGGGTGAGACTCCTGCATCCGAGAGAGTGGTTCCATGGCTCCTTGGGGACGGGGACGCTGAGTCTTCAGGAAGACTCAGCGCAGGCATCGTCTGTCTTCTGCCCTTTCTCAGGTGGAAATGATGCATCCACTTCTTCTCACCCACCCGCAGGCTGCCCCCATCCTTGATAGGGACAGGGAGGAGAGAGACAAATCAAGCGAAGCTGTAAGCCTTAAATCTTACTGGCAATGATGAAATATGATGCAAAATTAAAAAAAAAGAAGCAAAATGATCTGGGGTGTGGGTCTTTTGTTGCTAACATTCTGTGTTGTGGTTTTTAAGGATGAATGTATGAATGTATCATCTGCGTAACTGAAAATTAACAAAAATTATCATCAAAGCTACAAAAGAGAAAGCAGCCATAGGTCTGATTGGCAACTCTGCCCAGGGGTCAGCCCTGCCTGAGGCCCTTTCATCCCAGTCCTCTGAAGGCTTCCGTGGGACATTCTGGAGACCAAAGGGGCCTGCGCCCATCTCAGGACACGGAGGGCTTCTGTTGACCCTTGACGCCCAGTGGGCAGGTGCGAGGGCACAAATACCAGACAACAAGTTGATGCAAAATGGTACTGCCCAGCCAAACCACAGGAAGAGGAGAAATTCAGTAAACAGAAGACACTTTACTGAACTCAGATGCCGCAAACGCCCACGTCTAAGTCTTAGGTGAAAGGGGAACGTGTCAAGTATGTTCTTAGTGAGGATTCATCGGAAAAGAAAACGTTTTACAGCATGCATTCTGGGAAGGGCCATTCTGAGTCCAGAGTCCTGGGCCCTAGTTTCCCCAAATTCAGCACCACGAGTCCACCGTCCACTCTGCTCTGCCAGCCAGGATGCAGTCTCAGGAAGTGGAGCGAAGGAGGGTTTCGGCTCAGATAACCTGAAACCCAGGCTCCTCAGCCCCTGAATTTAGTGCAGTTTTGCTGTGCTTCCCCCAGCAGAGGGCAGGGCAACATCGCTCTCCTCTCTCCCCTCCCCACCTCCAGGTCCAAACCAGAGAAGGTGAGCAGTAGCAAAACTGTGGCTTTTCTCTAGGGGTGGAAAGGCCAAAAGCCTGATTTCCTTCTGAGCCCCCCACTGGCCCAGGAATCACGGAGATCCGGATGTTACTGCTCTGAGCATCAGCGCTGTAGGTGCACAGCGTGTGCACAGGGCTAAAGTCTCTGTCATCCTGGGCTCACCTCTGCCCCTTTTATGGTGAGGCTGGAAGAAACAGTGCGAGACTTCTCTGAGCCCTTTAGGTCCTGTCTGGTGGATGTTTCCTGCTGAGATTATGACATCACTGCATGACCTTTCCTCCTTCGGAGAGCGGGGTCCGGGTGTTGTTCCTGGGATGGTCCCTTGAGCTGAAAAGAACAAGTTATCAGTGATGGTGTTTACTCCCTAGGAAATGTGCTGTTTCTCAGGAAACCTGCAGAAGCCCCAAATGCATCTGCTGCAGACAAAGCTAGATCAGCAGAACAGGGGTTTGGACTCAGAGGCCAGTTCAGTTCTGCCGTGGACAGAGAGAGGATGCAGAATGTGGTGTTACAGTTCCTGGGGTTTAGGGAGCTCAGAAACTCCTTCTCTCTTGGCCCTTGCTGCGCCACTCTTGATGATGCAGAAAACTCTGCCCTCTCCCTGTAATGACACGGTTTTCCGCAGCCTGTTTTTCTGTCATTTTCCTCTTTTCCCTGATGGTGTGAGAGAGCTAGGTGTGACTCCCTGGGGCCTTTCTGCAGCCTCTCCTCCCCCGCATCACCCGCTCTCTTTCTCCCCGTCTTCTGCTTGTTCTCTCCCTTTTCCTCCCATTCTCCTCTGTCCTCTGTCTGCCCACCCCAGGCAGGAAGAAGAGCATGCCAATTTTGTGTTTTACACAAACACAGCCAGTTTATGCTGCTGCCCTTCCCAGCTGGGGACGTGTTTATTTACATTTAGGAATGTGAGGAGAGAGTCTCAGCTGAGAGTTTCTAAAAACAGAGAAAATTACAGTGATACTTAAAAGTGATGCCCTTGGGGACTTCCCTGGTGGTCCAGTGGTTAAGAGTCTAAGCTTCCAATGCAAGGGAGGGAGCAGGTTTGGTCCCTGGTCAAGGAACCAAGATCCCACAAACTTCAAGGCATGGCTTAAAAAAGTATTCTTTAAAAAGTGATACCGTTGTCAAGGTGCTGAGCTGCTGTCTGATTCAGCCAGCCACTAAGCTCTGAGTAGAGGAGCTTCTGGAGGGGCGTGTTGGAAAGGAAGAGGGCTAAGCTATCCCTTGATGTCAGGGTTAACTTTCGCGATGTCCCCAAGCCAAGTGACGGAGACAGAAGCACAGAGGGAAAGAGGGAGGCAGAGTAAGACAGAGACAGCCAGGGAGACCCAAACACCAAAGGGCAAAGGGCAAGAAAGAAGCGTGACTGTTCTTGAATATGTTTAAAAATCACTAATAATATTTGAAGACAGGGGAAATGTTTTAGTTTTTTCATAATTTATTTTGAAATCTTTTCAAACTTACATTAAAGTTGCAATAATATTAAAAGAAAAACAAAACAAAAAATCTCTGTATACTCATATTCCCATCATACAAATGTCCCAATTGTTACTTTAGCACACACGCTTCATCAACCACACACTCTTTCATCTTCCCTCCTTCCCTCCCTCCACCCCTTCCTTCCTTCCTGGACAAAGGAAAGAGTTTAGAGGGCATATTTCCTTATTTACTAAATGAAAGAGCCCTCTGCAGCAGGTGACTGGCAACCAGGGAAGACTCCATAAGAACCAGGACCGAACTGACTGTAAAGCACAGGGAACTTTACTTCGTGCTCTGTGGTGACCTAAATGGACAGGAAATTCAAAAAAGAAGGGCTAGATGTCTGGCTGATTCTGCTGTACAGCAGAAACTAACTCAACATTGTAAAGCAAATATACTCCAATAAAAAATTTTTAATTAAAAAAGGACTAGGACCTTGGGCAAGGTCCCCGAGCCTTTGTTCCTAGCCTGCAAGGCAACTCGCACACTCACTGCTCTGGGGCGCTGGATGGTTGAAATGTACGGTAGGCCCCCCGGAGGCTTGTCCTGGAGAGCCAAGTCATGGGTCGGTCTGCCTGGGGAGACCAAAGACCCCAACCACTGATATCCCTGTCCTACTGATACCCCCTCAGATTAGAGTGACGTGCTATGTGTGGGGTAGGATCTCACAGCCTCCTGCTGGACCCAGGACCTGCCTCTTACAAGATGCTTGTCTAAGTCCCCTAATCTCCCTCAACCTTGGTTTTCCCATCTGGAGAATGGAGGCATTAATATTCCTTAATGTTATTGTAAGAATTGTTAATAATATTAGTACACTTTTGAACAAGGAAACAAGTAATGGTTTTGCTTTGAACCAACCTTTACTAAGCATTTCACTGGGGGCATGTTGTACATCAATGACCCCAGTTGACCCTCACTTCACCTCTACCAGGTAAGAACCACAGACGTTCTGTTTACACAACACTGAGACAGGCAAAGCCGAAAGTTCCCGCTGACAGGGTGGTCCCAACACCCTTCCCTTTCACAGCCCACATATCGTAGGCAACCAAGACACAGGCACTTCCTTCCCTTCCCCACCTGCTTTCTGTTTGGTTTGGCTTTCTGTTTGGACAGGCCCATTCCCTGGAACCGGAGCCCAGCTCTACAGAGCTGCAGAGAAGCAGCTTGGTGGACGTCAGGAAGCTCCCAGTCCCAACTCCATCGGCCAAGAGCTGGCGGAGGCATCCTGGACAGTCATTTTACCTCTCTGAGGCCTCTGATTCCTCCTCAGAGGAATGGAGGCGGAGGTGACGTGATGGGTACTCCTGCGCAGACACACTGTTCCAAGGACCCAGGGGTGGAGGCAGAGTGATCAGTGCAGAGAGACGCCCTAGCTCACAGGCCGGGAGAATTCTCCTCCTCTGTCTTAGCCCGCCAAGACCCTCACTCAGACCTACAGACCCTCAGGGCACAGGGCAGGCTGCGGCTGCACCCAGACTTTAGTAGGGGGGAAACAAGGACCACAGAACCTGAAATGTGCTCGGATCTGGGATTTAGGCCCCTGGTCCATTGCTGAGATAAAACACATAGGTTGCAAGTTCAGACATGTGGGGCTTCAGGTCTGTCTTGTCCCTTCCTAGCTATGTGACCCTGGGCAAATCACTGTCTCTCTGAGTCTTAGTTTCCCTGTCTATAACGTGGGAATAGAATAGTGCTACCTCCAAGGGTGGGTGTTCTAAAACAAGACTTAGGAAACAGGCCAGACCGAACCTCCAGGCCGTAGCGAATGCTCATCCATGCTGCTGCTCCTGTGCTTTTGCAAGAGCCGAGGAGCTGTGCCCCCCAGCTTCCGGTCCCCACTGGACTCACCAGCCCCTGCTGCCCATACAGGCTGGGAGCACCATTTGGGCTTCCCAGGGGGCTCAGTGGTAAAGAATCTGCCTGCCAATGAAAGAGATACAAAAAAAGCAAGTTCGATCCCTAAGTCAGGAAGACCCCCTGGAGTAGGAAATGGCAACCCCCTCCAGTATTCTTGCCTGGAGAATCCCACCGACAGAGGATCCTGGAGGAACATAGCCCACAGGGTCGCAAAGAGTCAGACACGGCTGAGCATGCACACATGTACCACTTGCAGGTGCATGAAAAAAACACGTGAAAAATGAAGGCTCTGCTCTGCTCATGGATTTTCAATTTAAATTTACTGAGTCCCTAATTATAATCTCAGCAAGAATGAAAGGACCGAGACCAGCAGGGGTTGTCGAAGACCAATTACTTGGCAATTTTCTTTTTTCCAGTGGAAGCAAGGGGAGGTGGAGGAGCAGGACACAGGAGGAGCTGATTCCTTATTCCTCCCCTTTCTCTGGGCTTAATGTTCTCTGCCCCATTGGCAAGGCTGGGTGGCTGCCTGGGAGCCAACTCAGTGCTTCTTTGGAGGGCGGCCACTGGAATGGTGTTTGGGGATGGTGGGGGGAGGGGAGCTTGCAGTAGGTGGGGAGTTATCCATAAACTGACATCTCTTTGACATCCTCCTTTCTTGAAAATCTTCCAGAGTCTGCTCTCCCTTTCTGCTTAACAGATAACTCTAGGGAACAAACCTATTTGATAGATTTTTTTTTCCAAATTTCCAAAAGCAGAAAGCACACGTGCATAGAATTATCCAGAGTGCTTATCAAAGATTCAGGCCCCAAAGTCTCACCCCAGACCTACAATATCAGTCTCTGTTGTCTGTGGGTTGACACTGGCATCTGCACGTGGTTAGTGACCTGGGAGATGCTCAGAGACGCTAAAAGCTAAGATCCGCTCCCCGCCCTGCCAGCGTGGGCTGTAAACTCCTTGAGAGCATCCTGTTTCCCCAAGGCAGCAAGATGCAAGGCTGCACCCCTTGTCTGATACCTGATGACCCGTCATTGCTCCTTGGGCAATTCAGCTCATCACTTCTTGGGTACCTTTAGTCACCAGCTTTGGAAGTAAGTGTCATATATGCAGAAAAGGATGGCTGAAGACTTGCTTTGTCTTCTGCACTGAGTGACCTAAGCCAGCACATTGCTGTTTGCAGAGTATCCGATCCAGAAGGAGTCTAAGCAAACATTTTTGAGTGTGAGAACAAAGACGCTGGGCCTTAAAATTCTGGTTCCACCACCACTTACCAGCAAAGCAATTTGTCTCTTGAGGCACCTCTCCAGCCTTCAGCCTCCTCAGCTGTAAAAATAAGATAATAATAGAACCATCTCCTGGGAGGATAACTTGAGATTGTGTATGCATGCCCACCGATGCATGCACACATGCATGCAGAAAAGCGTGTGCCCGCATGCACAGCACCTCACAAAGTGCCAGGCCCATGTGAATTATGACATAGCTGCTGCTGCTGAAGCCTTAGTGGAGACACACCAAGCATAGTGCTGAGTGCCACAGCTAGGTTCTCTCTTTTAATCCTCACCACGGGGCTTCCCGGGTGGCTCACCAGTGAAGAATACACCTGCAATGCGGGAGACGCAAAAGACTCAGGTTCGATCCCTGGGCCGGGGAGGATCCCTGGAGGGGGACGTAGTAGCCCACTCCAGTATTCTTGCCTGGAGAATCCCAGGACAGAGGAGCCTGAAGGCCTGCAGCCCATGGGGTTGCAAAGTGTCGGACACGACCGAGCAACTGAGCACGCACACACGCACATCTGGTAAGCAAGTTTTCGTCCCGTTTTACAGAGGCGGGTACTGACACTCAAAAGGACGAAGTCACTGGTGCAAGGCTAAAGAAGCAGTAAGGTTGGAGCTGCTGGTTTATTCATAAAATATTGACTCCTCTGTGTGTGCCAGGCTCTATTCCGGGCACTGGGGGTTTTGTGGTAAACAAGTTGGAAGAGGTTCCTGGTACCTTGGCGGTCATGTCTACTTAGGGGAGATTTGGAGACAAAATCATCTGACTGCAGAGCCCACAAGTCTGACCACCACTCATACTGCCTTCTTGATAGGTGGTGGGTCTTATGAGCCTCATTAAGCACACAGCTAAGCCCGTCCCTTCCCCTGCCACTGTGTCTGGGTCCTGGAACTCTGTACTTCATGGGACTTGCTGAGAAGAGCACCGATCCTGGGGGGGCGAAAGCTGACTGAGAATAGCATACACACCACCAGGTTCAGGGAAGGGGTGTGGGATCTCAAAATAACACTCAAATCCAGTCAAATCTAGCCTTTGCTGCTTCCTGAAAACACTTTCCAATGTCCATTGACACCTCCCCATTACTAGGTGGCAGAGCTGCTCCTCCCCTGAGCCCCTGACTTGCATCTTCCCTGGAGCACCAGGGAAGGTCACCTCTGGCCAGGTGGGCTGCAAGCAAGGAGTAGGAACTTGGGCTCGCTCTAGCGAAACAGTGGGAAACCCACTCTAGGCACAGAGCAGCCTCTGTGTGACTTCCCCAAGCAGGAGCTCCCTGATAGCCCCTTTGGTAAAGAGTCTGCCTGCAATGCAGGAGACCCCAGTTCAGTTCCTGGGCCGGGAAGATCCACTGGAAAAGGGATAGGCTACCCACTCCCACTGCAGTATTCTTGGGCTTCCCTGGTGGCTCAGCCAGTTAAGAATCTGCCTGAATCTGTCTGCAATGCGGGAGACCTGGGTTCAATCCCTGGGTGGGGGAGATCCCCTGGAGAAGGGAAAGGCTACCCTCTCCAGTATTCAGCCCTGGAGAATTCTATGGACCAGTCAGTGGGGTTGCAAAGAGTCGGACACGACTGAGCGACTTTCACTTTCACTTTCCCCATCAATAAAACAGTGAGGTTGAGTGCTGCTGCTGCTGCTGCTAAGTCGCTTCAGTCATGTTCAACTCTGTGTGACCCCACAGACGGCAGCCCACCAGGCTCCGCCGCCCCTGGGATTCTCCAGGCAAGAACATTTGAGTGGCTTGCCATTTCCTTCTCCAATGCATGAAAGTGAAAAGTGAAAGCGAAGTCGATCAGTAAGTGTCCAACTCTTTGTGACCCCATGGACTGCAGCCCACCAGGCTCCTCCATCCATGGGATTTTCCAGGCAAGAGTACTGGAGTGGGGTGCCATTGCCTTCTCCGGAGGTTGAGTGAGTCTTGGTCAAAAACAGCCCCTCTAGCGCCAACCAACACAGCAGCAACTACTCTCTCTTCTGAGGTTCTTGTCTCTGCTCCCGGGCTTCCCCCAGCTGTGCGCATGCAAATCTCTGGGTTCCAGCCCCATTGTAGCCCTCCTCAGGCGCGTCACCATCCTCTTCGCTACACCAAACAAGCACTTCTTCCCCTGCTGGGCAGCTGAGCTGGGCTTGCCCCTGGCCCCTTCCTGCTCACCCTCCTGCTCCCTACCTGCTGGGGGTGGGTCATAACAGAGGCTGGTCCTGAACCCCATTTCCAGGCTCAGCTTTGCCTCCTGGAAGCCACCCCCACAGTATTTTTGGAGTCACTTAACATCCTAACGATTAACAAACTTGCAACCAGAGGCTTGGGCTTGGCTGAGTCAGCACAGGTCCCAACAGCAGTAGGGAGCAGACCCTGGGCAATGCCACTTCCAAATGGTCATGTGACTTCTCAGGGCTGCGGTCTCCTTGTCTGAAAACTGAAACAAAACGCTGAGGTTAAAAGGGACAAAATAAGGGAAAGCACTTTGGAAAGGATAATAAATGCACAAGCTGATATTAGTGTATCTATGTTTGAAGCCAAGAAATCAGCTGAGATGCCTTATCCTTTAAGATTCCACTGGCTTTTTCTGGATGTTCCCCTTCACCGCCACCACCTAGGGGGTCCCTTCCACTCTCAGGCTCTCACCATTACGCAGATGTTGGAGGGAGGGGAGGAGGTGGGGGATGGGGAGAGGGAGGGCGGGGTGTTCCGAGACCCCTGGGCCTCTGAGCGCCTGCGGACCCTGAGCTAAGCTGGCTTAGGGCCCGCTTGGTTTCATGGGTGCCCTGATCCTGCTCCACATCAAATCTATCAGAATTTGCAGTTCAATCTTTTCTCCTAATTTTCACTTTGAAAAATTCTGACAAGTCCTGGGTGTGTAGCCAAGGACCGCACGGGAAGCTTAGGGAGACAGAGGAAATGTGCCTCCTGGCCACAGGCGACTGAAAGTCTCCCTGAACATCCCTCGGCTGTTTCCAATCCCCGGGGCCAGCCTCCATCTCCCCTCTCCCAAGCCTTCTTCAGCTCTCTCCCAGCCCCAGTTCAGATCTCTTCAGGGACCTTAACCTCCACAAAGGCAATCCCCTCCCCGAGAGGAACCTGGGTGCCAGCTGAGAGGATAACAGCTTCCTTCTCTCCTCTTCCTGTGTCTGTCTCTGCACTTTCTGTCCATGTGTAAGGGACAGGAGAGAGTGAGGGCAGATACTACTTCAGGGAGGGGTGTGTGGAGGCCACAGAGAGGGGCTCCTAGGCTACACAGAGCTCCATCCCCATAAGGGGAGGGGTCTCAGCTCCTCAAGTCAGGAAATCCAACTTAATTAGGCTTTTTCTCATCTAATGAAGGTTTGTCCTGAGATGACCTAGCTTACTGACACGTTAGGGGAAGCAGGACCTATACACTGTCCAACTCAGGCTGAAGCCGCAGAGGCAAAAGGGCCCTAGAAATGCCTCCAGACCCACTGCACCTGGGCCTTTGTCCTCCTGCTCTGGAACCTCTAAAGCCCAGGGACGCCCAGCTCTCAGACCCTTGGCCAGTCAAGGGATGTGAAGCTTGTAAGTTAGGCAGTGGGACTCACCGTCATTCCAGCTTCCAGAGCGCTCCCCGAGGAATCAGAACATCCTGGAAGAGCAGCCACTGCTTTCGGGATTTTCCTCTGTACAGTGGCCAGCACCAAAACAGCAGCAACAGCACTGTGAACACTAACCACTGCCCTTATCTGAGTGCTTATTATGCGCCAGGTCCTTACGCACATGTTTTCACTGAATAGGGTAATCATAGGCTACAGATAGCCTCATTTTACAGAGTGAGGAATGGAAAAACTGAGACTTAAGAGCTTTCCTTTGTCGAAAGGTGACATAGCGAGGAGGCCCATCAACTCAGTATTCTCAATTTAGAAATAAACTGCTCAGGTGTTTTATTTACTCCTCACCTGGATATTGCCAGTGTGGAAGCTAGTTTACAACCATGTCGCAGACAAGGGAAGGGGGCTTAGACAAGTGACATGTCCACCTCTGCTTTGCTCACTAGAAGGCGAGGGCGATGCCGCACTAGAAGGTGTGGACATTCTGTGGTGGGAAGGCACCCTGGGGGAGAGGGGAGGGGGTGTGCTGAAGGAGCGAGCCTCCCCTCCCCACTGCGGGCAAGTGTATGTGCTAGATGGGGAAAAACAACACGAACCACTCCCGAAAGCCTTCACATCCCCTTTGGCATGCCATAGCTTCCTGCCTTTCCGGGAACATGCCAGCTTGGCGCTGAGCTTGAATTCCTCTGGGAGTTGAGTTGCTTTCACCATCTGAGGCACTGGGCACAGGGACAAGGGTGGTTCTCTGGGATCTGCAGTGAGCCTTACCAGAGTATGGGAAACAGCCCCTACTCAGCACCCCACCGATGCACATGCCCCACTGCCTGCCGCTTCCCAGGATCCTGCCAGCCCCACTGGGCACAGATGGAATTGCCAATATGAAGATGAATCTTTCAAGAGACTCATTTACTGGTAAATGTCTCCCTTCCACGTTCCCCCCATCACTGCCTCTGGATGGGTTTCTAGAAGGACGGTTCTGACTTGCTGCTCGGCTCTGGTCACGTGACCTTTCTGCCTGTTTCCTTGGTGGGTAGCCTGAAGGTAGACGGAACCTGGGTATCTGGTCTGGCTGTGGTCTTGCCAGGGTCAGCCCCTCTTCTCTCCATGAGTGGATCTGAGGGGACAGGACTGTGAGTGGTACAGGAGAGGGAGCAGTCACGGAGGCAAAGGGTACTGGCCACCCACGACTCATTACCTCTTTACTATTCCTGATACTCTCCTTGGTGCCGTAGAGGATCTGGGTCATTTGTGACAATATATGGAGTAAAATATATCAAGTGACCCGAAATCTGACAGTGTAGAATTTGGGTTAGAAACACAGGCTCTGCACTCTCACTGAAGGAAGTGAAAGTGCTAGTCGCTTGGTCCTGACTCCCGGCCACCCTATGGACTGTAGCCCCCAGGCTCCTCTGTCCATGGCATTCTGCAGGCAAGAACAGTGGTGTGCTGCCATTCCCTTCCCCAGGGGATCTCCTGACCCAGCGACTGAATCCGGGTCTCCTGCATTGCAGGCAGGTTCTTCACCATCTGAGCCGTTGGTTTTGTCTGTCTGTGCAGGACCCAGGAGTGACCAAGACTATTGTGATTTCAGCGCTGAAAGTAGCTGCGTTCCCGGAAGTCCCTCAGTCCTCGGAACCCAAGACAGTTAGTCACCGCCTCTTGCTTGACACCAGAATCGATTCTGATTATGCCCATTTTAAAGATAAGGAAACAGAAGCTCAGGCAGTTGGAATAATTGGCTAAGTGCACACACCTAATGAGTGATTATGGTGAATTCAAGTCCCATGGGCTCCAAACCCACGTTATCCGTGGGTGCTCTAAACTAGGCAAGATCCCTCCCAGACCAAAATTTCCAGCATGTTCTGGTGAATTTATTCAGAAGAGCGTGGCGGCTAGAGAACCCCGAGGAGAGGGAGCTTGTCTCTGTGACCAGTGGGGACGTGGGGATTCATCCTTGGCACTGTGGATGGAGCAGAGAGGACAGACCTGGCCCTGTGTGTGGGAGCTTGCAGGCTGGTGGGATAGACACCAGGGGGACGCATATATAACTCAGAGGTGGGAAAGGGCAAGTGCCCTAAAGGAAGATACAAGCTGCCACCACCGAGTACAAGAATCAGTGGTGGGAGGAGTGCTTTCCCAGTGAAGTTGATGGAGGGACCTCTGTGCAGAGATGACATGAGAGCAAAACACCTGAAGCAGATGAGAATGATTCTGTGTGAGTACCGGGTTCCAGGTCGGAGAAGCACAGCGCAGGCACTCTGAGTCTGAAACATGCTTGGCCTGTGTAAGGAATGGCCGGAGCCAGGGAAGCTGGAAAGGAGTGCGAGGAGGAGAGGCTGCTGAGACCTCAACACCGGACCTTGCAGGGAGGCTACAGGAGGGTTTAGGGTGGAAGAAAGACACGACTCGGGGCTAGAGGTGACAGAGATCACCGTGCCCCCCACCCCAGCCTCTCAGCCACGGCAGCTGCTGCTGCTGCTAAGTCACTTCAGTCGTGTCCGACTCTGTGCGACCCCATAGACAGTTGCCCACCAGGCTCCCCCGTCCCTGGGATTCTCCAGGCAAGAACACTGGAGTGGGTTGCCATTTCCTTCTCCAATGCACGAAAATGAAAAGTGAAAGTGAAGTCGCTCACTCGTGTCCGACTCTGTGCGACCCCATGGACTGCAGCCCACCAGGCTCCTCCAGCCATGGGATTTTCCAGACAAGAGTACTGGAGTGGGGTGCCATTGCCTTCTCCGCAGCCACAGCAGCAGTGTCTCCAAAGTTCCCGGGACTGTGGTCCCTCTGGCCAGACAGCTCATCAGGGCCATCAAAGCGGGGGAGCCCCCCACCCTCCCATGTCTCTGGCTGGCAGCTCAGCTCCTCGGGTCCGTCTTCCCAGGTCTCAGCATCACTTTAGGATCGTAGTCCTCCTGTGGGATCATCAAAGTTCTCAGCACTGCCCAGCACTGTACTGGGACCAGAGGGAGCGTGGACTTTATTCACTGTGCATGTCAGGTATGGGGTAGAAGAGCACACAAGAAAGCCACTCTCCCTGTTCTCTGAGCTGCTTACATGCAGGGAGAGAGGCTGTCATTAAACAAACAGACAGACACACAAAGGACTCCAGATCTATATGCGAATCAATAGTCATGAGACCTAGGAGGGATGAGCTTGGAGAGATAAACAGTGGTGGAATCGCCCAGAGCCTTGAAAGCACTGCAGAGCAGTGTGGGTGTGATTTTGAAGGCGGTGGGAAGTCATCAGCGGAATGTAAATGAGGGGCTGACTAAGCAGATGCACTGGGAGAAATGGGCCACTTGGAGAGGTACTAAGGAAGCAGCAGTGACATGAACTGGAGAGAGCTTAGGTGGAGCTGGAACTGGCCTGGAAAGAGGGCAAGCTTGAGCAGCGTCCCCCGCAAACTGCGTGTCCAGCAGGAACCTCAGGATGTGACCTTATCTGGAAACAGGGTCTTTGCAGATGTAATTAGTTAATTCAAGCTGGAGTCGTATGGCTTGGGACTATTGCCCAGTGACACCTGTCCTTATAAGAAGAGAAAACAGAGACACAGACACATGAAGATCAAGGCCAAGTTGAGGGGGATGTGTCTACAAGCCAAGGACTGGTGGGGAATGGCGGCCGCCACTGGAAGCTGGGAGGAGGCAAGGAGCCTCAGGAAGGAACGATCCTGCCGATAATACAGAGGGGAGAGAGGACGGGGAGAAACCAAAGATGACTCCCGCCCTTGTGACTTCCGTGTCCTGGGAGGCTATGACGTGGTTTGCTGAGCTAAAGAATATGGGAAAAGCCATCTGGGTTATTTGCAAAAAATAAGATCCAGCGGATCCAGGAAAGTAAGAGTAAAGAATAATCCAGAATCTGCTGCATCTAGGACGTGGAACCCCAGCCCCCAAGTCTGCACTTTGTGGAGCTGTGTCCTGCTTTCCTGGGGTCTGGGAGGCAGAGGGGAAGCAACCGTGAGACTGATGAGCCTGACTTGCGTGGCTATCCGTGGTCAGCCTGGGGCAGCCAGACCGCACCTGGGATCTTCAGTATCTACCTGAAGCTAGCTCTTCTCTTTCCGTGATTACGCTCGACAGGGGCCCCACGTCCAGCTGAGCACAGTGAGCAAGGGTGGAGGAGACAGGGGAAGACAGCACTGGGCAAGATGTGTCAATGGGGAGCAAAGGGGTAGCATTTAGTGGCAACAGATAGAGAAGGGGCAGCTTCAAGGATCCCCTTGGTCTCTTCCCATCTTTTCCCTAGAAGCCCCTGCAGCTGCACATTCCCCTTCTCACCCGTTCCATTGCAAAACCATGGTTCCTCCAGTCCCCCACTAAGCCCTGCAGACCTGCTAACGCAAGAGACAAATGAGCCTGAGAGACTTCTGGCCAGCAACACTGAGGAATTTCCATCAGCTCTTAGGCATCATTTGCTCGTGATGAAAATGGGGAGAGGACAGGAGTCCCACTGAGAATGTGGAGCAACACTCTGAAGACCACACTTGAGCAGAATGGACTTTTCTGAGCCTCGGAGGAAAGAAAAAGTCTGATTTAATTCTAAGGAAATTACCCTTTTTTCCCCACCTGTGTAAGCCTGTATTTACATGCTAATATTTTTGGCCTGCTGGGATGCTACATTTATTTTCTTCCTAAGCAGGAAGAAAAATCATTTATTTATGAGAATTCTAGCTCCTACCCTCTCTCCTGAGTTCCTCACTTTCATTTCCATCAACGAGCTTGACGTTTCTCTCCCCAAAACAAACAAACTCTGTAACCATTTCATTTCCCAAAACTCATCCTTTTTGTACATTTCCTGCTTCTGTTTCTAGAAATACATGTGGCTTTTGACTCCCTCCCATTTCCCAGACTCCAGTCAGTCACTAGTTCCATTGGCTCCACGTCCTCCCCTGGGATGAGCCATCAAGTCAGCCTGAGACTCCACTTCCCCATCTGTAAAATGGGCATAATAACTCACACTACCAACATCATAAATTCGTGACAAAACCCAGATGATCCAAATACAACACCCAGCACAGAGAAACAAGTGATTATTGATGATTCTGACCCCAGTGGAATTTAGCGGTTGTTCTATTATGAGCTGTTCAATGAAAGTGCAATTTCCACAAGAGAAGGGATTTTGTCTTATTTGCTGGTACATCCTCGATGCCTGGCACTTAGTGGGGCTCTAGAATTTTAGAAGGGAAGGTACCTGGACTGTGTCAACTGGCTCCTGACCCCCAGCTTCAAGGCTCCCTTCCCTGCCCTGCTGCATGATTCTGGGCTGCACCCTGCAAGCAGTGGGGGGTATTTATTCCTTCTAGACTGCTCCTGCTCCCATCCGTGTCCCCAGGCAACAGTGCTGTCCGCTGGCGGTAGCAGCTTCCAGCATCCAGTACACTTTTTCCAAACTCTCCCAGAATCAACCTCATAGCTCCCCCTCAGAGATGCCAGAGCCAGTCAGCTGGTGCCCCTTCCTCAAAGGTCTGAGTCTCGCCGCCACGGAGTTCCTCCTCCAGGCTTCCAGGTCCCAAGCACCCCAGTGCTTTCCCTGGCCGCCCCCTACCCCACCCAGCACTAGAGCAGAAGTTGCTTCCTACATTTACCACCTCTGGGGTTTCTCGCTGGCTCCCTTTGCCCTTCCCGTCCTCCGACACCTGCTGAACACGTCTTTATAGGACACGCTTTCTGTTAAAATAGCTGGCGTGGCTTATGTCTCCTGGATGCTCTGTGACTGAATCTGTGCCGACTCTCCACCTGCCTCCCACCCCCACGACCGTGGTGGCAGGAATTCCCTCCAGGGCGAATGTCTCCATCCTGTCTCTGTGATGCCTGCAGGGATGGGGACTTTATGATTTTAATGGAGAGCTGCTTTTTTTCTTTTAATAATCAGGCAAGCCACGTCTCCTTCACACTGCCAGTCGCTTTAATTTTGAAGCCTAATGAGATACTAAATAACTTTCTACGAATTTTAAAGTCAAACGGTCTTGACTCAGGATGTCTTTGTGACTATCCCGCAAGTTACTTTCCCTCTCTGGGCCCATCTCCTCACCTGAAGAACAGGAAATGTAGTAGAGATCTAAGGATCAGCTCTGCGGAAAGTGAGTGCAATTTAGAGCAGTCGCCTCACATGTAGAAGGCACTCAACAAGCCCTGCCGTCATCATTATCATTTTGAGGACAGCCTTTCCTCCCTTTAAAGACCAGCATGTTTCTCTCCTCTCAGCCTTGCACTCAGAGAGGTCAGAGCACCTTCCCTGGCCCACACCATCTGGAGCCACCGTCTGTCTGCCTTTCCTTCCCCCTGGAACTAACCTGTGAAGATCCCCATAAGCAATTTCAGGTGGAGAGATAACTATCTTCCTGAGTTCCTTTGGCTACGGCACATCTGTAGGAGGAGGCGGACTAATTATAAGCCCACTGACGGCTTAATTTCCCTGATGCCATCTGAATTCCGTGTGGCCTCTTCTGTTGCTTGTTTGCAGAATAGCATGTTTTTTGAGCAGAGAAAGATCCTTTCTATACTCTCCCATCATGCATTCAATATGGGCACAAGCTGCCTTCCTTGGCTGGGGATGTGCTTGGTACACCAGACACCTTCCCTATATTCCTGGGGATTTTGCTGTGTGGTGTTTTAGATGCTGCTGACCTTCTCTGGGCCTGAGTCATTTATCTAAGACTGAGGATTCAGATACTTGATGCCTTGCTGTGTTAAGAGGAGGATCTGAAATGCTTAGAGTTTTAGCTACTTCTAGGGGAGATTAAACATTGGCACCTGGCTCCATGATTCCCAGTGAGCCTGAAGCTTCGCCTACAGAGTAAGGAGTTGTTCTAGGGAACAGGGCAGGAGTGGCGGCCCCACCAACAAGAATGGCAGCAGTCAGAGTGTCAGTAATGACCTTTGCCCCTAGCAGTGGTTTATTATGCCAGAAGCTAAATTAATCACATTAATTTCATGTAAATCTCTTCCAGACCTTCGGAGGGAAGACTTATTCTTCCCATTTTACAGAAGGAAAAACTGAGGCTCATTGGCTTGCTTGGTAATTGCTGAATTGCTGACCTTAGAATCTCATATCTGTCTTTGTCCTTTGCACTTGCTGTTCCTCAGCCCTAATGGTTGGTTATTACCCCAGGGAGCTTTACATCTGGTTTGGAATCTCTTTTTAAATGTCATTTGAATAGAGAGAAAGCGTCCTTGATGACACTGTAAAATAGGAGCATCCACTAAGTCAGCTTTCTTTTTCTACGAAGCACTGCCTTACGCACACACACGATGGCTGACCGTGTTCGTCCTCCTACCACATAAACGGGACCTTGGTAGGCCCAGGACTTGGTGTGTTTTGCCCACCGCTGTATACTCAGTGCCTGGATCGAGGCCATGGTAATAGTATGTTTTGAGTATATACAGGTGTGGAATGAGCGGGTGAGTGATTAAATTCCTGGTGCAAAGACCCACCAACTTAACTCCTTTCTTGGAGGACTCATGAGGTACTTGTTTATAAGACTGTCCTGATCCTTCAGACAACAGGTACGGTTGCTTCTTCCCTCCTGTGTGTTCAGAGGTTGGGGTTCCAGCTTCCTGAGCTGGAGCTGGAGCCCTCTTGTCACTCCCCGGACATCTCATGTCCTTCCAGGTTAGATGCTGCTGAAGGCCTCCAGCAGGGTTCCTGGCCAGGTTTCCAGCTGCAAGATTAAGCTCAGGGTCAGCTGATGTCTGTAAAGTCACCGGCTTTACTTTTTAACAGTTGGTTGGTTGATTTTGGGGGGAGGTCTTCTCAGGTTTCAGTGTCCTCCCCTTCTGTGGGATGGAAGAGAGAGACAGCTGGACATAGCTGAGAGCTCCCTGTCCTCTGAAGTGAACTCTCCATCCGGAGGCCAGCACTCTCCGTGGCAAAACAATCAGATGTGCACCTCACGCTCCTTTCGCCTTTCTCTAACCTTTCTTCTCTGCTGCCCAGGTAGTGCTGCCCTCGGCCAGCTCCTTGCCTAGTAGGTGCTGTTCCACCCCCTGGCTCTTTCCTCCCTCTTCTCCATACTAACGTGCCCTGCATCTCCAGCTGATCTAAGACTCTGCAAAGTGAGCCAGATTCTTCGGATAAAGGGTTCTTGACAAGGGCTTCGCATCTCGTGATGAGTCTGCTCCGCCGTTGGGTCCAGAAGGGCTCCAGCTGTGTGCGTGTGGTGTGCCTGGCTTGGTGTTTTCTGCATCCTGGCTTCTCAGCCCCACACTACAGACTGTGAGATCAGTAAGTCCGAGATATGTGAGCAAGTGTACAGAAGACTAAGTGCCGTTAACATCTCCAGGTGCCATATGCATTCTAGTCGGGACCTTCCTCACTTTAAGACACAGAGTGAACGATGAGGCAATTTCAAGGTCTGTGACAAGTGGTCCCCAACCTTTTTGGCACCAGGGACCAGTCTTGTGGAAGGCAATTTTTCCATAGACTGAAGGTCACGAGGAATGGTTTCCAAGTGATTCAAGTGCATTATATTTATTGTGAACTTCATTTCAATTACTGTCTTAATGTGATATATAATGAAATAATTATGCAACTCACCATAGTGCAGAATCAGTGGAGCCCTGAGCTTGTTTATCCTGGGGGTGATGGGAGACGGTGGCAGCCACTCCCCAGCGCTAGCATCACCACCTCAGCTCCACCCCAGATCATCAGGCATTAGGTTCTCCTAAGGACCGTGCAACTGAGATCCCTCATGCACACAGTTCACGGGAGGGCTCATGTTTCCATGAGAATCTCCTGCTATGGCTGATCTGACAGAGGGTGGAGCTTAGGCAGTAACGCCAGCAATGGGGAGCAGCTGTAAATGCATGTGAAGCTTTGCTTGCTTGCCCGCCGCTCCCCTCTTGCTGTGCAGGCTGGGTCCTGTCTAAGCCTGGGGGTTGGGAACCCCTGCCCTGTGACATCAGATGCAGGGGGTATTTTCCAGCAAGGCTCTTTCCTGCAATGCGTGTGAGTCACACTGTCCCAGCAAGTCAAGAGTGCGGGGCACTTGGATTTGGAGAAAGGCTCTGTGCTACCGGGCTGTCTCTGGAATTTGTTGGTGACCTCCCTGAGGGCTGAGGTTCATTTCAAGATTCACTCTCCCATGACTCGCAGAAGATGGGGAAGAAACTAGACATGGAGCTTGAGTTCTGGCATATATGGCATTTAATCAATGGGTGTTCTCCCTTCTCTGGCTCTTAAGCAATCCAGTTCTCTCAGACATCCCAGAGAAGCAGATAACAGTCAAGCTGATGGCGAGGAAGAGAAAGACATTCTCAAGGCGTGGCTTAGTTCAACTCTAGGTAGGTTTTTTATCTGCTATTCAAATGAAACCACAGTGCATTGGTGTGTGGTACCCATGGTGGTGGCCCATGGGAACCCTTTAAATAACCAAGGGAAGTAAAGTGGGGGTGTCATGGGGAAGGCCCATGCCAGTCTAGAGCATGGGACGAGACGTCCCCTTACGTTCTGTCCAATGCACACAATCTACAGCACTGAACAGCAGCCGGACTTTTTGTTAAGCCATAGTTGGAGTTCACATTTGCAGACTACCTTGCAGTTTTACATCTAAGAGTATTGTGCTGTAGTCAAATTGTTTGAATTTCAGTCATTCCTCTATGCATCTCTGAGGAATACTTTCTTCATCCGGAAAAGCCCTATTTGCACTGTTCCGCTGCCCTGATGAGAGAGGAGACTCTTGCCTGCTCTGCAAGGGGTGGGAGCTGGGGCTGGACAGCAGACTGTGAGAGGGCATGAGTTGGGGTATCGGTGAAAAGGCACCTGGAGCCAGGAGGCAGTAAGGGCACAACTTTCCAGGTTGTGGAGGCTGGCAGCCCCTGCTGCTGTGCCACGAAGCCACACAGCCCAGTTCCCACGGGGCTCCCTGCTTGACCCGACTTCATGATGCAAACCAGGCCACTCAGAGGCTGCCTGCAAACTTTCCAGTGAGCACTAAGCAGCAATCTCCCGCTCTGGGGGGTGTCTTCCCAGGTCCCAATCAGGCACAGCTCAGAGAATCGATCTATTAGATTAACCAGGAAGGAAAGAGCGGGAGAGCGAGCCAGGAGGCTGTGGAGCGGAGCGTTTTTGCGTCGCAGTCCCCTCCCTTCTGACTTGGGTATTAATTGCTACATTACCACTGCCATGTAGGAAAGACAGTCAGCAAAGCCTGGGAGAGCTCCAGCTCCTCCCTCCCTGCTCTGCTCAGCTTCCCTCTCCTCCTCCATCCCCTCGCAGCGCCCTCTGCCCTGGAGGTGCTGGCCCAGCCTGGCATCTGGAGGTCCTCCCGTGTCGAGGACTTAGGGGGACAGCAGGAGGGGCTTGGGGGAGGAAGGAAGGAAACAGACACCGTGCCCTGTGGGCTCTCTGGATGCAGAAGCCGGACTCACTGCAGAGGCAGCTGTGCTGTTCCTGGAGCCTCTGGGGTGCATCCATCTCTCAGGATCCGAGCAGGCAGGCTCCAAGTTCCAGGGCACGCAAGGTGGGTGCCTCCCTTCTGGGCGCTGACAACACAACCTGCCTTTCCTCTGCCACCATGAGCGGCTGCTCCAAAAGATGCAAGCTTGGGTTCGTGAAATTTGCCCAGACCATCTTTAAGCTCATCACGGGGACCCTCAGCAAAGGTAGGGAGCTTGGCCTTGACCCACGTTTTCTATCCTGGTGTGGTCTGGCCGGTCTGAGTGCCTCAGCGCAGTAAGCGTGGCATTTCGGTGCGCCTGGGTCTCCAAGGAAGCTGGAGGAGAAACTGGTGGCTGGGTTTCAGGGTTGCTGACTACCTGGGTCCTGGCTCTGAGCAGGCGGGCACCGGGCCAGGGAGCTCAGCAGCTGTAATTGCCCGGAACTTTGGAAATGGATTTGGTAGTGTGTGGCTGATTGGTTACAGGCAGGCAGAGGGACAGAACCCTTCCCAGAGCACTGGAAACGGCTTAGAATGACTAGAGTTTCAAGAAGTTATCCACAAAGGAGTGTTGTGTCTTGTTGATAAGAGAGAGATTTGATGTGGTGGGCTGTGAGTAATTCTGCAGATCAGAGATGCTGGAGGGAGCCAGGAGCGGCTGCGAGGCTGGGATCCACGGTGCCCTGGTGGATGCAGGATCTACATCAGCTCTGGGTCTGATGTGCCCAGACCTTTCTCCTCTGGGGTTCCCAGGCCCTGTGTTTCTGGGGTTTTGTTCATCATTTCTTTGCAGTTTGGGATCCCTTGTCCTTCTGCATCTCCTACGTAAGCCCATGCCCCAAGAACTGGGGTGGCAGGGAGTTTTCAGGTCTTACTGTCCAGGTAGTCCACAAAGGGTGCTTGTGGACCAGAATTAGGGCTCCGTGTGTGCCATTCAGCCTCAGGACACAGAGAAGTGGCTAACTTCTCTGGGGCATCCCTATGTCGGGGCCCCTGGTTGCACTCTGTACCAGTGAGTGTGAGGCACTCAGAGAGACTCTGGCAAACTTTCTGGAGATAAAATCTGAAGAGAGAGCAGCAGCGTGATGTGACTGCACTGGCTGAAAAAATGTCTTTAAATATTCATGCCCTTCGTTCAGGAGGAAAGAGTCTTGGGGGAAGCAGCAGACAGGGTATTTGGAGAAGGAGCGAGGCCCACAAGCCCGTGATGGGGGTTTTGAAAACGACAGTGAGAGACGATAAAGGCTGCGTATGAGCCTCTCTAATGACCTGGGTCAAGGCTGTCCATCAGGTCTAGCCTGGTGACATGGTAGGGTGGGTATAGAAGAAGGGATGGTGAGATTCTGCTATTTCTTTTCTCTGCTCCTTTCATCGTTCCTGTTCTGTCCCCCACTGCACTTGTGAAACAGGATACTGCCCCTCCTGGAACCCCAGGTGGAACGAAAACTCAAAACTGAGAGTCAACTGCCAAGCAGAATTCCTAGGGGCTCCAAGTGGGGTGGGCTGGGATGAGGGGAGAGAGCAGAGGGCTTAGAGGATCACGCAGTGTGGCCCCACTCAGTCCTCTGACACAAATGGAGTGCTTTCTTCTCAGGCCAGCGATTCTGGCTCTCGGGCGCTGGCTCTCTGGCTCCCTTCTGGCCACTGACATCACGCGCGGCATCCTGTCCCAGTCTCTGCTTCCCTGAACACGACGGAAAGAGCTCTGGCCTGACTTAGGCAGCCTAGCTCTCAACTCCAGCTTTGCTCCTTACGCAAGTCACAGCCTCTCTGAACCTCAGTTTCCTCATCTGTAAAATGAACCTAAACCGTCTACCTCCCAGCCTTGTTGCAAGGATCCAGGGAAGCTGAGACAGGGGCTCGCTTTATGGGGCATGTTGCAGTGACCCCACATGAAGGAGCCGCCAAGGATTGAGATGGGCATGGGTCTGCAGAGGGGACTCAGACCATCCCCTCTGCCCATCCAGGCTCATAAATTCTTTCATGTATCCAACTTCAGGCAGGTTTGCACACTCTGGGCAGCATCAGAGCAGGGAGAGATCTCAGAAGGACTTAACGCAGCAAGCAGGGGCGAGTGTAAGCAGGTGAGGCCAGTCAGGGAGAGAGAGGGTGTGCAAAAGCGTGTGTATAGAAGACAGAGGGTGGATGGCCATTTGAATAAATGAGCATGAAGATACTTTCATCTGCATATTTACCTATAATCATTCATTTAACACTTATTTATTGAGCACCTGTTCTGCGCCACACTCATTAGACACTAGACACACGGATGAATAAGACTCAGGCCCTTTGTCAAGAAACGTGCACGCCGGTGGGGACACAGGCCAAAGACACACAGGCACCAGGGGCTGCCACGCTGGTGCTGAGACGGAGGGAGGCATCAGAGGAGAGACACCAGGCAGGTGGAGAGCTCCTCCAAGGGCGGCATCTCAGCTGAGCCCAGAAGGTGCACCGGGGCTGGGCGGCAGAGAGAGGTTGGCACTGGCAGAGGGAGCTCATTGAAGCCTCAGCCTGTGCAGAGCAGCCAGCCAGTGGGTCAGGATGGCCCCCTCTCTCCACGCAGAATCCCAGAGACTGAGATCTGTGTGACACAGAAAGGGCTCCACGGGACCTGCGCTGGGGACCAAGTGGCCACCTGGACTTCCCTGGACTCGCTTCGGTGCCGAGTTTGTGCAGACACCCATGCAAGGTGACGCAGCAGGCACCAGGTCAGCATGCTGCTCCTGGCTCCACAGAGAGCCCTGAGTGGTTACACAGCCCTGGCTCTGCGCCAGGCACATGCTGGGAAACCCGCGCTCTGCCCACCCCAGGTGCTCAGTAAATATTTTAAAAATAAACAACTGAGAAAGCAGGGCCAAGCCTAGAGCAGGGGAGTGGAGAAAGGTCTTTTTAATGTATAGACCAGCCCTAGGTGAATTTAGAGTCTAGCCTACGTGGACACGGGACATTTCCATCATGATTTCTGATTTTCATTGTGATTTCACTTATTCATTGTTCGTTGCACTGAGCCCTAGATTTGCAATAATCCAACCTTTAGAAGAATTTCTCTTTGCTCCTTTGGTGACTGAGGAATATCAAGACTTCCAGGGACCTCCAGCTGGTCCTGGGAGCAGCTTACGATTTCTGCCTGCCTTGGGAATAACTGGGGAACAGGGAGGGCCCACGAATGCCCACGTCCTAGTCACCTCCCTCTGACGCCAGCCCTCCCCTGTCCCAGTGGTCTCAGTGGCGGGTGGCCTAGATTTCTCATGGCTAGATTTTCAGATGTGAACAGATCAGGTCCTCCTTGACGTCGATCTTTTCCTTCATAGCTTTGATCACAATATGTGATCTGTCTTTTCTTTTAGGAACAATTTAGCTAAAGGCTGTCTTCCTCACTTAAGCTCTGTGAGGGCAGGGGCCAGGTGGGTTTTCACCCACCACTCTGGCCAGAGTTAGGCATCCAGTGCCCGGCCCAGAGTAAATGCACCCCCAGTAGGGCTAAATGAGTGAAGCAGGGCTACCCGGCACCCTGAGGTGATGCTGGGAGTAGCTTGAGTTTCTAGGAAGCCCCATGCACACATCTGTCCCAGAGGTGCTCAGCCTATGGCCAGAGGGCAAGCCTCCAGCCAGACAGGTCATTCAGAACCTTGCCTGGGCGTCTTTGTGTCTTGGGAAGGGCATTTCAATTGTCAACAGAGCAGTGGGTGTGTGTGAGTTGTGGGGATGAGAAAGTGGCACCTTCACTCCTGCCCCTCCGGCTCTACTTTGATTTGCTTTACATACTGCATTTTATTGATATCTAACACACGAGTTTCTTACTTGAAAAAAGAATTTGAAAGCCGATTATGCAGTGGAAAAGACAATTTGATGCCAGACTAGTACATCTTGGGCTTTCTGCTGGGGAGCCTCGTCCCTCTCTCTAGCCTCAGTTACCTACTCTGAGAAGTGGAATCATAAGTGTCTTCCTTATAAGATTACACAAGATTGTCTGCCTAAAGCTTCCTGAACAACGGATCTCCCGGAAATGTTCCATGGTGCTCCTGCAGTGGTTAACTGGTATTCTCAGGGCTGTGAGCATCTGAGGGCAGGGATGTCTCACTTCCCGCTTGTTTCTTGAGCCCCTGACACAGACTCTGAGAGCAACTTCTGCTACTTCCCTTCTCCTGAGCTTTCTCTCCTATGGCCCACCCAGGGCTGAGACCGACATTTCTTACACCTGACTCCCTGATCAGGAGCCAGGAGTGTGCCTGCCAGAGCCAGGCCCTTCCCTGCTCTAAGGAAGAACTTAGCAGAAGCCCAGCTCCCTGCCGGGAGTCTCAGAGCTGCAGCCCCGGGGGGGGAACCTGCGTCCTCCTCTTGCTGTGCAGCCGGCCCCTCAGGTCTGGCTCAGAGACTCCAGGACTCGGAGGCAGAAGCTAGAGGTCGTGCAGGCTCCCCTCTGGCTGGGGAGGTTTAAGCCCATTTCCTCTGCATTTTGAGAACCCATTTGGAACCCAGACGCAGATGGCAAAGGCAAAGCAAAGCAGGAGGTAAGAATCCAATCCAGGAAAGCTTCAGTTGTCCTGACCACCCGCGTGGCTGCGGGGTCAAAAGTGGGGTGGTGCTGATCTTGTAAGATTTAACCCAAGGACTTTGACCTGAGCCCCAGCTCCCCCTCCTGCCCTGGCCCAGGTCACTTTTCTCTGCACCGCAGGAGCTCAGCTTCAGATGCACTGGAGACAAGCTGTGCCTCTTGCCGTCTCTCTTTGCTGCTAATCAGGAGCCTCAAGAAACTGACCTTGAACTTGGGGAGGACTCTGCCCTCAGGCAATCTGGGCTGGAGTCCCAACCCTGCGGTCCACCAGCTGTGTGAGTTTGGGTGAGTTGCAAAACCTCCCCAAACCAAAGTTGCTCCTTGCTTATTGGAGATGATAGTGGTATCAGCCACGAAAGGCTGTTTTCTCATTTAACAAGGATAATACAAGTCACAGGCTGGCAGCTTGCAGGGAAGGGGGCGACCTGCACTTGCAGGGAGTTGAGAGCAAGTCCCTCTTGACCCTGGAAGTAGGCATTGCAATCATTTCAAACCATTTTTACAATTTTAAGGAAACTGACCTTTAGCTAAGCCAGGTGGCCTAGCTGGCAATGAGTAGCAGGGCTGGAATAAGAAGTCAGGTTCTAGTGGAGTCAAGACCAGGTGCTTCCCTGTCCCCGGAGCTGAGGAAGATGCCCTTGCAGGCATTGCTCCCCACCTTGTGACCGGGAGAGTTCCCCCAGCTTCTCATTAATTTTGTAGGTATTTTTGTCAGAAATGATTGTACCTGCTGGATCAATTCAGGGCAGCCACCTGTCTTTCAATGAGTTGGGACAAATTCCATAATGTGGTATGGGCTGGATTAAGGAACACTGATGGGTAAAGGGAACACCCCCACAGGCCAAGGTCAGCAAGACAGGTGCATGTGTGCCCACCTGGCCTCGCTATCATCTCTGGGGCCTGGGCACCTATTGAATGGTGAGCCGCCTCTGCACCCACGAGGGGCCCTCCCTCACCACTCTCCATTCTTAGAGGGCAAGTGTGAAGACGTGGTCATGCCAGTGGAGAAATACACAAGTTTTAGGTCATCAGGCAGGCTAGAATAGAGCCATCCACTCTTTACTAGAATTATCTAGGAAAGCAATGACCTTGACTCTGGGGATCTTGGAACCTGTGAGATGTGACAATGCCCTCTGTCAAAAGGAGGACACCACCTGCCTCCCGAGAAGCTCAGCTTGTGTGCACCCATCTTTGCTGGGAAAATCAAGGTCCCCACCGCCTCCAGTCCTAGCTAGCCTGCTGTCCCAGCCACGCAGGCAAGCACCGAGTCCATGCGAGCACAGCCTCTTCCCTGGTTGCAAATGGCAACCTCTGAGCATTTGTACCTTGCCATCAGCAGAAAGTTCCATCATTCCGGTCCATTCCTGCCTCCTCAGCCCCAGGCCAGAGCCTGCCAGGGAAGGCAGTGGGCTTGCTTTGGCTCTCCCCTGTGCAGTGGCCTCCATCCCAGCCTCCAGGTCTCTTGTCCTGTCCCTCTGTGGCAGACCCATCGCGCCCTGATTCATTTTGCTCCCAGGTGCTCTCCACAGGGGTTGGGACTCCGGGGACCCCTTAGGCCCACAGCAGAGGAGAGGGGAGGGTGGGACCTCCTCCCCCTGCCCAGGCTGTCCCTCTCGGGGCCCCTGGGCCTCTGTTCCAGATGACACCGATACCAGGCAGGAAGGATTTGTTCAAGGCTGCTTATCCCAGCCCTGCTGCACAGACATCCTATTAACTTGAAGACCACGGGGGAGCACCTAGTTTGTTTCAAATTAAAAGTAGCTGGAAATGGGCCCCTCTGGCAGGTGTGAAGGCTGCAACACAAAGAAAAAGTGGCTCAAATCAGGTCTTACTCAGTGTTGGGAGGTCTGGAGGCCCCTGGCCGTGCCAGTGTGACCCTCACTTTCTCCATTCTGCTCAGGTGGCAGAATCTTCCCTGGATTACCTCTCCCACCAGACTGCAAGTTCCACGCCCCAGAGAACTGAGGATTCGTGAGAACAGACGTGGTTGGGTGAAGCAGCCACGGAAGGCAGGAGGATGCAGGGACACACAGCTCTGGAGCCAGGCAGCCCCGGCTTTGAGTCCTGCCACTGCCTGGCAGGGCAGCCCAGGGCAAGCCACATCCCACCTTGAGTCTGCGTCCTTCTGTGAAAAATGGGGCCAGTCTCTCCCTCCTCGTGGGGCTGCGAGAAGAGGGTGCCTGTGCACACCCAGCACCAAGCACAGACCCGCTGCCCAGAAGAAGCCACAGTCCCACCCTTCTCTTCCTCTCCTGGGGCTACACCATGGACTCAGAGCTGGCAGGAAGGAGGCAGAGGCCAAAGAAACAAGCCCTGAGTCAAGGTTTCTTCCAGCTCCTCTCCAGATGCACTGCTCCTCCAAAGTTGCCACCTCCACCCTCAGCCGCTCTCAGTTACATCTTTCTAGGCAAGAATTTGTCCATAGCTGAAATTATCCTTTTATCCGGTGGTTTTATGTGTGTATTGACCATTCCCTTGCCCCTCTGAGAGCAGGCACAGTCGCTGACTTTTGGTGATGCCTCGAGCTGTGGATGGATGTTGAATAAATGATGACCAACTGCTTTCCCTGCCCAGCAACACTCAGAAAAGTGTGACTGGAGTCCTTTTATGAGGCCTGGGCTTTGTTAGGCTAGTTTGGAGGCCTTCCATGCCTCATCTTCCTGTTCTGAATTTCTGTGCTGGAGGTTGACAGTAGTCACCAGCCACAGTGACCTTGATGAGGTGAAGGGTCAGTGCAAGCAGGACCAAGGGCCTGGCCACCCCTCCACCCCAGTTCTCGCATGCTCTGTGGGATTGCCCTTGCTGCCCGTCCATGGAGGCTGGCCAGATGCACAGAGGGGAGGTCACACAGGCTCCCCAGGCTAGCGGAACCCAGTGGAAGCCAGGACTCCAGGAAAAGACACCAGTGAAGATGTTTATCACTGCCATCAACCCCCTCCCTGTACGCTCCACGAGAAAGGCTTCTTCCTGTTGGGATGATGGCAGGAGGGCCATGAATGAGAAGCCAACCGTGGTCCTGTCTTCCTAAAGCCATCAAGTTCCATTTTGTGGTCTTAGAGCTTCAAAAAGCAGCTGATTGGGAGCCTGGGTTTGATTCCAGATCCTTCCCTTCTCTGGGCCTCAGTGTCGTCATCACTAAAATAAGGGAGTGGCTGGTTTCAAAGGTCCCTTCCAGTTTTAGAATTTTAAGATTTCATAGCAAGCCTTGTAACACTATGCATGGCATCTGCTCTATGCCTGACATCACTGTGAGCACTGCACACAGTTTCATTTAATGCACACAAGGACCCTAGGAGATGGAGAGCCCCCACTAACCCTCTTTACGGCTGAGAAGTTCTGGGCTTCGGGAGCGGAAGTGTCTGCTCCAGGTCACACAGCCAGCTTGGAACACAGCCAGACGTGGAAATCAGGCTGTCTGCCTCCAAGTTCCGGTTTTACTCCCTACATGACACTCCCTTCATTTCTGAAACTCAGATCTGGTGTAGGAAATTAATAAAGACAAAACTGGTTCTTTCCCAGCTTAACAAAGAGGTGACACAAGGTTTCAAGGCCTCCATTCTGACCACAGCAACACAACTCTGGGGAATTCCCTGAGATCTGTGACTCACCCTCCACCCCACTACACCCCAAATCCTCATGCACAGATTCCCTTTCCCCAGCCCAACCACAAAACATATGGGAGAACTAGCCCAATAGCTGAGAGTGCACAGAAGGGGAAGCAAAGGAATACTACCCAGCAAGCATTCCCATTGTAATTCCAGCCCAGCCAGTCTGCATTTCTTGCTGGAATGAGGCGATTTAGAAGCAGAGGCAGAGACTGGAGCAGGAGTCAGAAAGGGAATTGTGATTCAGAGGCTTGTGTCTGAAAGGCTGGAGTTAGCCTACCCAATTTTCTTTCTGTAATCTTTTGATTAACCCTGGGCCAGTTGGGGTGGCATTTTTCAAACCATCTGTGCTTGGCAGGCGAAGCCAAGCCCAGGCTTGCAGCTTGCTATCTGAAAACATCAGCTGGGACCCGGCTGTGCCTTGGAGCCGGGATACTCCTAAACCACAGCCACCAGGCGTGTTGGACTGCAGCACCCTCCTGCCGTCTTTGCGCTGATTAACCCTGTCCTGGCCTCACCAGTCTAAAAGCAGCAGCCTGTCCTGCCAGACCCAACAGGCCCCATATAAGGAATAATGATGGCCGCTGTCCAGTCATTGTGTGCTATTTGTTGGCTAAGGTTTTACAAGGATCCCTGCAGTCAATCCAGCCTGGCACTATGAGTTACCTACTTTTGTTATTCCCACCCTGGGGCTGAGAGAGGTTGATTACTTTGCCCAAGATGACAAAGCCAGAGCTATGACTCTGAGGCTCCCATACAGTACTAAAGAAGCACGCTCTGCATCAAATCCCTCAGCACTGATGTCCTCCATTATGGACTTTTTCGTGCTCCCCACCCCTGTTCACGTGCTGAGGCCCTAAAGGCGTTCAGACTGTACAGTAAGTCCCCTGCATAGCAGCCTTCAAGTTGCCAGCTTTCAAAGATGCGAAAGTGCGTCCGCATGCCCAATCGTGTAAGTTAAGTTCCTGTGTCACCGCTGGCACATGTGTGGGTCCTATGCAAGTGGCTGTGCTTTTGTGTCCTTTATTGTACAATATTGTACAGAGTACAGTAATACAGTATCTTTATCTCAAGCCCAGGATGCTCAGAAGCAAGTGTAAAAGCCGCAGTGATGGAGCTGCTACTGCTAAGAAGCACCGGCTGTTGTACTGTACTGCTGTGCTTTTCAAAATACTGTACTATAAGGTTTGAAATTGGCCACCCACTCCAGTAGTCTCGCATGGAAAATCTCATGGACAGAGGAGTCTGGCGGACTACAGCCCATGGGATCACAAAAGCTGGACACGACTTAGCGACTTAAGATTTAAAATGCTTTCTTTATTTTTTTGTGTTCGCTTTTTAAATATTATTGATGTGAAAAGCATTATAAACCTATTACGGAAAAGTACTATATAGTCAATTGTGTTAGTTGGATACCTAGGGTAACTTTGTTGAACTTACAAACAAATTGGGCTTACAGATACACTTTCAGAAAGGAACTCGTTAGTATCCAGGGGACTTACTATATTTTGAGCTAAGACTTAATAAAAGTATTTCAGGTTAAATGAGGTAGGGCCCTGATCTGATGAGACCAGTGTCCTTACAAGAAGAGACACGTCCATAGCGAAAAGGCCACGTGGAGACATGGTGAGAAGAACACAGCAGCCATCTGCAAGCAGAGGAGAGGGCCCACCAGAAACCAACTCTGCCAGCTCCTTGAGCTTGGACTTCCAGCATCCAGAGCCAGGAAGAAAAATATTCCTATTGTTTAAGTTGCCTAGTCTGCGGTATTTTGTTAAAACAGCCCTAGGAAATTAATATGCCCCACAGAGAATTCTTTACATAGCATTCTTTCCCACATTTTTTATGGTCATAAATATATGTAGCATAAAATTTACCATTTTGAGGTGTACAATTCAATGGAATCAATTATATTTCAGATTGTTTTACAACTGTCATCACCTTGCAGTTACAGAACTTTCCATCTTCCCACACTGAAGCTCTGTCTCCAGTCAGTGGAGACAGTCAGTGATGCCCCATCCCCTCCTCCACCAGCTCCTGGCCACCACTTTACTTCTTCTATGAATGTGGTTATTGTCGGTCCCTCATGTAAGTGGGGTCACACAGTATTTGCCTTTTTGTACTTGGCTTATTTCACTTAGCATGATATTTTCAAGGTTTATCCATGTAGAATGTGTCAGAATTCCATTCCTTTTTAAGGCTGAATAATACTCCTGAGTAGGGATTAACCATAATTTTTTTTTATCCATTCAACCATCACTCTTTACCCATTCCCATATTTTTAGAATACATAATCCACTTCCCCGCAACTCTGCCTCCAGTGATTTCTTGCCAGGTTCAGAGTCAAATGCAGACTTTCCTCTGTGGTCTATAGCCTTCTTTAAAAAAAAAAAAAAAAGAGTTGACTTTATTTGTATTTATTTATTTGAGTGCCACAGGCCTTAGCTGCAGCAGGCAGGGTCTGCATTGCAGCTCAGGCTCTGTAGCTGCGGGGTGCAGACCCAGTTGCCCAGCAGCTTGCACCTGATCAGAGATCGAGCCCTCGTCCCCTGCATCGCGAGGCAGATTCTCAACCACTGGGACACCAGGGAAGTCCCTACGGCCTTTGCATGACCTGTCCCTGCATTTCTGGCCTCCTAAACTCTGCTGACATTCTCCTCCCACCAACAGGCCATGCTGTTCTTGTTGGAACACCAGGTCCTAGCCCCCGGGTCCTGACAGTCACCCTGCCTTCTAGCTGGACATGCTCTACCAGCTCTCCTCTGCCTCTCTCCCACACTTCATTCAAACCCCTTCCTGCCTAAGGTCCTCATCTCCCTCTACACACATGGCACATTCTACCCTCTGAGGCTTTCTCAATTTCCTGCAATTCCGTCACACGTTTATTCCTTTGTCTTTGCCCTGGTTCGTCCACTGACAGTCCAGCTCCTCAAGGGCAGGGGCTGTCTGGGCTGCAGCTGCTTTCCCAGCACCTGGGCCAGAGAAAGTGAGCAGACCACCAGGCAGACGAGATGCTCAGGAGGGGCCAACGCAGTGGGAAAGGAAGCCGGCCCTGGAGCCTAGCCTCTGAGTCTCCTTTCCTGGAAGTCTGCCTTGCATGCCCATTAAAGCCTTTGCTTCTCTATCTGTCTTCTCAAGTCCACCTTCCTATCCACACTTACTCCTTAGCAAGGTGCCAGTGATCCTAATTCAATGGAATGGAGAAAGGAAGAAAGGAAGGGAGGAGAGATCACAAGTCTTTCTACTTGCATGTCTTCCTGTGGCCTCTAGTCAACACTCATGAAAGCCAGCAGACTTCTCTCTACTGACTTCACTGTTTCTCCATACATGTCCTCAGTGTGCTGTTGTTCAGTAGCTCATCTGTGTCTGACTCTTTGTGACCCCATGGACTGCAGCGGGCCAGGCTTCCCCGTCCTTCACCATCTCCCCACGTTAGCTCAAACTCATGTCCATTGAGTCAGTGATGCCATCCAACCGTTTCATCCTCTGTTATCCCCTTCTCCTCCTCCCCTCAATCTTTCCCAGCATCAGAGTTTTTTAAATGAGTCAGTTCTTCCCATTAGGTGGCCAAAGTTTTGGCATCAGTCCTTCCAATGAATATTCAGGACTGATTTCTTTTAGGATTGACTGGTTCGATCTCCTTGCAGTCCAAGGGACTCTCAAGAGTCTTCTCCAACACCACAGTTCAAAAGCATCAATTCTTCTGCAGTCAGCCTTATTTATAGTCCAACTCTCACATCTCCAGTTTGCACCTTGTTATCTTGCTCCCTAAGTCCCATTGATTACCTTCCCCTGTGGTTCTCTTGTCTGTCATTCTTTCCATTCTCAGCACTGTCCCCAAAGTCTCACTGCTTTGATGCAGCTGGCAGGCCGGATTTCTTCCTGATTCTCCCCTCCTGTCTCCTCCACACCAGGGCTGACAAAGAGATGATTCATTTAACCCAGACTGGAAATTTACTCTAAGCAAATCATCAGAGATGTACATAAAGACTTTTATTCAGGGGTGTGCATCAGGGTACTGCATTACAATAGTGAAAAATTGGAGATGATCTCAACTTGTCAAAAAATAGTGGGTTAAATGAATTTCGATTCATCCATCTGGTGCAATAATATTAAACCTTTGAAAAATTATTTTGAGGACTACTTAATAACAAGCAGAAATGCTATTGACGTAATATCAGGTGGAAAATCAGATTACCCGACTCTATGTACAATGAGACTCCAAACTGAATAGATATATGGACAGAAAAAGTAAAACAGAAAAGACACAAACAGAAATCCTGGGTTTTAGCTGAGATACATGGTTATTTTTTAAAGTTCTTCTTGATAGAAGAACTATATTCTCTGCTTTGTCTTCAATAAGCATGTATATTTAATCAGACCATAACACGTCGTTCACTGAATACACATTTTTGATTTTTTAATTCTTCCCAACGGCTTCAGTAAAAGTCATGTCTTCACTGCATTACGTCATTGCCTGTCCTCCTCATATCAGAGCATGCCCAAACCTCCGGGCCTGGAGCTCGAAGCCCGTACCCTGTGGTCTCACCCCATTTCCCGTTGGTATCTCCTCCAACACAAACACCTTCTCCTCCAGCCACACTCATCCCCGCCTGGTTTCCAAACCAGACTTGTGTTTTATATCCCTGAAACTACCCTCAAGTGAGTCAAAACAAACAAACAAACCACACACAGAGAAGGAGTGCAAATATGGCAAAATATTGATAATAATTTGTGAACCGGGGGGAATGGTATGCATCTCCTAGAGACTCACTGTGCAACTCTTGTATAATGCTAGTCACTCAGTTGCGCCCTATGGGCTCTAGTTTGCCAGGTTCCTCTGTCCATGGTTTCTCCAGGCAAGACTACGCCATTCCTTTCTCCAGGAGATCTTCCCAACCCAGGAATCAAAGCCAGGCCTCCTGCATTACAGGAAGTTTCTTTACCTTCTGAGCCACCAAGGAAGCCCTTCTGTGGTTGGACATTTTAAAAACCTCATAGTCGGGGGAAACAAAGGGGCAGCATCATATAGTGTTTAAAGGCAATGGCTCGACTAGGAAGTGATCTTAGTTTAAACCCCAGCTCTAGGGACTTCCCTGGTGGTCCAGTGGCTAAGAGTTCATGCTTCCAGTGGAGGGGGGACAGGTTCAATTCCCGGTCAAGGAACTAAGACCCCATGTGCTGTGTGGTGCAGCCTAAATAAATAAATCCCAGCTCTGCCACCTGTTAACTGAGTGACAATGACTTCAGGCAAGGTAAGTACTTCCTTGGTCCCAGTTTCTTCATCACTAAAGTGGTAATAATGAAATCGTGTATTTATTTACTACCATTGCCTGGAGAATTGTATAAATGGAAGAAATGGGTGTAAAGGTGTCAGTGAAGAGTCTGGTCACCCTGACCATTGTAGACTACTAGTATCAGTGTTAAACAATGATTCTTAACCATGAAGTTATCTGCAATGCTCTCTACCTTCCTTAGCACTCACGTCTGGATAACTAAGTGAAGCGCTGTGGCTTGGGGATCTTTCTGCCCCTGGCTCACAGCACTGAGTGTTCAGTGCAGGTTCCCACAGCATCAACATCTCTAGGTCCTGGCACGGTGCCTGGCACAGAGGAGGCACCCAGTAAGGGCAGGAATCCCAATATGAAAAATTGGAAGGGTTCAATCTGCACTTTAAAGAAAGCTCGTCTCATCATATACAAGCTTGTAACCTTGCTGATGTAGCCACCCTATTCCCATGTGCTTCTCAGAGATAAGGCATCACCTTGATAAATTAGCTGTGGATATAAGCTTCCTGCAGTTGGCATGGAGATGCAATTTAATTTCCAATTAAGCCTGATTTCTGGGCCAGGGGATTTGCCTGCCTCACACTTGGAGGATTATTCCAGCCAGATCTATTCTCAACGTTGGTGGTTCTGCCATGAAGTAGACTGTCATGGAAACTGGTCCTTTGGCCCTTGGATGGTTCAGCGAGGCACTGCTTTTCCCCTGGAACTGAGTTTATACAAGTAGATTCAAGAAAGTTCAAAACAGACTATCCATAGCAGAAATTTTTAAGACAGAGCACAGTTAACAGAGTGAAAGGGAGAAGCAAAATGGTCCTCGATGCTCACAAGAAAGAAAAGTGGGAAGTTGCTCAGGAGAAAAAGAGGGCAGTGGGAAGTTCTCCGAACTCAGAGAAGAATCTATATCATCAGAGGAAGGAGACACCTTTGCTCAAATGGACAGTGAATATTTGCTGAGCATCTTTTGTATACCAAGGGCTGTGCTGAGCACTTCACATTCAGCGTTGCACTAAATTGTCAGACAAAGGATGCTATGCTCATTTTCCTTTCTTGAGGGGGCTGCACCTTAGCAGCATGTAAGACATTAGTTCCCCAACTAGGGACTGAACGCATGCCCCCTGCGTTGGAAGGCAGATTCCTAACCATTGGACCACCAGGGAAGTCCCTCATTTTCCACTTGAGGAAATGGAGTCTCAACTGCCTAGATTCATAGACAATCTAGATTTGAACTCTCCCCTTTCTGAGCATTCCTCCCTGCAGGCTCCCTTTCCAAAAATAAATAAAAGACATAGTTTAGAACCAGAAGAATAAGGTTACACTAAGCTGAAACTTACCTCCCCCAAAAGTTAAGAATAAGAAAAAGCCTTTAAAACATGTCTGAAAGAGAGAGTAAAATAACTGAGTCTGCTTGGGGTACACGATCCAATGGAGGGGCAAAGGGCACCAGTTTCTGTTTGGCTTTCACACCTTCCCTGCAGCGTGACGGACCGGTGTGGCTAAGACCCTCACGGGAAGTCAGAGGCTCAGGTTGCTCCAGACCAACGAGGTCCTGGCTTGTGACTCAGACTATTTCAGTGCTGGGAGTTGAAAAGAACCAACAAAGAGCATACGAAACAGTGTTTAAAGACACATGTGTACAAGATGTTTCAAAGAATACCACGTGCATGGCTGACAGAGTCACAGAAAAATTAGATACCAAGACAGCGACACACGGCCCAATTTTTATTGATGATCGCAAAAGAAAATTCTGAAGCTGTGTATACATAAGCATGCTATCCACTCCTGGACAAATTCTGGAATGAAGTATGGAACCAGTGGTTTGGGAACACCTGGAGAAGAAAGCAGAGTTGACCAAGAGAAGTGAGAGGTCCTAAGAAAGAGGCAAGTCAGCACAGCCCCTCTTCCTCTCTGCTCTCTAATACAGTGACCAGTTCACGGACTGCTGTGGCCATAGCTTACCTGGCTCGCTGCCGGGTGTTTGCTGGGCTGGGGGCTGGGCTATCACAGCATCAGGCAGAGCATAGCCTACGCCATCCGCCTGTCCATGTTGCAGCTCTCCATCTGAATCTTTGCAGGGCTTTTCCAGATGCTTATGGTTGAGTGTCACTCCACATCTGTAAGCTCTTCAGAACTGTGGCTCCAGGGAGCCATTTGAGAGCCCGGGCTCTATGGGAAGGTATACAGAGGCACCCAACAAGCTATCAGTCCTGTCGAGAATTTTCCATTTTTGACATTAGGCAGAGACTAAGAGGCAGGGCCTTTGCTCCTTGGAAGAAAAGCTATGACAAAGCTAGACAGTGTATTAAAAAGCAGAGACATCACTTTGTTGACAAAGGTCCCTTTAGTCAAAGCTATGGTTTTTCTAGTAGTCATGTACCTCTGTGAGAGTTGGACCATAAACGAGGCTGAGCACTGAAGAACTGATGCTTTCAAACTGTGGTGCTAGAGAAGACTCTTGAGTCCCTTGGACAGCAAGGAATTCAAACCAGTCAATCCTAAAGGAAATCAAACCTGAATACTCATTGGAATGACTGATGCTGAAGCTGGAGCTCCAATACTTTGGCCACCTGATGCAAAAAACTGACTCATTAGAAAAGACCCTGATGCTGGCAAAGATTGAAGGCTGGAGGAGAAGGGGACAACAGAGGATGAGATGGTTGGATGGCATCATCAACTCAACGGACATGAGTTTGAACAAGCTCCAGGAGATGGTGAGGGGCAGAGAAGCCTGGTGTGCCACAGTCCATGGGGTTAAAAGAGTTGGACATGACTTAATGACTAAACAACAGCAAGGGGAAGGGTGCACAGTGGCTAGAACGTAGAGTCTGAAACAATACTGTTCAGGGTTGAATTCCAGCTCTGCTATTAGCTAACTTTTGACCTTCAGGAAGTTAAATCTCTGTACTGCCATTGCCTCATCTATGAAGTCGAGATAATAACAGCCTTAAAGGATCTTGTTAGGGTTAAATGAACCATACTTATTAAAGCTTAGCCTGGATCCTGGCCTACAGGTGCTCAACAAATGTTAGCTTTTATTATTGCAGATGATAGATTATAGTCCCAGGAGTAATTTGCTAAATACATCCTGAAATAGAAGGAGATGCCTCCCCATACAATGAGTTGTGTGTCAAAGAAGATGTTGACATAAGTTGTTGATAAAGAGAAACATTATAGGGAGGGCTCAAGCAGCAGACTGGAATGTGAGGGAAGTTAGACGGTCTCTAAAGAACTGCTGACCTTCAGAGAAAATGAGTTAATGTTTGGATATAAGAAAACAAAGGAGTGTCAAACAGCAAGGGCTCCAGAATTGACAGACGAGGCTCAGGGCAACTGTCTCCCTGGGGACTGGAGACAGAAAACGTGTCTTAAAGCTGTGGAGGCTACAGAAGCCCCCGTTTTTAGCTCATGTAGCTGGCGGGCGGTTGGTGTGGGATGAGGGAGATTATGGGAAGCTGAAGTCTCTGTATCTGAGAAGGGAGGCACAAACTTTACAATGACGCGCCACCTTGGTCCAACATTCAGTCGGGAGTTGATTGCTCTGCAGTTATATACATCTCTTCCTCCTTAGCATTTAAGGAAGTTGTCTGATGAGCATGTGCTTTATATGAGAGGGAAGGGAGAGCTGCGGAAACCTAGGAAGATGATGAATTCTGTCTTTGAATCGACATGACGAAGGTTAAGGAACAGGAAGATAATTCATGAACAGACCCGCTGGTGGAAGAGAGACCCTGGAGCCAGGAGAGGTGGGGAAAAGTGAAGCTCTCCTCCTGGCTCCAGGCAGGGATCCCATGAAACTTAGAGGAGGCCATGGACACACAGGGCACACTGAGGAAGAGAAAGAGGGCCCTGAATGCCTCTGGACACACAAAGTCAGCAGTTCCAAAGCTTTCTGGCCGCAGAATCCTTTTACAGTCTAAAAACACACTTAGAACTCCAAAAGAGATTTGGTTTATATGGGTTATATTAACCAGTGTTTGCCACTTTAGGAATGAAAACTCAGAATGTTTCACTTAAATGAATTTATTTCAACAATGATAAACCCATTCCAGGTTAACAAAAGATTATATTTTATGAGAAATAGTTGCATTTTCAAAAACTTATTGAGAAAGGGTGCATTGTTTTCCTTTTTTGCAAATTGCTTTAGAGTTCAGCTTAATAGACAACAGGTTTCTCACATCTGTGTTCAGTCTTTTGTGATATCACATGTCACACACATACGCTCTGAAAAATTCTGCACATATTGGTGAGATTGAGAGTGAAGAAAGCAGGCAGTGTGTAAATATTATTATGAATATAACTTTGACCTTGCAGGCCTCCACTTTGAGAACCATTGCCCTAGGGACTTCCCTGGTGGTCCAGGGGCTAAGACTCCTCCTTCCAATGCAGGGGGTGAGGGTTCAGTCCTTGGTCGGGAAGCTAAGATCCCACATGCCACATGGCCAAAAAACCAAAAATATTTTTGTCTCCATTCACTCTTTTATTTTAAAGAAAGCATTTGAACACAGAAAAATAGAACAAATAATATAAAACACCCATATGCTCCTCAGAAAGCACCCCTCAAAACTAAGGTGTTAGCATTTTGTCACGGTTGCTTCATATTAACATTACAGATACAATCACACATCTTCAAATACCTTGCCTCCTCTCTAGAAGCAGCATTTGAAGTCTATCAATTCCAAAAATATTTTAGAAAAAAAAACAGAAAAATAAATACTTAACAAATGGTCCACATTAAAAAAAAATTTTTTTTTTAAGAATCATTACCCTAGACTATGGTAATTTCTTCATGTCTTTCTGATTTTGCTTTGGTCTCTTTTCCCTACATATGAAAGGGCAGTGGCTGATGAGGTATAAGACAGCTGCACTGTGATCAAACAGTATCTTTGCAAGTATATAATTCAAAATCCTCTAAATGCAAAAGACACTGGCTATTCTTATGCGCCAGCCTGTGCTGCCAATTAGCAATGGAGTGAATGCAGCCTACAATCTGCACACCCAAGGAGTTTTGAAATTAGGAGGCATTTTAGGTGAATTGTTGATAGAGGAGGGGAAGGCTAGCATTATTTCAGGAAGTCACAAAAATGGAGGTTTTAGTAATATTTTTCATTGCATTATTTTGAATTTGCATACATCAGGTTCTTCACTGAGGAGAAGGAAGCCCTTGATAATGGTGGGAAAGGAGGGAGAAAGAGCGACAGGATGATCAGCTCCTTGAGGCAGGCACTGTGTCTGCTTCATCTCTGCCCCTCTCTGTCCTCTTGCCACTGATCTCCAACCACCAAGCCATCTGAGTTCTGGGCGAGTGATCCAGGTACACCTCTCCAGGTGGGACTCGCTGGCCCGTGAGAGAAAGGGCAAAACCAGCGCCAGCACTAGACTTTATTAGTAGAGTGATTTTTTAAAGAACTAATGAGGGCTCTCTGCTCCCAGGCCGGCCTTGTTCCAGAAACATTTTTCCTCCGTGTCTAACTCCATCAGGCTTAAATGCCCATTAGTTCATGCTCACCTTGGGTTTGAAGTCCCATGAACAGCAGGCAGGTATAGGATTTGATAGAAGTAGGCTCCATTGACAGGAAGCTGTGGAGGCTACCAACCTCCATGTGCAGGAAGAAGGCATTTGTCTCAAGCAAAGGAAGTTCATTATTAATAAAGCATGGGGCAGCGAGGGCTGGGCCTCCCCAGGTACTTCTTGCTAGAGGGTGGTGGCCTTTTCCCCTGTAGGGGCTGTTGGGAAAGTCTACATTTTGGTGTATTTCAGCCCCAAACGCAGGTGCATGAAAACCATATGCAAAAAAAAAAAAAAAAAACCTATAAATGAGATTCGTGATGGGGATACTCTTTTTCTTTTTAAAAAATTAAATTTGGGGGGAATTGTAGATTCCCATGCAGTTGTAAAGAAACACACAGATAGATCCTATGTACCTTTTACCTAATTTCCCCAAAGAAAATATCTTACCAAACTATAAGACAATATCTCAGCAAGACTTGCTAGATTCACGGGACTCATGATGTCCCCAAGCCCAGAAGGAAGAAGCTCCAGGGAGTGGGGTATTACTCCCCCTTGGAAGGATTGTCTTTAGTAAGAACCTGGAGGGTGTGAAGCTGCATCAGGGATCCCTGGCTGCAAGCTACAGGTGTTGGTACAGATTCCAGGTGGCCCTCCTCCCAGATCCCTGACTTGCATGAAAACACCTTGGGGATCCCAGGATGCCACACTGTCCCTTACCTGGACCCTGGGGTTTCCAGTGACTGAGTCAGCTAAAGAATCACAGGCCAGGCTCTGGAATCACACAGCCCAGGGCTCAAGTCCCGTTCCTCACTTACTATCTGGTTGACCTTGGCCAATGACCTCTTTGAGCCTCAGTTTTTCATAATATACAGTACTCACCGTGTGTAAGTCACTCTTCTAGGAACATTATACAGTAACTCATTTAATACTAACAACCCCCAAATGGGAAATACTATTATAAGTTCCTATGTGGCAAGTGAGGAAATTGAGGCACAGAAAGGTTATTTGTCCAAAGCCACACAGCTAGGGAATAATACGGTTGGGTATTTGAAGCCAGTCCATGTATATAACCTCTATCCTATGTTGCTTCTCCTTATCCATGAGGTGGGTGCAGTAATGCTCACTGAATTTTTATGAGGCAGACTTCTTAGCACTGTGCCCAGCATGGAATAAATAAGCAGCAAAAAATGCTAGTTAACATTATTGTTGGTATAATTTCCTCTGGAAGTTTCTGAATATTCATTCCTTATTATTGTTGCTAAGAACAGCTTCCATTTTCACCACCCAGTATGTCAAACCCTCATTCAGCTCTCCCAACCACCCGAAAGGGGCATTCTCTCTTTTATCGACTAAACAACTGCACTCCCAGGGCTGCCCCTGGAATCAGCTCCGGGGGACCTTCAGAGACACCAGCCTAGCTTCATGCCCAGCTGAGGACTTGACCTGAAAAAGGCGCTGACTCCCTCCCCAAAGTCCCGGACAGGACTGTGGTTCTCTACACCTGTGGCTCTCTCCTCGGGACCCCACCAACCTCTCCCCACCCACCGCCTCGTGGTCTTCGGGTCAGTGGGCTGGGTGGAGGGCCTTGAGTGTGCCTTTCTCATAAGCCTCCAGGAATGCTGGTCCAGGGTCCACACTTTGAGAAGGACTGCTCTAGGACAAGTTTTTGGAGTGGTAGTGAATCTATGACAGCTTCTCCCAGCTGCTGCCGCTGCTGCTGCTAAGTCGCTTCAGTCGTGTCCGACTCTGTGCGACCCCATAGACGGTAGCCCGCCGGGCTCCCCCGTCCCTGAGATTCTCCAGGCAAGAACACTGGAGTGGGCTGCCATTCCCCCAGCTATCCCTTCCCAAGTCTGAGATGGCTTCCCCTGCAGGGTCAGTGCCCTGTATTTTCCTCTTTTTGGCTGCACGAGCTCTTCATCTCTGCGCGTGGACGTCTTTAGTTGTAACGAGTGGAGGCTACTCTCTGGCGCTGCATGTGGGTTTCTCGTTGCAGGGGCTTCTCTGGTTGCGGGCACCAGCTCTGGCACCTGGGCTCAGTGGTTCTGGCTTATGGGCTCTGGAAAGTGGCCTCAGCAGTTGTGGTGAACAGGTTCAGTTGCCCAGCGCATAAGGAGTCTTCACATACCAGGGATCAGAACTGTGTCTCCTGCTTTGACATACATTGCTTAACCACTTGCTTAACCACTGAACCACCAGGGCAGTCCCAGGTACCTTGTATTTAATCTACATTGAAAACCATAAATCCCCATCTCTGTGTTTACTTTCCCTCTGTCCAGGATTCTTAAACTTGTGTGTTCTCAAAAGTCTGTCTCTTAGGTATACCTATGGCTGATTCATGGTGATGTACGGCAGAAACCAACATAACTCTGTAAAGAAATTATCCACCAATTAAAAATAAATGTTAAAAAAAGCCTGTGTCTGATTGGAGTTCAACCTGTCCACTAGGTCACTTCCATCTGCTTGGTGATGGGGCGCTCACCCCTTCAAACTTTTTTCCAAAATTACATCTGTTGTTACTGTTCTGTTTAAAAGTAGACACAGTGAAAGCAAGACTTTCTATTGTGGAAAATTTAGAAAAGTACAAAAAATAAAAGGACGGAAGAAAACTGCAATGAATAAATCCCACTGTTAATGTTTTTTATATATGTTAGTATCATTTCCTTATAGCCTATATATGTTGTATATATTTGGTATAATCAATATATAAGGTATATGAGGTATAATCAATATATAAGATTAAATTAGTTTTCAAGTGTGTAACAAAATGATTCAATATCTGTATGGATTACAAAATCATCACCAGAAAAGTTTCTAGTTAACACCCATCTCCACACACAGTGATAGCTTTTCTTTCTTATGATGAGAGCTTTTAAGATCTATTCTCTTAGCAACTTCAAATATGCAGCAAAGTATTACTAATTATTGTCACCATGTTGCAGTTATATCCCCATGACTTCAAGACTGGAAGTTTGTGCCTATACTTGTTAATATTGGTATAAGAATGTATACAGATCTGAGAATGCTGCAAACAAGCAATGTCCCACTAATGAATGTGCTGTCTATGGGGCTGCTGCTATTTTCACTTCGGAATTCCAAGAAGGAATGGAGGCTTGTCGGGGAGCACTTCCTGGGAGGTCCCAGCAGGCACAGAAGTGAGAATCACTGGCATCAGTCCAGGGGACAGCGGAACAGCAGAAAACAGATTTGAGTCAAATGGATGGATTGAGTGGGGTCAGGGATGGAGAACCATCACGGGTTGACCTTCAGTTCTCCTGGGTCCCAAGGAGCCACTGAACAGTCTTGAGCAAGAAATGACTTAACTAAGGGATTTCCCAAAGACCATCCATGCAGTGGAAGCAGAATGCTGGAGGGGGAGGGGGCGAAGGCAGGAGAGGGAGCACGGGACGCGAGCGGGAGCAGCCCGAGAGGTGATGGGCGTGCGTGGATCTACCTCTGGGCCGCCAGGATGGACAGGGACTGGTTGATCTTCACCATGACGATGATGAGCAGGCCGCCGGTCAGCAGAAAGGTGGGCCAGAAGAGAGAGAAGAGGAGGCTCTGGGGCCCATAGAGGCGCCGGTACAGGACGCTGGTCTCATTCTCCCGAGTGGTGGAGAAGCAGAAGAAATCCTGGTGCTCGTGGAACCTGGCTCTGACCTGTTCCACGTCGGCCCGGGCCACTTGGTAGTTGTCCAGGCTACTTGGGATGTAGGAGCACTGTAGGGAGAATCAAGAGCACGCATGGGATTGAAATCCCTGTTTCTCAGGGCCTGGTGTGGAAAACAGGAAAACACCAGCTTTGGATTCGAGCGCCTGGGTCGACTCAAGACTGTCCAAAGCTTGGCAGGCTGCACACTGCATGGTTCGAGGGGGTGCCTACACAGTGTTGGTAGGGAGGGTGGTGGCCTTGGAGCTGCCCAGGATACACACTGCGCACTGGGAGGCGGGGACCCCAGCTGGAGCCCTGGCTCTGCTCCATCACTTGCAGCTCGGTCGCTCAGTCATGTCCAGCTCTGTGTTACTGCATGGACTGTAGCCCTCCAGCCTCCTCTACCCATGGGATTCTCCAGGCAAGAATACTGGAATGGGTTGTCATTTGCTCCTCCCCAGGAGGGGATCTTCCCACACCAGGAATCGAACCCGTGTCTCCTACATTGCAGGAAGATTCTTTACAGCTGAGCCACTGAGGAATCTTAGGCTAATTGCTTAATAGGGCTTCCCTGGTGGATCAGATGGTAAAGAACCCACACCAGTATCCTTGCCTGGTGAATTCCACGGACAGAGGAACCTGGCAGCTTACAGTCCATGGGGTGACGAAGAGTTGTCACGACTGAAATACTAACACACACACTGAGCCTTGATGTCTTCATCACTTAAGTGGGTTAATAGCAGTATCTTTTTCAAAGGAGTTTACTAAAGAACTTCAAACTTATCTGTCTAAGAAGACCAGTGGGAGACATAGGCCGAGTGGGCTCTATATTTGGATTCAGAGCAGAGGTCATACACTCAATTGCCTACAAAGCTCACACAGGTAACATCCACAAGTGAAGTAGTGAGGGAATAAGATGAAGGGCCAGTTGACACGTGCCTTGGTGCCAGGGAGAATTGTCAGGGCATGGTGGGGCCTGGGATGATGGAGAGAGCCAGACACACCCAGCCTGACAGTCATCACTCCATCTGGACAATGGATGCTGTGCCTTCCAGACCTAGCGTAGCCAGGCCTCCAAAATAGTAAGAGAAGCCAAAATACCAGATTTTAATGTGGACTCTCACAATTTTAAAATATTAGTGAAAATTTGAATTGAAAACTCTATGAGGTCTAACTCTGTGTGAGCAAAACCCAAGATGTCGGCCAGCTGGTATTTGACACTGGGATTCAAAGGAAAAAGAGAATGCATTCAAAAGAGCTTTGTGCAGACGGAGCCCGGTATATGTTTAATTCTGACACCGATCACTGTGATTAGGAACCTCGCGGCCTGGAAAGATGAGGTCCGGCTGGAAAGCTCTGCAGAGAAGGCAGAAAGAAGAATCTTGGCTTTATCTCTCTCCCATCCTGGGAGGTCTGCACGTGGCTTACGTGAGCTTCCAGCACATGCTCTGCAAGGGTGGTTCCCCCGCAGCCCCCACAGCAAACTACCTGGAGGGCTGGCCACAAGCACAATCTCCCTGCTCACTATGAATCTCTGAGGAGGGGGCTCAGCAGCCTGGGGACTCCTTCAGGCACTGGTTTGAGGACCACTGCCCTATACAATCACGTCACATGCGTCAAAATGAGAGACAGTGCCGGGCCAGCTCCTCCCCAGGCCTGGGTTCTTCCCTGGATGTGAGTGAGGGCCTGCCCTGAGGCTGCCTGCCCTGACAGCACTCAGTCCAGCTGTAGAGGCGATGGCTCCGCTGCAGCTCTGGCAGCCTGGAGAGAGGGCGGAGCTGCACCCAGATCAGGGCCACATCCCCAGCCAGCCAGGGAGCAGCCGAGGCTGGGGAGCCGCTGTCTCCCGAGGAATCCGGCATTCAGATTAGCTGGGGACTCTAAGGTCCTGGCCTTGCATTAGTTGCTCAGTCGTGTCCGACTCCTTGCGACCCCACGGACTATAGCTCACCAGGCTTCTCTGTCCATGGGATTCTCCAGACAAGAATATTGGAGTGAGTAGCCATTTTCTTCCCCAGGGGATCTTCTTAGCCCAGGGATGGAACCCAGGTCTCCTGCATTGCAAGCAGACTCTTTACTATCCTAGCCACCAGAGAAGCCCGAGGTATTAGCAGCAAGTGGATCCCAAGTCCTGAGCTGAAAGGGCCTGGCCCGGGTCTCCCCACTGCCACTGACTGTGACCTTGGTTAACCTAGCCAATTGAGTTAGGATGGAGCGGGTTGCCATGCCCTCCTCCAGGGAATCTTCCTGACTCAGGGATCGAACCTGCGTCTCTTATGTCTCCTGCACTGGCAGGCGGGTTCTTTACCATTAGCGCCAGTTGTCTAAAGGATCTTAAATGATCCAGCCTCTCTCCCAAGCCCCATGGTGTCACTGTCTTCAGCGTAGACCGTGAAAAGGAGCTTAGAACCTCTCACGCTAAGTCTCATGAGATAAACCAAGAGTGAGCTGGTGATCTCCTTCCTCAGAACAGAGGTGGAAGGAGACAGCCTTGCACATGCCACTCCAGAAGACACCCAGCCATCCTGAAGCACCAGGTCCTGGCCCCACAGAGCTGAACAGAGGTGGGAAGAGCAGCTGGTCCACCACCCTGCTGCTTGGCAAAGCCATGAAGGCCCCCGTCCCGTCACACCAGTGCAGCAGCCTGCCCTCAGCACCACTCCTGGGGCGCCTGAGTGCTCTGGGAGAAAAGACTGAACATATGGTGGTGGCTGTGCTGTCCTTCCGAGCCCAGCAGGCAGGCCTCAGGCCCATTAGGGGGAAGATCTGACCTCGAGCTCCTCTGAGCTGGCAGCCTGCAAACCAGCCTGCCCCCAACTCCCATTGCACCAGTGACCACTTCTGTCTTTGAAAATTTGCTTCTTGATCCTGGGGATACATCGGGAGCCTTGGATGCCAAAGAAGAGGCAGGGGTCCTGGGAGGAGCTGATTCAGGTGGGTTCGGAGGCCCTTGCTACATCTGGTGTGGCTGAGTCACGCTAGTGGCAACAGGACAGCCAGGCCCCCTTGCCTGCCCAGACCCACTTCACCAGGAGCCCCCAGCCCTGTTCACGATCCCACCCCCCCCCCCGGCACCCTGCCGGTTACCACCCCATCTGCTGCCAAGTTCTGACTGTCAGCATCCATCCTTGTCCCAGCTCTGTTCCAGTTGTGGAGGCCCCCACCTCTCTCCCTAGTAACGGAACCCCACACTCCTCCATATCACTCTGATCATGCTACCAGCATGCCACACCTTTTAAAGACTCCAGTTGCTCACAGCAGAAACTCCCAAGGAAACGCAGAATGACTTGGAAAGCCCAGAGATTCTGCTTCAGTGGGTCTGGTGTAGGATCCTGGTTTTGTTAGGACCCCGAGAAGGACCTAACACCCAGAGGTGAGGAGCCCCAGCTTCCCTGATCACATTTTAATTCCACAGTTTGGTAGTCCTTGGCAGAAAACAGGCACACAGCTTGTACAGCACAAGAATATAATTAGTATTTCCTTTCTTTATGGTTTGCATGAATTTAAGTCCCTGGTAATCAGTAGAACTTCCCCTAGGAAATGGTGAATTCTATTAGGAGTTGCAAATAACTTTGCTTCCTGTTAAAGCCAGTGCCAGGAGCATTATTTGGAGTGAACTTAGTTCCCAGCAAAGCTCTGGCCTTTGATGAAAATGTGAAGGAGCTTCCTGTCTTCCCGGCTCAGGTCAATGAGAGACCGCCCTGACAGAACCCGTCTCTTTAAAACTGTGCGCCTATTACATCAACCCTGCGTCCTTGGCATTCGCTCTACGTATTTGCTGGGCTACACAGCTACAGCTAACCTCCACGTCTCATGTGGTTGGATCAGTGTGGTGTTTTGTAAAACGGTGATTGTGAATGAGCTTAGCCCTTCCCCCACCTCTTCTTCCCAATCTCCTTCCTTTGGTTGAATTGTTAAAGCTCCAAAAAATTAAAAAAAAAAAAACCTGACTGAATATAAACATCCAATCCTATTCTCTCTAAAATGGTCACTTCCCTACCTGTGCGGCATCGTGCCTTATGCTGGAATTAACCCTCCTCTCCTTCTCTCTCACTGTGTTGTGCATGCTATTTCTCTCAGACATCTTTGAAGACTGTCTTTTGAGCAAAAAAAAAATTTAGTAAAATGTTTTCAGTAATTTTTTTTAACATGAGAACTAATTACCTTCAATAACATGTAGCATTCTTCATTAAAGTTTTGCTTCTCTCAAAAAACAGCAACAACAAAGAAAAACTACCCAAAAAACCCATCTTAATTTAAACCCACGTTGGCGGCGTGGAGGGCCTCTGGGAACAGACCCTAAGCTGCCTCTGAAGCTTTTTCTCGCTATACCCCACCCTGTAGCATTGTCTCTGCGGGGGTTGGAATGCTGTATCTCCCCACATTCCTTCCCCATACCTTGCTCTCTGTGTCCTCTTGACATGTATGCCCGCCTCTGCATTTCTGTGTAACCAGTATGGCACCCCACTACAGTGCTCTTGCTTGGAAAACCCCATGGATGGAGGAGCCTGGTGGGCTACAGTCCATGGGGTGGCTAGGAGTCGGACAGACTGAGCGACTTCATTTTGACTTTTCTCTTTCATGCATTGGAGAAGGAAATGGCAACCCACTCCAGTGTTCTTGCCTGGAGAATCCCAGGGATGGGGGAGCCTGGTGGGCTGCCGTCTACGGGGTCACACAGAGTCGGACACCATTGAAGCGACTTAGCAGCAGCAGTACCTGCCTGATTTCTAACACCAGTGCCTTTCTGACACCTTCACCTCACTGTTCTTCTCCGTGGCACTGGCTCTCTCTACTAGGTATTATTTCGTGTATGAGCTCTCTTCTCTTGAACCCAACCCCTAACACAGGAAGTGATGGTTGAATGAATGAATGAATGAAAATATGTCAACGTGCTTCCTACAGAAAGGACTACAGTGGTAGGTTAGGAGGTGGGAGGGGGCACTGAGAGGCAGTGACAGGAAAGCTTTCCAAGTGCTGACCTCTAAAGATTGCTCCAAACCTGGGCCTCTGGCCTCCTAGAGTGGGGAGTCGGGGAGTCACAGCGGTTCCTGTATGTGAGGTCCGCTCTAGGTCTGGCTTCTCATCTGACCCATGTTACAGAATGGAAACACTACCAGCTGCTTCCTCTGAGTGCCTACTATCCAGCCAACACCAAGACTGGCACGTTCTACACAGTCCTTGGCTTCATAGCAGCACTTCAATTTTCACTTAATAGAAACTGAGTCTTGGCGGGGCCAAGCCCCCGTCATACAGCCAGTCAGTGGCGGGTCTGTCGGACTCAGCACAGAAGGGGTAAGACTGGCTGGGCCTCAGACCGGCTATGGCCCCTGGTCAGCTGGGTTTATCTTTTTCCAGTCTTCGCTCTCCTTCAGAGTGGGATTTGGGAGCCACCTGGGGACAAGCACACACCCGCCAGGGTTAAAAGGCCACGTCCTCACTCCCCACCCAGTCAGTACCTGGTGGTTCTGGTCCCGCGTGTCCTCCGTGTGGTACAGCACAGCCCAGCGGCCCACGGACGACACGTTGACCCACAGGCAAGGGTACTGGGGCACCCTCTTGCCCTCCAGCTCCTCCTGGTCCCTGATGTCGGTCTCAATCAGGTGACACGTGGATTCCTGGGTCCACACGCTGGGGAGACCGTGCACACACAAACACATCTCAGAACCTAGGTGGCACAGAGGGCCCAGCACCAACCCATTTAGAAAGACTCAGCCTAGACCCATCTGCCATTAGCAACCAGCACTAAAGGAGCGCGACCCCAGAGTCCCTGGGTCCCGGGGAGCAATCATAAAATCAGAATATCAGGTTTTTGGCCTCTTGGACAATATCTACATAAACTAGCCTGGCCCCCACTGCTCACCCCAAACCCTGGTTAGATTTAAAAATCCTCACATCCAAGCCACACACCCCAGGACAAGTAAATCAGAATTTCTAAGACGGGTTGATGTGTTTTCAACATTCTTCGCAGTGACTCTGGTCTGCAGCCAGACCTCAGACCCCTTGTCCACACCATCTTCATCTTGCAGAGAGTGGAAGAGAAGCTCAGAGAGGTCAAGTGACTTTGCTAAGGGCTCACAGTCTCTGAAGTCAGGGTCTGGATGGTTTCAGAATCTGTGCCCCTCCCCTTAAAAAGAGTAGATGGAGGAGGAGCTTGATTTGTGCCCAGGTGGAGAAGATGGTAGGGATGGCGCTGAACCCAGAGAAAATGTCTTGGAGGCACATGGCCACTCTGAGCAGTGCCTCACTCGGTAGGATTCTGGCCTGGAAAGGCTCAAGCACCGTAAAAATGAGGCGGCAGCAGACCCCAGAGAGGCTGACGGGCTCATCCACACACCAGCAAATCAATTGTGTCTCATCTTCGTCTATCAGGCAGGAGACACTGCCAGACAGAAGGGGGCTGTCGGCCGCGTCAACGTGCCCAGAGGCAAGGATCTGAGATTTGTCCTAAGATCAGGCTGAAAAAACAGAGCGTATTCATTCTCATTAGAGTACGGATCAAGAACTTCCCAGTCTTTCCTTTAAAAGCTCACGTGGTTGACATGTTGGAAAGCAAAGGCATGGGACATTCTCTGAGATTCCAGAGCAGAGCTCCAGGGGAACAGATTTCAGCTCAATGTAGACACTTCCTACTTATCAGTGCACGCTAAGTCGCTCCAGTCTTGTCCAACTCTTTGCGATACTATAGACCATAGCTTACCAGGTTCCTCTATCCACAGGATTCTCCAGGCAAGAATACTGGAGTGGGTTGCATGCCCTCATCCAGGAGGTCTTCCTGACCCAGGAATCGAACCCCTGTCTCCTGCACTGGCAGGCGGGCTCTCACTTGTGCCACTTGGAAAGCCCCCTACTTATCAGAAAGGCCCTCAGATGAAAGGGTGTGTGTAGTTGAAGTGGTGAGCCCCCGTCACTTGAGATACACAACATGATGATAGATGCTGACCCTCAGCCTGGAGGGTGGGAGCAGGCCTGGGAGGGCGGTACCTTTTCTGATAGAGGGGCAGCACAGTGGTGCCTAGGATGTAATAGGCGATGGCAGCGCCCACCACCATGGCCACTCCCAGGCAGAGGGCTCGAGTCTCTCCCCGCTTCTGGGCCATCACCAGCTTCTTTCCCATGGCCGCTGCGGACAGCAGACATTTCTAGGATCAGAGAGGCAAACAGACGGGAAATCAGCACAAGTGACAGGTGAGCGGAGAGGGTGATCAACCATCAACATCGTCTCTATTTCCAGTGCAGAGCTTGGAAAACTCAGAGGGCTTTGGGGCCCCATGTAAGCCTTCCACCAGCTCTGAGAGGCAAATATTATCATCCCCATTCTACAGATGGAGGACTTGTGGCTCAGAGAGATAAAGCGACTCGCACAAGGTCACACAATGTGTGACAGGCTCAGTAATGGCCCTCAAGGTGCACATGTTCTCAGCCCTAGGATCTGTGACTGTTACTTTACAAGACAAAGACTTTAAATTAAGGCTCTTGAGATGGCGAGGTTGTCCTGGATTATCCATGTAGACCTAAAGGTAACCACAAGGATCTTTGCAAGAAGGAGGTGGAGGGAGATGAGACACAAAAGAGAGAGGGCTATGACTAGGGCGGCTGAAGCTGGATTGACGTGGTCATGCACCAGGGGTTTGGCAGCTTCCAGAAGCTGGAAGAGGCAGGGAACCAAGCGTTGTCCTCCGCAGCCTCTGGAGGAGTGCAGCCCTGCCGACGCCCTGACTGAGCCTTGCCAGCGTGCTGCTGATTTTGAACTTCTGCCTTCCAGAACTGTGTATGCGTAGATGTCTACTGGGGCCACCGAGTTTGTGCTAATTTGTTACGGCAGCGATAGGAAACTAAAAGAGGAGATAAACTAACACTGTAAGCAGCAGAGGGGGAATACCCGTGCACGTCCTCTGAGGACACTTGTCTCAGAGAAACCTGGAGCCGAAAGAGTCTCACAGGACACCCCTGGTGGCGCACTGGATAAGAATCCGCCTGCCAGTGGAGGGGACGTGGGTTTGATCCCTGATCCAGGAAGATTCCACACGCTGTGAAGCAACGAAGCCCGTGAGCCACAACGACTCAGCCCACGCGCTGCAACTACGGAAGCCCACGCGCTTAGAGCCTGTGCTCCAGGAGAGAAGCTGCTGCAATGAGACGCCTGTGCGATGCAACCAGAGAGGAACCCCCCACGCCATAGCCAGAGAAAGGCCTCACACAGCAACAATGACCTAGCACAGTCAAAACTTATAAATGAAAAACCACTCCCACAGCAGGGCTGGTTGGGCAGGGGAAGCATGCAGAGAAGGGGCAGCAGGTCTGCCAGAGGGCAGCCAAGACATCGGGGCAAGAGGAGGGGTTTCAGCTGTGGGGATCCTGAAATGGCCGCCTCCCTGCTTTCTGTGAGGGCAGGTGGCATCATGTGGCCTCAGCAGCTGCTCTCTTACCTGGGGACCTGAGCCCCCCTGAGCCCAAGCAGAATGGCGCAAGTGACGGGCAGCTTTCTGCCTCCCTGTGTCTTGGCCCTGAAGCCCTTCATCCTTCTCCCGGGACCTGCCTCTCCAAGAGCAAGCAGAGCCCCTCCTCCCTGAACCCCACCAGGGGGGTCACTCTTGTCCCCCGGGCACCTCCTGGAGCCAGAGTGTCCCGGCTTCGGTCCTGGTATGGATTTCCCGTGCAGTCAGTGAGTTGCCCCGTGACGCTGCCGCTGCTAAGTCGCTTCGTCGTATCCACCTCTGTGCAACCCCATAGATGGCACCCCACCAAGCTCCTCTGTCCCTGGGATTCTCCAGGCAAGAACACTGGAGTGGGTTGCCATTTCCTTCTCCAGTACATGAAAGTGGAAAGTGAAAGTGAAGTCGCTCAGTCGTGTCCGACTCTTTGAGACCCCGTGGACTGTAGCCTGCCAGGCCCCTCTGTCCATGTGATTTTCTAGGCAAGAGTACTGGAGTGGGGTGCCATTGCCTTCTCCAGAATTGCCCCATAGCCTTCAGTATATTCCTTTGTTGTTGCTTTTTGTTTGTTCCTTAAGATAACATTTCTACCAAAGATAACAGGGCCACGGGGCCTTTCTCTGTAACCCCTGAATTAGGGGAAATGTTAGTGAGCTATCAGGAGGGACTTTATTTTCCCTGCCAGGCCCCTAAGGTAATAAACATTATTTTTATGAATGAGTGAGTATTCCCGAGAGAGGCGTTATTAATTCAAAGGGATTTTCAACAAAGTGTCTTATCTTCTACTCAACTTCTCTTCTGTTAAGTTACTTCAAGTGTCCAGTCAGAGATCTCCACCCTGTTTCTTCCCCACTCCAGGTGTCCCTGGCCCCCCACTGTCCTAAAAAGAAGACTCCAGGGTCAGATACCAAGGTTACAGCCCCATCACGCCCTCCAAGGTGATTAATAGGGATGATACCCAATGATGACTTTTTCTCCCACATTTGGGGCACTGATAAGTGTGGTTTGCCTACATTCCAACAGAGACACTACAAAGTCACAAAGGAAAAACTCTTCTCTTGACAATGAGAGACATGCTATTCTACTCTTTTTCCTATTACTTTTGTCCTTCTGTCTTTCCATCTTGTGGGAAATGGGACAGCCCACATCATGATTTACCTAGGGCCAGTCTAAAAAGCCCACACACGTTTTTGCAGGCTAAGGAACACAGCCACCTAGGGATGGGCAAAAATCCTGCACAGCCTTCCTTCCCAGGACTGTCTGGGGTCGTTGGTGCCTGGCCCTAGCCCTGGGACTGTGGGACACAGGGCTCTAGGCTCAACATGGAATCACGCCTCGGAGGGAGGACCTAGGCTGAGTGCCCGCAATAGAACCAGCCCTCCCCTGGGAGAGTCAGAGCATCCTTGAGACCGGGCAGGCCCGTCTGCCCCATCATGACATCCCCTCCCCCGGGCACTCCTGGCGCACCAGGTCTGGGCACTCAGGAGGAAAGCAGATAAAGCAGTCTGGACCCGGCCGCTTGTGCAGATCCCTCCTGTCTGCAAAACTCTAGTGAGACCTTCACCCAGCCCAAGGGAGGGGCTAGCAGAGTTTTGATAAATCCTCCTAAGACCACACAGGGTAAAAGAGTAGGGTGAGGATATGAATACAGATACAGTCCTAAGTTTCAATACCCGTGGTGAGAACCTTTAGGCAGCAGGAAGCATGGGAACCGCTGAGACCCCCTGAGGTCTGCACAGGAAGAAATGGGTTGCAGCTGTAAAATGGGGGATTTCAGTTAGACTCGAAGAAGAACTCAGTTGAGAACTGCTAAATATCTCTGGACTTTTGAGATATAGCTCTCCATTTGGAAATGTCACTGGAGGTCTGGAGTGGATTGAGGAAAGGTGAAGAAAGGCCAAGCAAGGCGGGATTTTGGCAAGGGTCCTCAGTAATCCGATATTTGGGTTGACATCCTTTTCAGGGCATAGAAGACAGTGTTTAACAGTCTCATGGAGTGAGGGACAGGGGGTGTTCGGAGATCATCAGGCCTGGGATCAAATCCTGGCTTTTTCACCTAGCAACCTGTGACTGTAAAACAAGCATGACAGTGCCCGCTTTTGAGAATTCTGATGAAGATCAAGTGATGTACCAAGCATCACATTGCCTGGCCCAGTGCAAGCCCTTGATAAATATTAACTGTTTCTATTAAAAAAGAAACCCTGAGGTTTGGATCAGAAGTCCCCAGTGCTCTTGCTGGGCCTGTTTCTGCCCCACCCCTACCCTGGTGACAAGTGCCAGGGCTGGTCCTGATCTCCATGCTGCTGCCCTCTGGCTGCTCTGCAGGCTGAGGCAAGGGCCAGGGCACTGAGCCACACCAGTGACGGGGCCAAGGACCCCCCTTTCCACCTCCAGCCCCCCAGAGGCCACCAGACCACGGGTCTGGCAGTTCTAGTCCTGTATGACTTAACACCAGCTCCTCGGGAGCCCAGAGTCCTGATGGCCAGCCCCTCGAGGCAGGGAGTTCCCACTGCCGGTCCCCCTCAGCAAAGGTCTCCGCTCCAGCCCCAGTCTCTGGAGAAACCACTTCCCCAGTGTCCTTGACCTCGGTACTCACAGTCTCCTGGGTGTCCTGTGAGTCTTCGGCAGACCCTTTTCTGCCTGGTCCCCAGCCCCCACCCAAAAGAGGCTGCCTGAGCTGCAGCAGGAAGTTTGGGCTCCCAGCCCGTCTCTGGGGAAGCGGCCTTTGGTTCTCGTCTGAGACGAGCCTCCATGCCCAAACATGGTCAAGTCTGAGCACACAGCCCCAGGACACAAACTCGAGAGGGCAGGTACCCAGCCCAGGGGCTGGCAGCTGTTACCCAGGCCCCTGCCCTGCAATTCCCAGAATCTACTGGGCAAAAGGTTTCAAACCACAGACAGCAAATCTGAGAAGCCAGGAAAGACCATCTCGGTATATTTGGAGACATTTCTTCTTCACTTAATCTCTCTGGGCTGGCAGAGAAGTCTGGGATGGGAAATGAGTTTCTTTTTGTCAACGGAGGGGAGGGAGGAGGAGTGGAAGCTCTAAGGGGTGGGGCTCGTCAGCAGCTGGAGGGGCTGGCATTTCCAACCCGCCCAGCAGCCAAAACCCTCAGCCTTTGACAACTGTGTACTGTGTGACCCCAGGCAGGTCACGATGCCTCTGTGAGCCTCTTGGGGTTTTTAAACCTTACTTTGTACAGAGTAGTGATGAAAGTTAGAAATAGTGGAGATTTGGGGCAGGAAAAGAGAAACTCACCTTTTAAAGACCAACCTAGGAGAAGCGGGGAGCAGTGAGAGCTTCACGGCTGTTTCCAGCTGTCCAGGTCTAAGAGCCTGCTTGGCCTGGTGACCTCCTGGTGTTCAAACTGTACAGTTTGGGCGCATGGGCAGAGATTTGTTCCTATGAATAGAAGACACAAGTGAGCAATAATATTTGAAGGCAAAAACATACTTCTCTCTACTCTTTCATCCTTAAAGTGGTTGTTGGAAGGATTAAAAAGCAGCGACAAAAATAAACACGAGCATAGGGCCTTCCCTAAGTATCAGGCATGATCCTAGCATCTCTGCCCCTCACTTTACTCAATGGTCAGTTGAAGAAGCTGAATCTGAAGCTCAGAGGCCTTAAATTGCTCATCCACGGTTAGCTGCTCTAAGTGTGGGCTGCATGTATGCATGCGTGTGTGTATGCTGCATGTATGCATGCACGCGTGTGCGTGCTCAGTCGCATCCGACTCTGCAACCCTGTGGACTGTAGCCCGCCAGGCTCCTCTGTCCATGGGATTCTCCAGGCAAGAGTACTGGAGCGGGCTGCCATTTCCTATTCCGGAGGACCTCCCCAACTCAGCACAGAACCCGGGTCTCTTGCATTGGCAGTTGGACTCTTCACCACTGAGCCACCTGGGGAGTCCCCGAGTGCAGGAGCCAGAGTCAAAGCTGGTCCCGCCAGATCACAGAGCCAGGGCTCTCTCTGCTGAGCCTGGTGCTGCTTTAAGACCTGAAAGCTCACCTCTGTTGTACAGACACCCGCCACTTGATATTTTAGAGCTCCTGGGCAGGTGGGCACAGCTCAGCCCTGCCAACCGTTAGAGTTCTAGCCCCTCTCCATTTCTGCCTCTGTTGCTATGAGACAACCAGCCTATCGGGCCATAAAACGAGAGCAGTGCTCAGGCCCCTAAACTCTCCCCAGCAGTGAGCTCCCTTCCCCCACCCCTTTTCGTAATTGAATCCTATTAACAGGAGAGTCAATCGTCTGTTTAATGGGCACCATAGCCAAGGGGGTGTCTAAAGGCCTCAGACCTTGCAGAGGCAGCATTGGCAGTGAAGGACATGGCCCAGAATGAATCCCAGAGGGGTGATTTTCCAAGATGGTCCTGGCCCACGCAGGAGCCACAAGATTCCTGCCTGTGATCTAGTGCAAAAATGCTGGTCCTTCTTTTTGTTTGGGGGGAGAGACCCTCAGTACAACAGACAGCTTTTTAAAAAGTACGGCTAAAGGGCTACATGCTTGTAACTGACTAAAGGTATTAAGAGGTATTAAGAGTTATACATTTGGACTTTATAAGCAAACACAAGCCTTCTTCCCAAGTATTCTCCCCTTGGAAGATGGGAACAGACAGGGGCTGGTATATCTTTCTGCTGCATGGAAGCAAACTCTTGCCAAAATGCTTTGACATGCCTCTTTCTTGAGGGTATGTGGGTGGAAGCCCTGCTCCCTGGCTGGCTGTGGGGTTTGTGTGGGGCAGATGATTGTAGGTGGAAGGAAGAAAACAATGATGTTACACTGATAAAGACTGGTGCTCTGTGTTGGCACAGAGGGTTAGAGATCACAAAACTGCTTGCCCGATTTCACCTTCCAAAAACCCCATAAGGTAATAAGCACTGCAGGCTCACAATCACATTCAGGTAGCGCTCGTCCTACCCCTTTCATAGAGGGGGAGGGTGGTCACTGAGGTTCAGAGACGTTAAATACACTGCCCAAGGCAGGTAGTTGGCCTCTCTGAGCCTCAGTTGGTCCACCTCTAGAATGGAGCTATGTACGGTGAGACCTCAGAAACCACCCTCAGTGGCTTTCGAAGAATAAGAGATCGTCTAAGCTGCCTGATGTACAACGTGGCAGATTGCATTTTCCCAGGATGGTATACCAACACACATCCCATCCCATGTGCTCTGCTCTGAGCGTGCCATGAACACACCTCCATCAGGAGGGTGCTTCTTTGTCCTCTCCCCTTCAATCTGGCAGAGATTGTAACTGCCTTGCCGACAGAATGTGCTGGAAGTGACACTGTGATTCCCAAGATTACGTGCTAAACAGTGGGGCGGTTTCACTGGACACTGTCTCTTGACACTCTTCTTCTTGGTGAAGAAGCCAAGAGGCCACACTTAGGTGTTCCAACTGACAGCCCAACTCATTTCTCGGCCAACGGACAGCACCTCCCAAATGTGCGTGTGAAGGAGCCTGCAGACAACTCCAGTGCCCAGACTTCAGGTCCCCCAGTTGAGCCCTCAGACATCACCCACCCCTCCTGTACCCTCAGGAATTCCCCACCCACAAAATACATGAATACATTAAGTGGTTGCTTTATGCCCCTATGTTTTGAGAAGGTCCGTAATGCAGCCATGATAACTGGAACATGCTGGAAGTGACTTAGAGAGGGAGCTGTTATTGTTGCTGGTGATGGTGCTATTACAGAACCAAGAATTAAAAAGCCTGAGATTGTTGCGTGACATGTTTGGGGGAGATTTAGAAATCCTCCGTAAACTCTTCTAAGAAGTTACTCACTGCTGCACAAAAAGAGCAGAAGAGCAGCAGTATAGGAGAGCATTTACATTCATCAAGCATCCACTGTGTGCCAGGACAGATTCACATTCATATGCAAATATACATGCACACATGCATGTACATACACATATATGCACAAACACATGTGCACACATGTTCACATTCAGGCAGGAATACTGGAGAGGGTGGCCTTTCCCTTCTCCAGGGGATCTTCCCAACCCAGGGATCAAACCCAGGTCTCCCGCACTGCAGGCAGATTCTTTAGCAGCTGAGCCATAGGGGAAGCCCAAGAATACTGGAGTGGCTAGCCTATCCCTTCTCCAGTGGATCTTCCTGACCCAGGAATCGAACCGGGGTCTCCTGCATTGCAGGTGGATTCTTTACCACCTGAGCTCTCGGGAATCACATATAAGCATACATATGTTTAATACACACATATGTGCATGCATACACATACTTAATATGCACACATGCACAGGGACACATACACATGTGCACACAATATGCTTGTACATATACACACATATACACATTTGCAAGCACCTGCACGTGTGCTCTGCATGTCTGACTCTTTATGACTCCATGGTCTGTAGCCCACCAGGCTCCTCTGTCCATGGGATTTCTCTTGGCAAGAATACTGGAGTGGGTTGCCATCTCCTCCTCCAGGGGATCTTCCTGACCCAGGGATCCAACCCGAGTATCCCACATTGCAGGTGGATTCTTTACAGTCTGATCCACCTGGGAAGCCCCATATGCAAACACATTCATATATGTATACACACATAAACCTATGTACATATATATGCACATGTGCAAGGCCTTCTCTGGTGGCTCAGACGGCAAACAATCTGCCTGCAATGTAGGAGACCTAGGTTTGATCCCTGGGTCAGGAAGAGCCCCTGGAGAAGGAAATGGCAACCCATTCCAGTATTCCTGCCTGAGAAACCCCATGGACAGAGGAGCCTGGTGCGTCACAAGAAGTTGCATTCAACTGAGCACTAGGATGCACATGTGCAACTGTACGCTCATACATGTGCACATATACACATATCCACATGCATACATATGCATATACAAACATACATATGCATATAGACCGGAACACGCGAGTATACATAGACATTTACACCTGTATGCGTATACATACGCGCAAACACACTTTCCTCTGGGCAATCCTCACAGGAGGCCTTCTCATCTCGCCTGCCCAAGGGCACTCCCCCAGCATGTGAGGTGATGCTGCTGGATGCGCACCTGGCTCCACAACCCGGCCTTGACCCCACAGCTCCCCCAGGCTCCCTCAGGATCAGCCTTGACCCCCACAGCTCCCCCAAGCTCCCTCAGGACCAGCCTTGACCCCACAGCTCCCCAGGCTCCCTCAGCACCAGCCTTGGCCCCACAGCTCCCCCAGGACCAGCCTTGACCCCACAGCTCCCCAGGCTCCCTCAGGACCAGTGTTTCTTCATGACGTCTGCTCCAGGGCTTTACAGACCCCTTCTCCTCCACCTGTAGCCCTTTCCGGATTGTGCTTCCGCTCACGTATTTAAACCCGTTTGAATCAATATCTATTCTCTGCCGCCAGTTGGAATAATAAGCCCCATAAATCAAACTGGCAACCCGTGTCCTGAGCCCCTGCTGAGGGTGTGTCACTGGCTGAGCGCTACGGGGGGGTGTGAGCGACTCTCAGCCCTGGCTAAGCCTCTGGCACACAAACACTTGAGGACCTGCTGCGCAGAGGCTCTGGATCTGTCCCTGTGCTGAGGTGGCCAGACTGAGCCCCTTCCCGGTGGGGGAGCAAGGGAGGGCGTTAGCACTGCGAAAAATCACCACAGAAAAGAAAAAATTATCTATTTTAAGGGAGAGAGAATAATGAGGAGCAGAAGAAATCACAACCAAAGATTTTTCTATGGAATTGAGAAGACGAAGTACAGACACAGGACGATAAAGGGTAGAATTCAAGTCAACTGACAAGGCGAGTCCCGAGGGGAACGGGGCAGGTGAGTGAAAATACACCGCGCTGCTTTTTCCTCCGAGTCTTGCAGCGACGGTTCCCCCTCGCCTCACTGTTCTTGTTCAGCGACAAGGTGTTCCAGCCTGCATCACTGTAAGCAGTTTGCGAGGCTCCGTGAAACAAGGAGGCGCTTTCATGAAGAGCCCTGCCGTCTGTCTAAGCAGCACGGAGGGGAGGGGTTATGCCGCTTTCTTTCTGTAAGATCACCTAAGCTCACCACGGACAAGATGGACAACACAGGGGCGGGAGGAAGATGAGGCATAGGGATAACGCTGCCACGCCGCTCGCCAGGCGGAGGGAACCGCTGGTGCAGGCGGCGCGCCTCCTTGCAGACGCTCAGGAGGAGGCAGGCGCTCTCCCGCCGCGGGCACGCCCCCCGCCCCCGGCTGCGGAACTCTGGCTCTCCGAGGCTCCCGGCCGCTGTCCTCGCCTCCCGTCCGCTGTCCTCGCCTCGCCTCCGTGCCCTTAGCCATGCCCCTCACCTCTGGGGCCAGGTCAGCGCTGATTCAGCACGGGCAGAGCGCCGCCTGCGCCTCCCCCACAGCACTTCCTCTCTCTGAACTTCGCGTTTATTCACGTGCCTTCTCCTTGACAGGCCTCCCCGTGGGGATGCAAGCTTTCTGAGAGCCCGGACAAGAATGCGTCCTACTCACTGTCACATCTCTAACACTCAAGTAAATAGACAGTCTTGGGGGTTTTCTGTTATTTGGCTTAACAACAACAACAACAAAAAACTCCTTACTTTAAAAAGTTGGTTTTACCATCTTAGCCATTTTTTAGTGTACAGTTCAGTAGAGTTAACTATATTGTTATGGCCAAAAAACAGACCTCTATAACTTTTTCATCTTGGAAAATTGAAATGTTGTTGTTGTTCAGTCGCTCAATTGTGTCCGGCGCTTTGCAACCCCATGGACTACAGGACACCAGGCTTCCCTGTCCTTCCCCATCTCCCAGAATTTGCCCAAACTCATGTCCACTGAGTCAGTGATGCCATCCAACCATCTCACCCTCTGCCCCCCCATCTCCTCCTGTCCTCAGTCTTTCCCAGAATCAGGGTCTTTTCCAGTGAGTGGACTCCTTGCATCAGCTGAAATGTGATACCCATTAAACAACCCCCACTCTCGGGCTCCCCCAGGTCCGGGCAACCACCATTCCACTTTCTGTTTCTATGAGTGTGACTCCTTTAGGTAGTTTATCTAAACAGAATCATATAGTAATTGTCCTTTTGTGTCTGGCTTATTTCATTTAGCATAATGTCCTCAAGGTTCTTTTTTATTGTAGCACTGATGAGAAAAAAAATCTTGCTTTTCATTATGGCAGAATATTGTAATCATTTTGCCATACCGTAAGACTTTTTTAAAAAGGTTGTACAGTATTCCATTGAATGAATAAACCATAATATATTTAACTATGCCTTTGTTGAATGTTTAGAAATGGTGCCTGTTTGCCTATTTGCTGGAACTCGGAGTCGCCCTCTGCTGGTCCGCAGATGTATTTCACCTTGACCCTCACCCGAAGTGGCAACGTCGTTTTTCCTAAACTGATAGGTTCAGAGGAGGCTGGATTTATAAGGACACAGTTTAGGAATCAGAACTTGGGGAGAGAGAAGAGAGAGCCGAAGAAGTGGAAGATGGCAGCCGGTTGTGAGTTTCCTAGCCCTGCCTTAGCCTGATTCAAGACTGCAAGGGGGAAGGGAAGAGAGAGAGGTAGATGTAGTAGGCAGATGGAGCTCTTTTTATGCCATAACTTGTGTGACTCAGGCTCTGGAGTGGTAAGAACAGAAGGCTCGGAGTGACTCAGTGGCCCTCTGGAAAGGGAATCTGCAGCAGAGGCAGGGCCCGAGGCTCCAGGTCCAGCCAGAGCCCCCCGGCCAGGCAGGGCCCTGGAGCGCTGAGGCTCTGTCAGCCAGTTGCTAAACTACAGGAAGCTGGTCACGGCCCCGGTGGGGGGACCATGGAGGTCTACAAACACTGCAAATCAGGGCTTTTGCTTTTTGGAGAGCTGGTTTCCCAGCACACCACTTCAGAGGAGGTTGGGAGATTTGAGGAGGTTTTAGGGACTGGGGAAACACAGAGAAGAGTGCAGTACCCTGGGGGGTGGCCAAGGTGGGCTGAGGCAGGGCCGGAGGAGCTGTGCCAGCATCAGAAACAGAGTTCCCTTGAGAGGGGCTGCTTCCAACTGGGGACCCTTAAGGGGGCAGCAGGGGAATGAAGAGTTGACCTCACTGTGCAGAGACCGGTCTTCTGAGCTTCATAGCCCCGCTAGCTGAATCCAGTTGGTAGAGGAGATACAGCCCTTTGGTCAGCCTCCAGGGCGCGGAACAGTCTGGAGAAGAGTGGGAGTCGGTCTGGGGCTCACAGGGGAGGGTGCGAGGCCATCCGCCTTAGGTGGCTTTTGGGCAGAAGAGCAAGCAGATTGAAGCAGAGTGCTTGAGCACATGCGGGGCCCGTGGAAAGCCCCAGAAACGCCTGTCTGAAAGCTTGGGAGTGGGGCCTCTGAGCTGGAACTTCAGTATCTCACAGTGAGTGCGGCTCATTTGCACCCTCTGGTTGATGAGATCTCACTTAACATTCTTGGTGTGTGATTTCTTTCCCACTTCCATTTCCCTAGGATAAAGACCAGGCCTCCAAGCAAAAATTCTAGAGCAAACGGTTTCTACATTTTTAAAGATTTTGATATTTATGGTATTCTTTTTTCCAGAACATTTTTACCAATTGATACGTGTGTATACATCAGGATGACTGATGCACACGTTTTCACCAGTATTTGGCACTATTAAATTTAGCAATAGTCGCCTCTCAGTTAGGTGAAAAATCTTTAGTCCCAGTTTTAATTTGCTTTGCTTAAATGACCAGCAAGGTTGAACCGTTCTTTGTATGCTTATTGGAAATGAAAAGTTTATTTGTCCCAAATTTCCTTTTCTAAAGATTTAAAAGAAAAGAACCTGTGAAAGCAGTCAGCACAGCACCCAGCACATAACGAGCTCCTGCCACTGTCTGTTTACAGTTCACACATTCCCAGTCACCGATGGTGCGTTCATGGCTTTTCTACTGAGTGTGGTCGGGGTGAACGGGATGTCTGGACTTTTTTTTCTGGCAAGATTCAGGGCCTCACTCTGCATCAGCCGTTCTCAGTGACACCTGTCAAGATGGGGCCCAAAGACTGAATGACATTCTCTCGCCCAGTCTTCTGCCTCCTGCATGGTAGAGGTTTCGAGGCTGTAAACTGATTATTCCCACCTCTTTGCTGAGTCATAGATTGTCAGAGCCTCCAAGGGCTCTTAGAGACCATCTAGGTCATTAGCTTTCTGCGTGTGTGAGGTTTTCCATCTGCAAACTAGTGGAGACAAACTAGATTTTAGAGAATCTGATAAATACAGAAAGATGAGAATAGAAGCAATCAAGGTCCAGCATCCTGGAAAAAAAGTCACTGTTCAAAATATTGGTGTATTCTAGCCTATAGATAGATGCAAATACTTCCAAAAAGTAAGTTTACGAACACAGTGTATAAGTTTAAATAAGTTCTGCTTGTTTTAAATAGAAACATTTTCCCTTTTATGTAATATTTTACAAAATGATGTTGCATGTGTATAATTGTTCATCATGCAGATATGCNGATATGCCATAAAGTGTTTATTTTCTTATTAGGAGAAATTTAAACTAATTTCAAGATTTTGTCACTATTTGCTAATTCTCCAAAGATGATCTTTGAACTTTAATCTTTGCTTATTTCTCTGATTCTTCTGAAAGATTTCTAAAAGCAGGTCAAAGAATATTAGGCTTTTAAAATCCTCTCTTTTTCTGGAAGCGTAGGATCCAATAAAATTTGAACTCCCTTTCTATTCTATTGCTAAGATATATGGACTCAGAGAGGTGAAGTGACTTACCCAAAGCCACACAACTTGGATGGAGCAGGAATTGGAACTTTCTCTACAGCCTCTGGTAAATATCAGAACCTGGCCTGGAGCCCAGGCCTCCTCACTCCCAAGCTGTAAGCCCACCTTCCTCCTTTGCCATACATTATTTCTCTGCCCATAAAGACCACTAACACATGGCAGACACTGAGCTGAGTACCTGAAATCTAGAATCTCATTTGATCCTGACCCTACAAAGTAAGTATTGTCATTACCCTCCTTTTATAGATGGGAACACTGAGGCAGAGACGGTGTCTGAAACAAGTGGAGACCTACATGTTGGAGGTCACAGTGCTGGCAATCGACAGAATCTCCTGGCTGAGCAGCACGGCCCAATTGAACATTCTGTGATGATGGAAATGTTCTATAAATTGCAGTCATCCGATGCAGTAGAGTTGTGGAACTAAGTTTTTAAAATTTTATTTCATTGTAAAGATTTTAAATTTAAATAGCTACACCTGACGGCTGCTACCTTACTGGACAGACATTTCCAGAGCCGTAAGCTTCTGGCCCGGAGAAGGCAATGGCACCCTACTCCAGTACTCTTGCCTGGATAATCCATGCATGGATGAGCCTGGTAGGCTACAGTCCATGGGGTCGCTAAGAGTCGGACATGACTGAGCGACTTCACTTTCACGTATTGGAGAAGGAAATGGCAACCCACTCCAGTGTCCTTGCCTGGAGAATCCCAGGGACGAGGAAGCCTGGTGGGCTGCTGTCTATGGGGTCACACTGTCATACATGACTGAAGTGACTTAGCAGCAGCAGCAGGCTTCTGGCCTCCCCGCTCCATCTGTGTTACCTATTTTGCTGCCTCACACTGATCCCACGAGAGGTCTCCTGAACTCCTCTGGACCTCGGCCCGGGGAGGGATTCAGGGTGGCCTTCCTGCAGGCCCAGTGATCACACCCCTTCTGCCTGAGGCTGGTTTTCAGGCTTCCCCGGGCAGATGGTCCCAGAAGCTGCTTCCACAGGCATTTGAAAAGAGACACTGCAGAGAAAGGCTTTTCTATCTTTTGGTTACACATTAATGAAAATGCCTGCTCCCAGCTTTGCACTTACTCTCAGTACAAATACCGTTATGAGCGAGAAGCTTCTCCCAGCATTAACAATGCAGATGTAAACTCTGCCTGCCCTCAGGGGACACAAACTTCCAGAAGACCCTGTCTCTAAGCGGGAAACTGTGGAGGCGTTACGGGCTGATTCTCTTCTCGTCACCATTTTCTGGGTGCTGCTTCATGCTGGGCCCTGTGCTAAGCCCTGGGCATATCTCACCATATTCGTTTCCTCGGGTTGTTATAACACGTGACCACAAACTGGGTGGGTGGCTTAAAGCCGCAGAAGTTTATTCTCTCACAGTTCTGGAGGCTAGAAATCCAAAATCAAAGGGTCAGCAGGGCCCTATTCCCTAGGAACGAGGGAGGAAAGGGCCAGGCCGATCTGACTCCATCTTGAAAAAGAAGGAAACTCCATCTTGCACTTTCAGTGAGCTCTGGGCTGTGCGCCTAGTAGCCATGGCGATAACATACCCAAGGCCGAACTGGCCTCCCGGACTGAAAAACACCAGATTCCATACCAAGATTTCCTGTCACCAGAAAGAATGTCATAATCCCCTCTGCAGTCAGTCACCCTTGTAATCTGTATGGCACCCACTGGTGTAGGTTACAGTGTATAACCAGCTGATCCTTCTGATCATGAAACATGGCTGTAACCTGACTGTATCTCCCTTTAACACTTTCCAGGCTATTTGGGGACGTGGGCTTGAGCAGTACATTTAAGGTATATAAGGTTTTCACGAAAGTCAGTAGGGGGCACTGGCTAAGGAGGAAACTGCCTCGGACCTGCTGCGTCATAAACTGCACTCCACTATCCACGCTGTCCTTCTGAGTAAGTGTTTCCTGGAGCGTTTGGCCATAACAGGAAGGCACCGTGGAGGAATCTGTTCTTTGCCTCTTCTGGCTCCTCCAGGCTTTCCTCGGTTTGTGGCTATCTCGCTCCAATCTCTGCCTCTTATCTTCACATGTCCATCTCTTCTTCTGTCTGTGGCTTATAAAACTCTCCTGATTTATAAAGACAGTCATCAGGACTTCCCTGGTGGCCCAGTGGTTAAGAATTCGCCTTGCAATGCAGAGGACTTGGGTTGGAGAACTAAGATCTCACATACCGTGGGGTAGCTAAGCCCCCGCACCACAACGGGGCTTAAGATCCAACACAGTCTAATAAATAATTAATAAATATTATTAAAAAATAAAGACAGTCATAAATGGATTTAGGGCCCACACAAGTAACAACTAATCCAGGATGACCTCAAGATCCTTAAGTACAACTACAGAGACCCTTTACCTCATAAGGCCACATTCCCAGTATCCTAGGGTTTGGACGTAGATATATTACTGCAGCTCAGGAGTAATATTCAAGCCATTACATTCATTTTATTTAATCTATTGAACAACCCAAAGACAGAGGTGAAGTGGCCAGGGTAAATTAACTGCTGCAACAACCTCAAGATTTTAATGGCTTTTACCAATAACACTACATTTTTTATCTTTGGAGAGTCCAACATGTGTGCTACTGATTGTGTGGCTCTTCTCTAGGTGTGTTGAAAAACAATGTAAGAGGCTGCAAATAAGAAGAGTTTATATGGTGGTTCTTCTGGTCTAGTCTGGGCTTGGCTGATGCTAACATCACTCCTGTTACCTGATGTCAGTGCCCCCCTGGAAGGCCTCTCTAGAGCCCCCTTAGTTGGCTCTCCCCATAGTTGGCTGGCTATCAGCTGCGGTGACAGGGGTGACTGTGCCATGCGTTTCTTAGTGGATTCGATGAGTCTTTTCTCATGGTGCTGGTTCCAAGAGCAATGGGAAAAGCAGAAGCTGCAAATATTCTCAAGGCCCAGGCTGAGTGCTTGTGCTGTTTCATTTATTCCATATTCTATTAGTCCAAGCTCATCAAAGACCAGCCCAGATTCAAGGAGGAATTCCACGGACAGGGGAGCCTCGTGGGCAACAGTCCATGGGGTCGCAGAGGCAGACACAGCTGAGCAGCCACGTCTCCACTGCCTGCTGGCGCTGTGAGAGCCCTGTGTCTCCTCATGGGCTTCAGGGTCCTGCACGGTCTGGCCCAAGTTCAGTTTTTCCCATGTTGCTCTCCACTTCCCACAAGACCCCCCCACTCCCACTAAACTGAAGTCTTCTCAACTCCTCCAGAGCCCTGCTCGTGAACTCAGCATCTAGGCTACTATTGCTAGTCATGCTCACTTCCTCCCATCCCTTCAAGCACCTACTTAAAAACCACCTCATCCAGGAAGACTTCTCCTACCACTCCCCAGAAAGGAGGGGAACCCTACTCTGGGCTCTCACAGAGCCCACATTTCCTCTTCCACAGCACCCCAGCCTGGGCTGAAACTGCTGGCTGCGTTGTCTCCATTACGGACTGTGACACGTGGAGTCTTGCTCCCTGCACTGTCAGATGCTGTAAGGAAAGCCTGTTCTAAGAACATCCGATTCTCCCCCTGTTATGATGGGGTGCCAGGTGGGACCCAGTTCTAGGGGCGAGACACAGCCCTTTAATGGGCTCCAGGACCCACCCCTTTCTGCCTCTGTCTTCCACTCAGCCTCTCCTGCCCAGATTGTGAGACCTGCTTCCAGGCTGCCTCTTCCCAAGTCTCTTTGGCTTCCCTCAGTCTGAAGCAGCTTTCTCCTCCAACCAATGATTCACAGAGACTTTTCTGAAGAGCAACAGTCCTGCATAAAATGGTTCCTTGGTTGGAAGTTTTGGGAAACACTGTCTAATAATCTATTTCTTTGATTTCCATCTATTAATGCTTTGGAAATGAGCACCTGCCTTACAAATGTGAAAAATTTTATTCTCTGGGAAAGTTATTATGGAATAAATGGGGCATCTTACAACTGATGATATCTCATCCCATAGGAAACGTGGTGTAGAGCATGTCATGCAGGTTAGGAGAGTAAAGTTCCTGACAAGTCCTGTAGCCAAGAAACAAATTAACATCACTGGGTCCCATGCTTCACAAATGGAAACTGACTCTTGAATATTTTTCAAAAGATATGGTAACACTTTAACAAGCTACACTTCTATAAAATGCATTTTGGAAAGAATTTCCCCAAATATTTTTCATTTATGGAAATTTTAAGATTTACCTTGTGTTGTTTCTCTGATCATTTCACATTTGCTAATCTTGCCTTCTTGCCTAGATCACACACAATCTTCATTAAATTACTCATAAGAATAGTGATGACCCAAAATTACGCTGTTGCTCAGCATACTGCCTCATCCTCAACAAGGTAGTGAAGAGTGACCATCAGCAGGAGGGAGGTAGCCCTTCACAGGCAAGGGCTTTGTTGAATCACCACTTGTTCGGCTGCTTAACTTAAGACAAGTTCCTTAATCACTCTGACCCTCGGTTTTCCCATCTGTAAACTGGAAGAACACTGTCTAGCTTCTATGGTAGATTAGGGGAGAAAATACAGGGAAAGCTCTTGCAACCACTCAAGAGATAAGAGCTCAGATGCTAGCTATTGCCGTCATTTTGTTGTTGTCATATTGAAATCCCCCAGTAGCCAGCAGTGGATGGTATTAATTGGAGGAGGAAATTGTTAGATGAAAGATGGTTACTGGACGACGGAAGGAGATTAGAATTATTAGCCGGCACACAGCAGCTTATGGAAGAGTCACCAGCTGGTGGGGCTTCCGTGGAATAGGCGGCCACTGCGGAGGGGCATGAGTCACTTGCTGTGAGCTCACTCCTTATTCTTCCAGGCATCTGCAGGGCTCAGCCAGAACCTCATCTGTAACCTGCTCTCGCCCAAAGCTGAAGGAATGAGCTCTTTGTCATGTAACACAATAGGATCAAGTGTGTGAGCAGAATTATTTTGTGCCCAAACTCCAAAGAGTACAGGAGGCCCTGGCAAAACCACATTTGTCCCCAAGTGATGACCCCAGGCCTGCCCTGGGGACCAGCCAAGGAAAAAGCAGTAAAATTCCAAATGCTTTGGTTTGGTTTACTGATTATTATTGGGGCGTGCAGGGGTCCAGCCCTGGTGTATCCAGAGAATTCGAAGTGGGGATGGAGTCTGCGAGAAAAAAACGTATTTATTTAGAAATATAAAGAGAGATTAGGAAAGAATAGTGCAGTAGGAAAATTAGTGGAGAAAAGAAGCTGAATAACTTGGTTTACGCAGAGAACCAATAAAACTCCAAGGCAAGGGATTTGCACCATCTACGTAGGCCACCGGCACCCGCTTGAATAGCGGAGGGTGCCCCGCCTTGGGTTCCCTCCAGGGCAAATAAGTTGACATGGTGAGCCTCCACATCCAGATGGGAATTCAGCCAGAAAAGGGAGAAAAAAATGACATGGGGGAGCCAAGCATTGGTGGCAGACCCACAACTTTATTTTCAAAAATAGCTTATATACCCCAAGTTGTACAAAAAGAAATGGAATATGCAGAGTCATGCAGGGGCAGCAGTCCTGACCCTTTGAGACCAGGCTTTCTTTTTGCATACCTTCCCATATACAAAAGGTCTTAGGTGGTTTTATATCATCTTCTGGCCAGGGGGCCTATTAACATTTTTATGGCTCCTTTCCTAGATAAATGTCTATCAACCAGAAAACTCTTTTTCCCTTGAAGTGTTTTTTTCTTTAATCTGCCTCACCCTCAAAGTACTAAATAAAGTTATATTCCTGTAAAACAAAAGTGCAGTGGGTTATAACAAAGAAAGTACTTAACTCAAAGATCTAATGTTGCTAATGCCAGGGCTACCACTTGTTTTTTCTACATACCAACTATATCTACAAATAAAAGATGTGAAAATTTGGCAGCAAGTATTGGCTCAACAAACGAAACCCTTAATCAGTCCTATTCTAATGATTTTGACTCCTTGGAAGCCCCTACATTCCTAGGATGTTTCAAGCTTCCTGGGCCTCTCACAGTTAGGAGGCCGCAAACAATCACATGCGCAGCTGTAAGAGTCCGGTAGGCAGGCTAGAAAGCCATCAGAGGGGTTTTTGGATTGAAACACTCTTATTAGGCCCAGGAGACTTATTATCTAAAAGCTCTAAATTAACTTTTTCCAGAAAAAGGTGGTGGTGGGGCAGCCCCCCTGTAATGTCAGAAGAGTACATGAAAGGCATAATATAGTAAGGCAGACAGACCCTGGTTTGGGGGCAGATGCACGAGCAGATCCAGCGAGGCTCCCTTAAGGCCCAACTCGCCTTTGCCTGTCGGGCCCCTTAACCTCATGACCTTTACCATGGGCGGGGATTCCTTGTGCTGGCTCCCGGCAGGGGCAAAGATAAATTTGTATTTTCTCTCTGTTTTTAATTGGAGTATAATTGCTTCACAATGTTGTGATAGTTTCTGCTGTGCCATATGGGGATCAGCTTTTGTGTACGTACGATCCCTCCCTCCTGAGCCTCCCATTCACCACCCACCTCCCACCCCTCTAGGCCATCATAGAGCACTGAGCTGAGCTGCCTATGCTGTGCTGCAGCTCCCGCTAGCTAGTTGTTCTAAGCTTGGTGGTGTATCTATATATCTACACTACACTCTCGATTCGTCCCAGCCTCTCCTTCCCTCACTCTGTCCGCAAGTCTTTTCCCTACATCTGTGCCTCTATTTCTGCCCTGCAAATAGGTCCATCTGTACCGGAAATATTGTACTGTCACTGCCCCCGGCTTCTTGAAGAATGCATTCATTGCTCTCACCACAGTTCTTGTCAAAAAGGCTCCATTGAGAGAGAGAAGCAGACTAAAGCTTTGCTCAGCCTGTGGGGCTCTGTGTGAGAATTTTAAATAAAGATGAAGGTGATATGGGGAGAGTCTGGCTGCTCTGAAACGGTCACTCCTGAAACATCTGGGCTCTGGCAGGCAAGTGAGCCTGGTCTCTAACAGTGCACCCTGCCTTGGATGCACAGGTAAGGGTTGGCAGAGGGGGCCCCAAGGGCTGGCTGGTGAGGCAAGTAGGTTTTGAGGCATGAGCTACCCACACAGCCAAAGAGGTAGCGGAGCAGAGAGGGGAGAGCCTGTGTTCTAGGCAGCCAGCAATCATGACTCCGCTCATCTTTAGACTCAGCGCTGTTGCTAACACACCCAGGTCGCCCAGGTCAGGTGAGAGGCAGGTCATACACCCTAGTCCATCTCAAGATCATGCCATTCCTTTCCCACCATGTCATCTCCTGGAGCTGACATCTCAAACCAGATGTCATTATTCAGTGGCTCCCTTGATAGGGAGCAGGTTCCTAGCCCATACAAATCCTTATGGAGACTCTGAGGACCTGCCTTCAGGGTCTTGAGACCCCAATGGGTCATCCTTAGGATTTAGAATCTGGGTCCTCAAGGCATACATCAATTTCCCTGCCCCACTGTTCTTAGCAAACCTGCAAGACTAAGCCAGTCTCCATCCCCTTAAATCCCCACCTGCTTTGTTCTCAGCTCCAGTGACTCAGGGATAAAAGAGCCCTGGGACTGAGCCAGGCAGGGCAGAGAGGTGCAGCTGTTATGCACACAGATGCCAGACCTGCCTCTGCCACCAGAGCCACCAGGGGGCACAGGTGGGTGGATTATACCCTGAGCAAGGCATAACCCAGCCTGGGGGAAATGGGGGCTGGCACTCAGTGCTCCTGTCACCAACCTGTGGTCACTGGGAGGCCCCTACCCAGAGAACAATAGGTCTCACATCATTTCTAGAAAAAACCCACATGTGCCAGCCATGGCTGTCTGCTGCCAGGAGCTAGGCTATTTGGCTGAGCTTCATTCCTTCATTGTGTCTCAATATCTTCATCTGAAACATGGAAAAAATAACATACTTCTCAGAGGTAAGCAGGTTGTTGTGACAGTTCGAGCGGTGGATACCTGCAGAGCATTCTGAATAGTCTCTAACGCACAGGAAATGTTCAAAGACATGTGGGAAGTATCAAAGGATTAGCCATAGTACCTGACCAGCATTTTTGAAAGACAGTTTTGCTGAAGGCCAAGACTCCATGGCATTATCCAATTCTACAATTTCTGTTCTAAGTTCCAGTGTACCCACCAGAAATCCAGAAAGACCACAAGCAGATCCAAGAGCCCTGCCTGCCAGCCGCCCCAAGCAGGTCCCCCGAGTCCTTCACATAGGGAACTGCCAAAAGCACAGGTGTGCCTGCGTGTCCTTCCCACACCCTGAGACAGAAAGGGAAATCTGGCTCTTTTTTTTTTAAGCTCATCTTCTGTTTTGGACCAATGAAAAGAAAGGCACTTTAATAGCCCTGTGGAAAGGGAACTGGCGTCGTTTCCCCAGGCTGCTCTGTCAGCCCAGAGGTCAGACGGGATTAATAAGGATGCTATAAACGCAAGCAGTAGCCCATATCTCTGTGGGCAAAGTGTTCTGATTTGAGAGGAAGGGAGAAAAATTAAAATGGGAAAATATATGCTGTTCAAATGAAAATAGAAAGGAAGAACCTAATGGAATCTAAAGGAGTCTGAGAAATTCCGTTGGCAGGATATTGAGGCTGGCTCAACACAGCTCCACAAATGTACCTGGTGGCTGGTGAACTGGGGCCCCGATGCAATCATGTTCAGCTTCCCAGTTGGCCTCAGTCCTCTTCCCAAAGTCCTGTCCATGGGCTTTAGTGCTGCTGTTCGGGGATGACAGAAAATTGTATTTATCAGGCTTTCTCTCAAGGCAAATGTATATGGTCACCCACCCAAAAAAATGTGTATATATGTATTGGCCACACCACTCGGCACGTGGCTCTTAGTTCCCAGACCAGGGATTGTGGACCCTGCATTTGAAGTCTTAACCACTGGACTGCCAGGGAAGTCTCCAATGGGTGTTAATGAAGTATCTTCTCTGTCCCCGACCCCAACAGGCTCTGGTGTTTCGGGGAGCAAAGCTGGCTCTGGGCTGCCCTCAGGAAGCAAGCAGACCCACCGTGTGGCCAGTGAAAGGATGAGGCTGATTTCCTGTGCTCTGCATGGGTGCTGGTGCTGGAGCTCTTGGCAGCATTTGCTCACTTCTCCTCCTAGCATCGCCCTCCACCCCTGCCAGCAGCCATGTGATTACAATACCTATTTTACAGATGAGGAAGCTGAGGCGCAAAGAGGTGCAGGAACCACCACATAGCCAGTATGTGGTCGAGCCAGGGTTACAACCCAGGGGAGTTGTGACTTTGAAGACTAAGTTCTCACTCATCTTACAGACAGCTGTTCTGATGGAAGAGGGCCAAGGAGCAATGTGTGTGTCTGTCTGTCTGTCTCTGTGTCTGTATCTATGTACATATGTGCTTGTGTGTGTGGCAATGGCTCTGAGTCTACCTTAAATAAGCACTCCTGGAAGACTTCCTGGAGGAGGTGATGTCTAGTGTAGTCCTAAAGGAAAGGGCTTGAGAGCCAGGCTGGGGGATTTTATCAAGTGTTTTTGGACCAGAGGTGAGGCATGATCATATCCTCAACAAACAGATATTTAACTAGCAAAAGTTATGTGCCAGATAATCTATTAGGCAGAGAGAATTGCAAAGATCTAATATAAGATGTAGTCCCTGCCTTTTAGCTTCAGTCTAGCTTGAAAGATGAGACACGGAAATATTTTTAAAAAGAATTAGTGATAGTGTTAATAAATTAATGCCAAGCATCAAGCAGAGACCAGGTGCTGTGGGAGGTAAGAGTGGGAAGTGAACTACTTTCTGGGCTGATTAAGGAGACTCCACATGAAGGTGGACGGGAAAGACACCTGGGACCAGAAAGAGCTGGGACCCAGTTTTTTCTATTTTGGGATCTCCAGTGTTTAGCAGACAGTCTGCCTCTAGCAAGTGCTGATGTGTGCTTGTTGAATGGATCAAGGGTGTGTCCAGTGAAAATAAAGATGTGGCTAAGAGCTAAGATGTAACTGAGTGTCTAGGGTCTCTTAGGGATGGTGGCCACTGAGCCTCTAGCCACCCACAATGTGCAGTTCAGTTAACCTGTGACCCCACTCATCAGTTTTCAGCTTTTTAGGTTTTCCAGAGCAGACACTGGAGAAGGCAATGGCACCCCACTCCAGTACTCTTGCCTGGAAAATCCCATGGACGGAGGAGCCTGGTAGGCTGCAGTCCATGGGGTCGCAGAGTCAGACACGACTGAGTGACTTCCCTTTCACTTTTCATTTTCATGCATTGGAGAAGGAAATGGCAACCCACTCCAGTGTTCTTTTTTTTTTTTTTTTCACTCCAGTGTTCTTGCCTGGAGAATCCCAGGAACGGAGGAGCCTGGTGGACTGCCCTCTATGGAGTCACACAGAGTCGGACACGACTGAAGTGACTTAGCAGCAGCAGCAGAGCCAGACACACATGCTGTGTGCTGATAAGTGAGTAGGTTCTGTGCTGGGGTGCAGCAGGAGAAAAGGTGGGATTTGATAGAGGATGTCTGTGGGGTTGGAGGGAGGAAGCCGGGGCTTTCCTGTGTGCAAGCAGGAGCCACCAAGGTCTCCGAGCATTCACGTAGTGGAAAGTAAAAATAAAATCAGGGAGGATTCATCTGGCTCTAAGCAAAACACGTTGAGTGGGAGAAAGGAAAGAGGAAAATGCTGTGAGAGAGGGCTTCAGGAAGTGACTCCTACCATTTAATATGTGCAGATCCTTTGATCCAGAAATTTTATTTCTGGACGTTTGGACATTTGTCCCAAAACACTTTCCGGAGGACCTTGCTGTGGAGGATAGACCACACTGGCAAGCTCTAGGGGTGCAGCGGGCAAGCCAGCCCCGACAAAGGATCTGTGCTTTTTCTCTTCCCCTCTAGCCTCTGGGCTGCACACCAGCTGCTCACTCTGCCTGAGATACGTTCCCTCATCCGGGGACGTAACCCCCTCCTTCCCATCTCTGCCCAAATGCCCCCTTCTCAGTGACACGTCCCTGACTACCCTACTCTGTCTTCCTCAAACCCCTATTACCTGCTGCTTTATTTTCCTCCCATTACATATAATCATCCGACATACTCTGCATTTTGCTTATTTCTCTGTTTGTACCACCCCCTACTCATGTGCCCAAAATGGAGCAAGTGGAATTGTTGTTTTGCCCACTGCCCCCCGCCCCCAGTGCAGAGCAGTACCTGGCACAGAGTAGTGTGCAGTGTTAGTCGCTCGGTCATGCACACGGGGTAAGTGTTCAATAAAGATTTATGAATGAGTGATGGGTGAGTGGGTCTGTGAGTGTGCAGCTTGCAGAGGAGTGCAACTTAGGCACCAGGGAGTGGGCCAGGGCAGCACCTGGCCACTTACTGGACTGCAGGGTCACAGCATGGGGAGGCTGGCCTGGGTACCTCAAGGCCCTGCTGGCGAGGGGTCAGGAGGCAGAGCTGCAGTGTTGTAGTTCAGTCACTAAGTCGTGTCCGACTCTTTCACAGTCCCATGAACTGTAGCCCTCCAGGGTCCGCTGTCCATGGGATTTTCCAGGCAAGAATACTGGAGTCAATTGCCATATTGCTTCTCCAGGGGATCTTCCCCACCCAAGGGTCAAACTCACTGCTCCTGCAATGGCAGGTGGATTCTTTACCACTGAGCCACGAGGGAACCCTAGAGCTGCCATGGACAGTTTCAGCTAATCATGTCTGACTTGGGCACTCAGGGGGGTCATTCCTTGTCATAATGAACCTTTCTAAATATGGAAACAGATGGGGAAACAGTGGAAACAGTGTCAGACTTTATTTTGAGGGGCTCCAAAATCACTACAGATGGTAATTGCCACCATGAAATTAAAAGATGCTTACTCCTTGGAAGGAAAGTTATGACCAACCTAGACAGCGTATTAAAAAGCAGAGACATTACTTTGCCAACAAAGGTCCGTCTAGTCAAGGCTATGGTTTTTCCTGTGGTCATGTATGGATGTGAGAGTTGGACTGTGAAGAAAGATGAGCGCAGAAGAATTGATGCTTTTGAACTATGGTGTTGGAGAAGACTCTTGAGAGTCCCTTGGACTGCTAGGAGATCCTACCAGTCCATTCTGAAGGAGGTCAGTCCTGGGTGTTCATTGGAAGGACTGATGCTGTTGCAGGAAGGGGTACCCCTTCCAGGGCCTGCTCTTGTCTAACACTCGGAAATGAATTGTCCGAGGAGACACATGTGCTGACAAAGCAAGAGATTTTATTGGGAAAGGGCACGCAGGTGGAAAGCAGTAGGGTAAGGGCACCCAGGAGAACTGCTCTGCTGCGTGGCTTGCAGTCTCGGGTTTTATGGTGATGGGATTAGTTTCCGGGTGGTCTTTGGCCAATCATTCTAATTCAGAGTCTTTCCTGGTAGCACTCACATCGCTCAGCCAAGATGGATGCTAGCGAGAGGGATTCTGGGAAGTGGACGGACACACAGTGTCTCCTTTCGACCTTTCCTGAACTCTTCTGGTTGGTGGTGGCTTATTAGTTCCGTATTCCTTATCAGGATCTCCTGTCATAAAACAGCTCATGCAAATGGTTACTATGGTGCCTGGCCAGGGTGGGCGGTTTCAATCAGTGTGCTTCCCCTGACAATGCTAAAGCTGAAACTCCAGTACTTTGGCCACCTCATGCGAAGAATTGACTCATTGGAAAAGACTCTGATGCTTGGCAGGATTGGGGGCAGGAGAAGGGGACGACAGAGGATGAGATGGCTGGATGGCATCACCGACTCGATGGACATGAGTTTGGGTGAACTCTGGGAGTTGGTGATGGGCAGGGAGGCCTGGCATTCTATGATTCATGGGGTCACAAAGAGCAACTGAGCGACTGAACTGAAAACATAGCCACTGGCAATTAAGATGTCACAGTGCTTATATTGCAGCTGTGTTATGTGAGAACAAGTGTAGCTCTGCCTCCTGACCCCCAGCCAGCAGGCTTTGAGGTACCCAGGCCAGCCTCCCCATGCTGTGAACCTGCAGTCCAGCAAGTGGCCAGAACACAGAAGGAGACTTCCAGACCTTAAGTCAGAAGATATCCCAAATATCCGCCCATGTCTCTCTTGGGCAAAACCCTTCACTTCTCTGAGCCTCAGTCTTCTCGTCTGTGAAAGGGGAATATACTGAGAGGGAACAGGCAGGAAAGCCAGGGGTCTCCAAATGGAGGAAATAGGCTGCAAGTGTCAGACATTTTTTCTCTCTCTCTTAAGTGGCAGGAGGAAACAAACTAGTTTTCATTTTTCCCCTTCTCAATACACATATAAAAGGAGGTTTCTCTTAAAATTCTGCATTGCCTTAATGACACCTGGTTCCACCTGAACTTAACTTTTCTCAAACCTTGAGCTAGCCAATGGAGTTTTCTTACGGAAATGTTTGTCTTAAGCCATGTTAATGTGCTAGGTATTTAACCTACTCTGTCTTCAAGTTGGTTGCCTAAAGGATCAGAACCAACTTGACAAACCAGTATGTTTTACTCATATTGTTCTCCTAATCTATGCTAATGAAACAATATGTTTGTATGGAAATCTGCCTTTCTTCAAGATTCTTATCAATTGTTTTATGGCCCTGGAAGACTCACCTGGGTGCCAAGGTTATCTCAAAATGCATCTTGTGGGTGAGGGGCCTGGTGCCATTCTCTGAGTTTTGAGACATCTCCTTTCTTTAATTAGCAGACTGCTAGTAGCTATACAGCTAAAGACTAGCGGGGGTATTCTTTCTGCCCCCTTCTGATGTCTATGTCAGAAGCTTTCTCTATCTCTTTCATACTTTAATAAAACTTCATTACACAAAAGTTCTGAGCTATCAAGCCTCGTCTCTGGCCTCAGATTGAATTCTTCTCCTCTGGAGGCCAAGAATCCTGGCGTCTTTGGTGGTTCAGCAACAACCTTTCAATACTAGGAGCTATGTTGCTGGGTGTTGTAAAAATCAAGGCATAAACGGTAATGAGATATAGATTTGAGAACATCACACAAATATAACCAAACAGTATGTGATTATTATATGAGTGAGGCCAGGTTGTGCCATAATTAGTTTAGGAGTGAGGGTGTGTCTGATACCAGTGAGGATGAGGGGAGAGTGGTATGTGGAAGAGACAGAGGGGACGCTTCCTGGACTTTAACTTTTAATCTCAGTCCACGATGACCAATGCAAGTGGTCTTTCTGTAACTATTTTCTTTGTCTTCAGCTTCTGAGTGCAAACGCTGATCAGAACTGTTTCAGAATTTCCTGGTGGACTAAAACCTTCTCAATGTTTTGTTTTCGTTTGTTTTGTTCTGTGCTTACGTTTGGGAAACCTTGAAAAAGAGAAGGAAGGAGATGGGCCCATGTGTTACCCACCAGAGTTCTTGACCTCCTTAAAGTCAACAGAAATTGACTAGAGGCCAGACAAGAAATTCAACAGGTTTCTTTGCTTACTCAACTCCCTGAGGCAGGGTGAGCTTCTTTCTTATATGGGGTGAGGGTAGGGGACTGTCCAGAGGTCTGGCAAGAGAAGTGGCTTAGGTGTTTTGCCTACCTCTTAGGTGGTATTGACACACTGCTTTTGTTCCAGCCTCTTTGGAAGTGGCAGTTGGGTTTTTTGGTCTCTTTGTGTCTTTTGTCCAGAATTTGCCTTAACTGTGCATGCATGCAGTTTTTTTTAGTGCCATATAGTTTCTTTGTATTTTGTTGCTCAAGGAAAGGTATGTCCAGATACAAGCACTGTGGCAAAGGGCCTGTCTCACAAGGACTGAGCCCCTTCAAAGAAAGTAACTTATTTAAAGCACAAAGACAGTGACAGTTTGAGGTCGACAAAGGATGGGGAAGGGGTAAGGCAGTGGTTAGCGGAAGGGAGTTTCTAGCCCTCCTTTGGTGCCTTTGGGCCATGAGAACCATACTGTGCAGGAGCCTGGAACTAGTCCTGAAAAGGGTGGGGAGACGGAGTGGGGAGTCTCCACGCCCTTCAGTGTCTAATGTTGCATGCTCAGTTGTCTGACTCGACAGCCCCTTGGACTGCTGCTTGCCAGCTCCTCTGTCCATGGAATTCTCCAGGCAAGTACTAGAGAGGGTTGCCATTTCCTACCCCAGGGCATCTCCCTGACCCAGGGACTGAACCTGAGTCTCTTGCCACTCCTGCCTTGGCAGGCAGATTCTTTACCATTAGCACCATCTGAGAAGCACTCAGTGTTACTCCTAGAGCCCAACTCACTCCTCATCTGGTCTGCCTTCAGCTCCAGGGCTCCTTGTCCTGCTCAGTTTTGCCTTGCCCAGCTCTTTGAATGTGACTTGTAAATAAAAATATGTGAAAGTGGTCTGGCTGTGCTTCGGGGCTCCTTGGCCCAGCCTGCCCCGGGGCCTGCCCTCACCCAAAGGAGTCAAAAGCCACCAACTGACTCAGAGCCAATTGCCTCTCTCTCCTGTGGGAAAATCAATAGACCGCAGCCATTTATGCATCCAGAATGTACTCCTAATCTTGTCTAACATATCCTCAACTATTCCTGAACTGAGGTTTTATAAAAACAGTTGCATAAGTTGAACATGGGGAATAAATGGTCTAACGCAAAAGAGAGCCAGAAAGCAAAAAAAAAGTTTCATCCTCATGGTAACTAAGATCTGCTGACTCCAAGTGCCTAGAGCTCTGCACTGGGAAGAACTGTGAGGCTGGTCCAGAATTCTGTACATCCAATTAAAAGATGCTTACTCCTTGGATGAAAAGTTATGACCAACCTAGATAGTATATTCAAAAGCAGAGACATTACTTTGTCGACTAAGGTCCATCTAGTCAAGGCTATGGTTTTTCCTGTGGTCATGTATGAATGTGAGAGTTGGACTGTGAAGAAGGCTGAGAGCCAAAGAATTGATGCTTTTGAACTGTGGTGTTGGAGAAGACTCTTGAGAGTCCCTTGGACTGCAAGGAGATCCAACCAGTCCATTCTGAAGGAGATCAACCCTGGGATTCCTTTGGAAGAAATGATGTTAAAGTGGAAACTCCAGTACTTTGGCCACCTCATGCGAAGAGATGACTCATTGAAAAAGACTTTGATGCTGGGAGGGATTGGGGGCAGGAGAAGGGGACGACAAAGGATGAGATGGCTGAATGGCATCACTGACTCGACGGACGTGAGTCTGAGTGAACTCCGGGAGTTGGTGATGGACAGGGAGGCCTGGCGTGCTGCAGTTCACGGGGTCACAATGAGTCGGACACGACTGAGCGACTGAACTGAACTGAGCTGAATCAAGATTGCTGATATCGATTAGCAATGCCTGCCCCCGGCAAGGGTGGAGGAACTGAGGTATATATGTCACATATAACAGACCCTCTCATATCTCCCAATCTATTGTGAGACCTGCAGTCAACCTAATGAGAGTTTTCCCTCCATAACCCCATATTAAATGTTAAACATAAATGTTGATCATTGGATGGATCCAGGTTTCAAACTTACAAATATAAAATGTGGGCCTTCCCATGGTTGTGGTCCCACGGTGGTCCCGTGGGTAAGAATCTGCCTGCTCACGCAGGGGACACAGGCTTGATCTCTGGTCTGGGAAGATTCCACATGCCTCGGAGCAGCTAAGCTCATGTGCCACCAGCAACTACTGAACCCACATACCCTAGAACCTGTGCTCGGCACAAGAGAGACCACCACAAGGGGCAGCGTGCGCACCATAGCAGAGACCCTGCACAGCAACAAACAAAAGGTAAGTTTAAAATAAAAGAATAAAATGTAAATAAAATGTGTGTATGTTTTTGAAAGAAAAAAATTATTGTTCACTATTCTTTCTGTACTAAAATTGGCTCAAGCATTTCAACCAGAAATTTGATGAGTATTCTTTGGAATATAGGTGAATATTTTGAATCCACCCAGGCTTTCTCACCCAACTTCTCCCCTCTCCTTTCTCATTCTGGCTGCTTCTTGCTTCTGTGCACAGCAAGAAGGAGAAGTGACGGAAGTGGGGAGGAGTTGCTCCCATGTGTAATGCCTGACACATAGTAGGTGCTCAACAAATACTCGTAAAATCAATTTGGAGTGATGAACTCAGTCTCTGTGTGTCTTTCCATGATTCACAAGTGTTGTCACTTCAGCACAGTTTTGGTGTAGTGAGTTACCTACTGTCATAACTTTTTTTCTCTCTAAGTAGACATGTTCACTGTTAATTGGTTTTCTGAGTGAGGGGATGGGCTGAATGGAGGGAATTATTCCACTGCTGCATTTGCTTGGTCATTCATTATCTGTGTCTCTCTCATATTTCCCCTCAGATGCTCCTCATCCTTGGATCCCTAATCTTATAGCCCAGGATTCTCAACCCCAGCTCTGTGATATTTGGGTTGAGATCATTCTTTCTCATGAGGGCCTATCCTGTGCCTGTGTGACATGCAGCCTCTCACTCATGCATACCTACTAGGTAGCTACCCGGAGCAACAATACCAAATTGTGCCAACCAAAACTATTCCCAGACATTGCCAAGTGATCCCATTATTGTTCAGTCACTAAGTCGTGTCTGACTCTTTGCAACCTTATGGACTGCAGCACACCAGGCTTGCCTATTCTTCACTATCTCCTGGGTTTGTCCAGATACATGCCCATTGAGTCTGTGATGCCATTCAACCATCTCATCTTCTGTGGCCCCCTTCTCCTCCTGCCCTAAATCTTTCCCAGCGTCTGGGGGACAAAATTTCCCAAATCAGAGACTACTGCTTTTGTCTCCTCGGGAACATGACTGGTTTCTTCTTTTTGAACAATTTCAGCGTTAATGTCACCTTCTCAGGGGCCTCTGACCACATGGTCCAACCCCAGCTGCAGGGCTCATTTCTCACCACCAGGCCTCATCTCTCGTGCAGAAGCCTTGCCTCTCTCTGTAATTTCCTGGCACAGATGTTGTCTGTTTGCTGTCTGCCTGTCCCCACTGGAATGTGAGCTCCATCAGGGGCCTGTTCTATGCCTCTCTCATCCCACTAAGGAGCGTCAGGAGTGCCTGACACTTAGTGGACTCTTGATACATTGTGGTGAATAGATGAAGGCAAGGAAGAAGGGATCAGGGAGGACTGTCTTTGGAGGTGACATCTCTATGTATGACATGAGGTTACCAGGCATGGGAAGTTAAAGGGGGAGAATTCCAGGCAGAGGGAATAGACATCACCAAGCTGGTAGGCAGGAATGGGTTTGGCATGGGGAAGGCTGATAGAAAGAAGAAGAAGCGAGTAAGAACAGAGGGGCCAAGAGCCGAATGTAGCCTCATTAAGAGGCCCTGGAGACCAGGATGAGAAGTGAAGACTTCATTTTTAAAGGGATAGCAAGCCCTCAGAGACCCCCTGCATGCCCGCAAAGTCTGTCCCTGGCCTTGTAGCAACTTCTCCCCTCTCCTTGTCCTCCAGCCTCACTATGAGCAGGTTGGGGAGGATTCTTAAATATACTCTGAACTCTTGAGGCTGAAGCAAAAGCCGACATGGTTCCTGAGTCACATCTCACAGCGGGAGAGTCCTTCTGTCTGGGAGGCAAAGATGCGCAGGCCACTTTGCTCTCAGTCAAAGCTGGCCTTGAACTTGCTTGGACCTGCCCTTCCTAAGTCATCTAAGTGTGTGTGTGTGTGTGTGTGTGTGTGTGTGTGTGTGTGTGTGTGAGTGTGTGTGTGTGTGTGAGTGTGTGATGTGTGTGTGAGCACGCTCTGTCAGTTGGGTCCACCCATTTGCAGTCCTATGCCCCAAGGACTGTAGCCCGCCAGGCTCCTCTGTCCATAGGATTTCCCAGACAAGAATACTGAAGCAGAGTTTCCTCCTGCAGGGGATCTTCCCCACCCAGGGATTCGAACCCACATCTCCTGCCTCTCCTACATTGCAGGCGGACTTTTTTTTTTTTTTTTTTTTGCTAAGCTACCTGGGAGGCCCCTAGAGCTCTTGGGTTATGTCAGTTCCATCTTGTCAGAGCTGCCTGCCTGACTTTTTGCCTCAACACTATGGCTGGTCTAGTATTGAAGGTCTTTAAGGAAAAAGAACTGCATTTAGAACTTCCCTGGTGGTCCAAAAGCTAAGACTCCGTGCTCCCAATGCAGGAGGCCTGGTGTTCAATTCTTGGTCAAGGAACTAGATCCCACAACCTGCAGCTAAGAGTTCTCATGCCACAGATAAGACCAACTACAGCCAAATAAATTAATTAAAATAAATATTAAAAAAATAAAACAGCTACATTTATGCATTTAATGAACCACTTAATAGCTCCTAAAAATAATAACAATGACTAATTTGTATGGAATACTTACCAAGCCCTAAGCTCTATTCTAAACACGTCACTCTGAATAACTCACTGAATCCTCACAGCAAACACATAAGGATCACACTAATATCATCATCCCCACTTTACAGATGAGGAAACTGAGGCCCAAAGAGGTTAAGTCGTTTGGTCAGATTCATTACGGATGCTAAACCAGGTTTGGCCAAAAACATCCACATTCTAACCCTTATATTATATTCTCTTTTTTTAATGTAATGTCAAAATATGTCACAACATCTTTTCAAATGAATATATTTTTTGCCTCAGCAGTTCTGCTTCTAGTAACTGAGCTTAAAGAGATATAAATATTTAGCTACAGAGATGCAGCATTATTTAGAATGTAGAACACAACCCATATCTCAGTTAAGAGGGATTATTTAAGTAAATTGCACTGCTACTGCTAAGTCACTTCAGTCGTGTCTGACTCTGTGTGACCCCATAGATGGCAGCCCACCAGGCTCACCCATCCCTGGGATTCTCCAGGCAAGAACACTGGAATGGGTTGCCATTTCCTTCTCCAATGCATGAAAGTGAAAAGTGAAAGTGAAGTCGCTCAGTTGTGTCCAACTCTTCATGACCCCGTGGACTGCAGCCCACCAGGCTCCTCCATCCATGGGATTTTCTAGGCAAGAGTACTGGAGTGGGGTGCCATCGCCTTCTCCCTAAATTGTGGTGTCTCCATGTAAAAGAAACTGCTCAAAATGACATCTATTCATATGCATCAACCTAGAAAGACCTCTACACTCTATATTTTAACAGAAAATTCCAGAAAAATGTGCATTTTTGTTAGCAGCTGTTTTGTCTGTGCAGCAGACTCCTAATGATTTTTATTTCTTCTTTTTGCTGGTCTATAGTTTCTAATTTTCCAACAGTGCACATGTGCTACATTTGTAATAAGAAAGAAACCCAATAAAAGTTATTGGATAAAAGAATAAACAGACAGAAGCCGTGCTCTCCTGTGGAAGTAGTGAACCTCATCCCTGACAAGAACAGCTAGAGTTGCTTTGCTAGAACCTCCGTTTGCCTCTCAGGGTCTGCTCTCAGCCAATGGGAAGACGACGCAGGTGATCAGAGTGGGGGGAAGCATGAGGTCACCCAGAGGGGAGGCCACTTTCAGGGTGTCTGGCTCCACACATGTCCTGGGTTCTGGTGGCCTCCCTGTCACACTGCAGGCAGTAAAGCCCTGAAGCCTCCCTTGCTGACACCTTTGTTGCTAGTCCTTCCATGAATAAACCCTCCTCAAAGTACTCAAATTGTGTGAAGCATCTGTTTCCTGTTGAGAATCTGGCTGATATTCTCACCTTATTTCACTCTTTCTCCCTTTCATCCATCCTGTGCTTGTGTGCTTGCTAAGTCGCTTCAGTTGTGTCCAGCTCTTTGGGACCCTGTGGACTGTAGCCCACTGTGTACTCTCCAGACGATACTAGAGTGGGTTGCTGCGCCTTCCTCCAGGGGGTCTCCCTGGCGCAGGGATCAAGCCCGTGTGTCTTGCGTCTCCTGCACTGGCAGGGAGATTCTTTACCACTAGTGCCACCCTTCCTTCATCCTGATTCCCCTCAATAAATGACTCCCGATTCTCTCTCTCCAGCTTGACCTTGCCTCCTGAGATCTGGTCTCGCCCACCAGACCTCATCTGGACAACCAGGGAACTCAGAAAATTCATCCTGCCATCCAACTTCTTAATCTATTCTCAAACTAAGTTCTCTCTTCCTTTCCATGGGCAGCATCCTTTTACTCTCGACCCACTGCGAACCTCAAAAGTATCTCTGTTTGCCTTTCTAACTTTTCTTTTTGACATCCTGAAGTCTAAAGCTTAGGAAATCAACTCCAGCCGTTGTCTTTTCTAAACAACCCCTTCACACCAGTCCCCCAGCCCCCTTGTCCCTCCAGGCCTCAATCTGGGTCGCCTCGCCTGCTGCCTCTCTCGCCTCCCGTCTCAGCCTTTGACCTGTGTTACGTGCGACTTCTGGCAAAGGGTACTTAAAATACAGCTCAGATCCCATCTACTTCCCTACTCAAAAACCAGTCCAGTGAGACCAAAACCAAACACCTCAGCCTTCCATCCAGAGCTAGATTTCTCTCATGCACATGCACACACCCTCATTAGTAGGCTCCCTTCCCACCAAACTGAACCAATGAGTCTTTTTTTAAAAAATCGCATGCAATATTTATTTTATACTCTACAGTACAATTTACTTTCGGGCATTCGGTTCTATGAATTCTAACACACATAATAATTTGGAAAAATATCAATAACCTCAGATATGCAGATGACACCACCCTTATGGCAGAAAGTGAAGAGGAACTAAAAAGCCTCCTGATGAAAGTGAAAGAGGAGAGTAAAAAGGTTGGCTTAAAGCTCAACGTTCAGAAAACGAAGATCATGACATCCGGTCCCATCACTTCATGGGAAATAGATGGGGAAACAGTGGAAACAGTGTCAGACTTTATTTTTGGGGGTTCCAAAATCACTGCAGATGGTGACTGCAGCCATGAAATTAAAAGACGCATACTCCTTGGAAGAAAAGTTATGACCAACTTAGATAGCATATTCAAAAGCAGAGACATTACTTTGCTGACTAAGGTCCGTCTAGCCAAGGCTATGGTTTTTCCAATAGTCATGTATGGATGTGAGAGTTGGACTGTGAAGAAGGCTGAGTGCCAAAGAATTTATGCTTTTGAACTGTGGTGTTGGAGAAGACTCTTGAGAGTCCCTTGGACTGCAAGGAGATCCAACCGGTCCATTCTGAAGATCAGCCCTGGGATTTCTTTGGAAGGAATGATGCTAAAGAGGAAACTCCAGTACTTTAGCCACCTCATGCGAAGAGCTGACTCATTGGCAAAGATTCTGATACTGGGAGGGATTGGGGGCGGGAGGACAAGGGGGCGACAGAGGATGAGATGGCTGGATGGCATCACTGACTTGATGGATGTGAGTCTGAGTGAACTCTGGGAGTTGGTGATGGACAGGGAGGCGTGGCATGCTGCGATTCATGGGGTTGCAAAGAGTCAGACATGACTGAGCGACTGAGCTGAACCGAACTGAGGATGAATGTCTTGACTGAGGCTGTGCTCTCCTTGAGATCGGCGGCCATTTTCACTTGTCTTTGTATCCCATGAGCTCAGCTAAAGGTCTTGGTCAGAGCCTGTTCAAAATCTGTGTGGTTGCTGAATAAATGGATCTTCCCATTCTACAGTATAAAAGGAAGGAAGGGAGATGTCATCAGGACAGGACAGTGAAGGCAGCCCCCAGAGCCAACCTCTGCAAAGATAAATCACGGCCAGTCCTCGGGAGATTGGCCACAGAGGTCTTGGAGAGATGTGGGGGTTCCACATCAGATGAGGAGCTCCGGACCAAGGCAGGGCCATGATACTGCAGGCTATTTAAACCGTGCCCAGGTAAAGGAACAAAGCTGGCTGGAGAGAGCAGTTAAATGACCAGCATCCCCACCCTCCCCCAGCCCACTGCCGTCATCTGCATGACCTCCCCAGCTTACATGTTACCCTGGGGACAAGGAAGTAGATGGATTTGAACATAACTCTGAAATGACTGAATTTACCTGAAAGTGATCAACCTGAATTTTTTTCCTTCAAGCTAAAGTTTGGCTCAGAGTCAGAAACTGCATGAAATTATGGTGGCTTAGCTGGCAAAGAATCTGCCTGCCATGCTGGAGACCTGGGCTTGATCCCTGGGTTGGGAAGATGCCCTGGAGAAGGGAACCCCAATAAAGTCCCTCATGTAATTGCTTCACAGATACGCTCTCTCCTCTAGCAACTACTTGCTCTAGCAACTACTGATCTAGTCTCCATCACTATAATTTGACCAGTTTTCTGGCCTGGAGAATTCCATGGACTATGGTCCATGACACGTCTGAGCAACTTTCACATCTTGTCACCTAGAAAAGAAAGCAGTCATCTTGCATATGTGAGTTACTTGATTCTTTTATATATAAAATTATGCACTTATACCATGTGAGGGAGCAATTACACATGACCTCTTTTAATTAGAAAGACCATATAATTTGCTTTTTTAATTGGGACAATTCTGAAATAGAAGGGATGCTATTAATAACTGCATTGGGATGCAGGCCCGAGCAAACCATGACTTTCGATTATACTTCAGCAAACCATCTCAGCATCCACATGAACAGGTAACATTCAGATGTCCATTTGCAAAGCGTAAATGCATCCAAATTTAATGAGCTCAAGCCAAGTGGTCATTTTCCAGAGTCCTTAGTTTGCCGAGGACCTCATGCTGGTTCTACCCAACTGGCCCATTGCCACCCTCCCCTTTACTTTTTTTCTTTCTCTGGCAACAGAAATTTAATGAGACTACATATATCATCTTAAACTTTCTAGTAGCCACATCAGAAAATAAACAGTAACAAGTGAAATGGTTTAACAGTATATTTATTTAACCAAATATATCCCTAATTGTCTCATTCAACTGCGATCAATAGAAAACAGTCGCTCATAAGATATATTACTTTTTTGCCACTAGGACCTTGAAGTCAAAGGCGTTGGCCTTACAGCATATCTCAACCACCCTGGCTGGTAGCTGCCCCTTGGACGGAGCAGCCGGGTCTGAGGGATGGCCAGGCGAGAGCAGGGAGCAGGCACACTGCCATCTAGTGGACATACGGATCTCTCCTGGAAGCCACCTGGACCAAAACTGCGGGCATCCAGTGGAACCGCACAAGTTGCCTTGCGGTTGGCTCCCCAGAAAGGGAAACTTATTGAGGTGGAGATTGTTATTATGTTGGTCCCGGGAAAGATACACAGCCACAGAGGAAACGCAAGCCACCGTACTATCAGTAATCTTGGCCACGGTTTACTCTTGTTTTCTAGTCACATAGGATTTAATAGAAAATGATAGTTTTTCATAATGACTATTTAAAATAACCCTTCACAAAATCAGATTTCCTTTCACACCCAGTTTCACTGTATGGTGATTATGTGCCAGGCGTCCCCCTAGTTTCTCTTTTAATTGTCGGTGAAAACTTGGTTTCTTCTGAATGTTACCTTTCTCGCTCAAACTGGGTGTGGTTATTTGAGGATTCCAGTTAACCAAGATTTTTTTTTTCCAATATGAATAACTGTTCAAGCATCTGTGATGTGGGTTGACATGATTCTAGACTCCTGTCTTATCCCACAATGGAAGGGGAATTTTAAACACGGCTTTAATATGAACAGAATGATGTGACTATATCGCGCAGGAGAGGAGTGTCTGGAGATGGGGCTACAAGGAGAGTAAGAAGCCGGTGGCGCTTTCTCTGACTCGGCAATGCCAGTGTTTTCAGCTCTGTGCTGTCCTCAGGATAGTGCTGGATTTTGTGCAGAGATGTCGCTTCCACCTTTAAGAAGATATAATCTTCACAGGAGAGATGTGCAAACCATTCTAGATAAACAGTAGCAAGAAAAACAAACAGCATCTTGATAATATGCAAGAACTATGGGCTTATATTGCAGCATGGGACAGAATGTGTTGATAAATTGGATGTAAAGCAAAGAAGAGTAAGAACAAAGAGAGGAGAAGCCGATTCGACTCTCATCCTTCACCAGCGCTGTGGCTGTGTGACCTCATCTCAGCCACACAACCTCTCTGATCCTCAGGTTCATTCTCACACTAATCAACAAACAGTTTGGATAATTGACACTTCTGGGGTGGGGAGTCAAAGAGAAAAGAAAGACAGGCATCTAAGAATTACAATGATTGACTCCGGAAGAGTTCCCCCAAAATGGGAGGGTATGAACCCCAGGACTTCCCCGGTGGCTCAGACGGTAAAGTGTCTGCCTCCAATGCGGGAGACCTGGGTTCCATCCCTGGGTCAGGAAGATCTTCTGGAGAAGGAAATGGCAACCCACTCCAGTATTCTTGCCTGGAAAATCCCATGGATGGAAGAGCCTGGTAGGCTATAGTCCATGGGGTCGCGAAGAGTCAGACACGACTGAGTGAATTCACTCACTCATGAACCCAGGTACAGAAAAAGGGGAACCTGGAGCAGGAAGGAAGGATGCTACCCGGAAAATCTAGAGGAAAACGATGGACTGAGATGTCTGGTTTCTTTGTCTCAGGGATGGCTAGAGATTGTCCTGTTCAGAGACAAAAAATTGGTCTAAATTTTTTACTTAAAGAATCTAGAATTGAAAGGAATCTTTGAGATAATTCAGAGTAACAAGTCCCAAAGATTCTTTTACAGAATGCTAGTACCTTGTGATGTTAATACTTAACAAAGCAGAATTCCTTGCCACAGGACTTATCAGAACCTTTAATGTTCTATGATTTTCCCAGAGGACAGAGAGCATTTCCCAGACTTATTTAACTATTGAACGCTTTATTTTGAAGAGACATTATTTGGAAAGTTTTCCAGGGAAAATGATTTCAGAAACACGACTCTAGTCCGATTCTACTTTTATATAGACAGGGAAAATTGGGGTCCAGAAAAAGCAGGGGGCAAGTTCAAGGTTTACAAAGGCCATGGCAGAGCCAGCAATGGGATTTTGGTCTTTTGACTCTAATATCCAGTGACTTTCTTTTCCTTTCTCCATTTGTATTATGCACTATTTAAGACATATAAAAAGATCTACAGAATTATACAGAATATTCACGATATTCACCACCCTAAGAAATAAAATATTGTCAATGCAGTAAAAACAACAACAAAAAAGTATTATATACCATTCCCTAAGCTCTCCCCAGGGGAACCCCTACCCTAAGTTCAGTTGCATCATTCAAAGAAATCGTGGTAGAATTTCAGGTAAATCACATCATATTCAGAGGATCCTCTTACATCTTTCATGGTTTGTGAGTCGTGATGATCTTAGAATTAAAAACAAAAATAAAACATTCCCCTCATCCTGGCATAGCAAAGATTCAAAATCCACCTTGAGAATCCTCAGATCACTTGCCTACAGCTCCCAGCGCTTCAGACAAATGTTATGAATCGGAGCACATTTTTATTCTCCAAAGGGCTCTTCAAACGGTTTATTAATTCTGTTAGATGTGGGGGTGCTGCTTGCTTCACTCTGTGTGAGACTTCTGTGGCAGGAATTCACTACACCTCCCCTCCTGTCTGCAGGCCAGATGGGGAGCCGGGTGCTGTATAAATGTTTGATTGTGGCACAGTAAAAATATTTGCCTTCAGTAGCTGGAAGCTACCGCACGGAGGTAGGGCTGTCTACTAGAGTTGCCAGACTTCATTCTAATGAGAACAGAAATAAAAGCTGATTAAATCAAATTCCCCATAGTGTAGAGCCACTTAAATAAATGTTTCATATTGTTTGCATGACGCTTTTAAAATGTAACAGCTGCCTGTGTAACCATTACGCTGGACATAAATCATTCATTGCCGTCACCGCCATCAGAGTGGCACCGGCTCCTTTTCTTCTATTGCTGATATTTTTATTACAGCGGTACTTTTCAGAAAGGCTCTTTGGGTTCCCTCCTTCCTACTCACGTTTGGGGGTAGCAGGAGCATGAATGGCAGAATATGGAATGAGAGGCAGGCATTAACAGAGGGCTTGCATTGCAAGTATAGCGTTGGGCTGGCATTTTCATAAGAAGGCATTATTATTTCCATTTTACAGATGTGAATAGTGAGGCCAATGGAAATAACCCGACAAGTTTCCATAGTCAGTAACAGAGCCTGTCTTTGAGTCCAGATCTATCTGAACCTTGGCTCATCACACCAGGCTGTCTAAAAACACAGGACACATCACTTCCCCCCTCGTCTCCACACAACCCATGGTTTTTGGCAATGATGAGACCCACAAAGGCCAGAGCAGGACTCAGAGAGTGGGGAGTCCTTTGGGCTGAGGCTGGGGGATGGGAGAAGAAAGAGTCTGATCCGAGCTCCACATCCTAGGCCAGTGACTCCACATCTCCATCACCTTCCCCCTGTTCACCCTTCCAGCCTCCTTCGGGCCTCCCTGCCTTCATTCTTGCCCACCTCAATCCATCGTTCACCCAGTAGCCTGAGGCACCTTTTAAAAGTGTAAATCAGGAACTTTCCCAGTGGTCCAGTGGCTAAGACTCCACGCTGCCAATGCAGGGCCCCTGGGTCTGGTCCCTGAGCAGGGAACTAGATCCCATATGGTGCAACTAGAGATCGCCATGCCATAGCGGAGATCGGAGACCCTGCTTGCTGCACTGAGGCCTGCACAGCCAAGTAAATAAGTAGTTTAAAAAGGCAAAATAAAATTGTAAGTCAAGTCCTGCTATTCTCCCATTTAAAAGCCTCCCTTGTGGCTCAGACAGTAAAGAATCTGCCTGCAATGAAGGAGACCCAGGTTTGATCCCTGGGTTAGGAAGATCTCCTGGAGAAGAAAATGGCAACCCACTCTAGTACTCTTGCCAGGAGCATCCTGTAGACAGAGGAGCCTGGTGGGCTATACAGTCCATGGGGTCGCAAAGAGTCAGACACAGCTGAAGCAACTGAGCACACACACACGTGCATTCCAAGGGCAGAGAGACAGCCAGTGTCCCCTAATCCATGTCTCTCCAGCCTGTTCAGGGCAGTGCAGTGCAGCTTAGTCGTGTCTGACTCTTTGAGACCTCATGGACTGCAGCACGCCAGGCCTCCCTGTTCATCACCAACTCTCAGAGTTCACTCAAACTCATGTCCATCGAGTTGGTGATGCCATCCAGCCATCTCATCCTCTGTCGTCCCCTTCCCCTCCTGCTCCCAATCCCTCCCAGCATCAGGGTCTTTTCCAATGAGTCAACTCTTCACATGAGGTGGCCAAAGTGCTGGAGTTTCAGCTTTAGCATCATTCCTTCCAAAGAACACCCAGAACTGATCTCCTTTAGAATGGACTGGTTGGATCTCCTTGCAGTATAAGGGACTCTCAAGAGTCTTCTCCAACACCACAGTTCAAAAACATCAGTTCTTTGGTGCTCAGCCTTGTTTATGGTCCAACTCTCACAAATGTACATGCCTACTGGAAAAACTATAGCTTTGACTAAATAGACCTTTGTCAGCAAAGTAATGTCTCAGCTTTTTAACATGCTGTTTAGGTTCGTCGCAGCTTTTCTTCCAAGGAGCAAATGTCTTTTAATTTCAAGGCTGTAGTCACCATCTGCAGTGATTTTGGAGCCCCAAAATATAAAGTCTGACACTGTTTCTACTGCTTCCCATTTATTAGCCATGGAGTGATGGGACCAGATGCCATGATCTTAGTTTTTTGAATGTTGAGTTTTAAGCCAGCTTTTTCACTCTCCTCTTTCACTTTCATCAAGAGGCTCTTCAATTCCTCTTTGCTTTCTCCCATAAAGGTGGTGTCATCTACATGTCTGAGGTTATTGATATTTCTCCCAGCAATCTTGATTCTAGCTTGTGCTTCATCCAGTCCAGCGTTTCTCATGATGTACTCTGCATATAAGCTAAACAAGCAGGCTGACAATATACAGCCTTGACGTACTCCTTTCCTATTTGGAACCAGTCTGTTGTTCCATGTCCAGTTCTAATTTTTGCTTCTTGACCTGCATCCAGATTTCTTAACAGGCAGATCAGGTGGTCTGGTACGCCCATCTCTTGAAGAATTTTCCACAGTTTGTTTTGATCTACACAGTCAAAGGCTTTGGCGTAGTCAATAAAGCTGATGTTTTTCTGGAACTCTCTTGCTTTCTTGATGATCCAGTGGATGTTGGCAATTTGATCTCTGGTTGCTCTGCCTTTTCTAAATTTACCTTGAACATCTGGAAGTTCATGGTTCATGTACTGTTGAAGCCTGGCTTGGAGAATTTTGAGCATTACTTCACTAGCATGTGAGATGAATGCAATTGCGAGGTAGCTTGAGCATTCTTTGGCATTGCCTTTCTTAGGGATTGGAATGAAAACTGACCTTTTCCAGTCCTGTGACCACTGCTGAGTTTTCCAACTTTGCTGACGTATTGAGTGCAGCACTTTCACAGCATCATCTTCTAGGATTTGAGATAGCTCTACTGGAATTCCATCACCTCCACTAGCTTTGCTCGTAGTAATGCTTCCTAAGGCCCACTTGACTTCATATTCCAGGATGTCTGGCTCTAGGTAAGTGATCACACCATCGTGATTATCTGGGTCATGAAGATCTTTTTTGTACAGTTCTTCTGTGTATTCTTGCCATCTCTTCGTAATATCTTCTACTTCTGTTAGGTCCATACCATTTCTGTCCTTTATTGAGCCCATCTTTGCATGAAATGTTCCCTTTTTATCTCTAATTTTCTTTAAGACATCTCTAGTCTTTCCCATTCTATTGTTTTCCTGTATTTTGCTGAGGACCCCCTTGCTTATCTCTCCTTGCTATTCTTTGGAACTCTGCATTGAAATAGGTATATCTTTCCTTTTCTCCTTTGCTTTTCGCTTCTCTTCTTTCTTCAGCTATTTGTAAGGCCTCCTCAGACAACCATTTTGCCTTTTTGCCTTTTTTTTTCTTGTTTGTCTGTAGGCTGAATCTAAAGAGAAAATAGAACAGGAGGGCTTGCTGGTGCTGGCAAGGCTTCCAACACCCCATTCTGGCTGGAGAAAAACTCAGCCATGGCCCCCAAATTGGCTTAAACTCTATCCTTCCTCCTGCAAGTGCCCTGTCCTCTACAGGGGAGGCTGGACAGCGAGCCCACACCTCTCGGGACTGGAGCTCCGGATGTTAGTCAGACATCCTCAAGCAAGACGTGGAGGCGGAAGCCGCCTTCCCGCTCCCTGTATCAGCCTTCTGCCAACAGACGAGGTCCTGGAGACACAGGGCGCCGCGGCTCTGTTCTGCTGTCCGTCCCGGAGCTTCCTGGCGCCCGAGTCGCGGCGCCAGCAGCACAGTCCCGCTGGCAGCGGCGGCCCCAGCGCGGCCCCTGGCTGCTCGCTCCTGCAGTGTTCTGCAGGTCAACCCCGGAGGTCACTTCACCAGCCCCTCTAGTAATTTCAAGTGTGTGTTAGTCGCTCAGCTGTGTCTGACTCTTTGCAACCCCTTGGGCTGTGTAGCTCGCCAGCCTCCTCCATCCATGGAATTCAGCAGGCAAGAATACGGGAGTGGGTAAACATTCCCTTCTCCAGGGGATTTCCCAACGCAGGGATGGAATTTAGGTAGCTTCATGGTACCTTGCTTCCTTTCAGTAAGTCCTTTCCTCCATAAAGCATCCAGGGGGCTGCTCTTTCTTGCACTGACTCTGACGCAGAACTCTCCCAGAGTCAGGACTGTTGTGTTCGTTTCCGGTCTCTTCATCCTCAGGGCCCAGCGTGCTTGACCAGGGGTCTGTTAATGCCTTGTGAATGAAAAGCCACTATCCCCACCACCCACCCCAGCACACACGCCAGCCAAGGAGGGGGCTGTTCTGTCCCTGAGTTCACTTCAGTTCAGTCGCTCAGTCGTGTCCGACTCTTTGCGACCCCATGAATCACAGCATGCCAGGCCTCCCTGTCCATCACCCTGAAAAACTCTGCTGATAACACGTGTGTCCTATTCATTTGATTTTCTAGTTCAATTAGAGAATCTCATCTTCTTTTGTTTTGCCTGCTGTGGGGAGGTGACGCTGGAACACAGCGAAGTCAATTACCCCACTGAGGCTCAGTTTTACCAGTCTGTAAAATGGAGCTATGAATTCCCTCTAACCCTGGAGGCGTCCTGTGCACGGGGGGAAGTGTACACATATGGTTTTTAACACACCATCTGCACACACATACCCTCAATAAATGGCAGTTCAGGTTAGCACCGCCTGACTTACCCAAACAAACATTTCACACATGGTCTGCATTTCCTCTGCAGGAGCCAAGAGAGAACCTGTGGGAGGCATCTTCTCTCGGGCTCCCAGGAGGGTGGGAAGAGGACTGAGCTGAAAGCTGTTCTCTCCCAGCAGCCAGCCTTGCGTAAAAGAAAGCAATGGTTTGACCCTGGGAGGAGGAACCTGGAAAGAAGCCATCCCACCTGCAGCCTTGTAGGGACGGTGAGGCCACCTCCACGAGGAGAGGAAGGTGACAGCTGACTACGGCCAGCGGGTCCCAAGCCTCCTGCTGCAGAGGTGGGTGGTGGCGGGCAGTGGCTCCCCACAGTTTCCCTGGGTTTACCTGCAAGGAGGAAGCAAAACGCCTTTCTCGCCAAGGCTATGGGGCTGAGAGTCACTCTAGGACACAGATTTCGGGGCCATTAGGACTGTAAGCCAAGACCCCTGCACTCTGAACTCCTGCAGCCTCCCAAGGCTGGGAGAGCACCCAGGCCAGGCGCTAGGGGCTCACGGCCACCCTCTTCCTGAGCCTGGACGTGAGGACTATTAGCAGCAACCTCCTCAGTGAATCCTCTCCACTGCCTCATGAGGTCGGTGGGAGTTCTTATTTCCCCAGTTTTGAGAAAGGCGTCGAAGGGCAGGGACTTCTCAGGCTCACACAGCCTGTACCTGGGGAGGCCTGGCCCCAATCCAGCATGGCCTACCCCGTGGCATCTGGAAGGGAGGGACTGCCCGGCTCAGGACCATGGACCCAAGCCCCCTGAGTTCCTGGCCAGGGCAGCCAGGGATGCAAGAGGCTCCCTCTGTGCCAGCCCCCCCACCCCGGTCTCCACCTCGCCACCCTCAACTTCGCCCTGTACATATGGGGAGGAAAGGATCAGGTTGGCCAAAAACTTCATTTGGGTTTTTCCATACTTTGTTATGACCAACCCAGTAGTTCCTCTTCTTAGCTTCTGCTTCATCAGACTTTGGTCCTATGCCCCTGCTAAGGGTGTGGGAAAGTGATCTGGGGGGACGGGTTTGCTGGCACCACCGTGGGAACTAGGGTGCCATCAAGGGGGCAGGGACTGGCCCGAGGGGCTCAGGCGATGAGGCAGGAGCGGTGGGGAAGGGTGCACGCGGGATCTTCTCTGCTGCACCCGAGCCGCAGAGGCCCTTCCTTCTCACACCATCCCCTCGGTTATGGCATCTCAGGACTGCCCTCTGCCTGCGCCCCTCCACTGAGGAGGAGCTTAGCATTCTGGACGCCACCCTTTCCCGTCCCGCGGCAGCTTGAAGCCTTAGGAAGTGCCATCCGTTGATCCCAGGGTGGTTTCCTGACAACTTCCCTCCTTTTCGGGTCCTGCCTCGCGCATCTTTCTTCAGCAGCCCGCACTCCACACCAGCCACCAGGAGGAACATTTTAAAACACGGAGCTGGGCTACATATGTCACTCTCCTGGCTAAAGCCTGGCGCACCCTTCAGTGAGCCCCCAGGGTCTCTGGGATAAAACCCAACTTCAGGGCATAGCATCAGAGGTTGGTCACAGTCCAACTCCAGACTGATCTCTCTTCCTTATTCTTCTCCCTCCAATACATATGTTCTTAAAGCATAGGTAAGAGCACATGGAAGCGGTTATTATTATTCTGTGATTTTTGTTCAAGTTGCTCTATTTGCCCAACATCCCTTTCCCTCTCCTTCCCGTTGGCAAACTCCTACACATCCCTCGAAGCACAGTTCATTTGACCTCTCTCTGGCACTATTCCTCCCAAAGATTACTGCATTGTTGCCTTCTTGGCATCTATCAGATCCTGTGCAGCTAACACAACACAGCATTATGTGGTGCTTCGTGGCTTTCCAAACTCTTTCACCCCAGGACTATAAAGTCCTATAAGGGAAGCCCCTTTGCAGTCCTGTGCCTAAGTCACGTGCTCAGCCAAGAGCAAGAGCTCACCCTGGGAGCACCAGCCTCCTGTCGGGAACCAGTGAATGATGGAGCTTATTGTGGGGAATTCGTGACATGAAGTGCACTTTCCTGGTTAATGAAAAGTGACCCAGAAATAGCAGCTGCAGCTGTTGATGGTGCAGTTGCTGCTGTTTTAACTGTTATCACTGCTTCACAGCCCTTGCTTTAACCGACCCCTTCACTAGTCCCCACAGGAAGAGGGTCAGCTGCCCTTGGTTCCCAGGATTTGCTCACTGACCATCTTCCTCCTGCAGCTGAGAACATCCAGGCAGAACCCTGACCCCCTGGGGGAGGGGAGGAAAAGGGTCCCGCAACCCCGCTCCTACAGCACAGCTTCCCTGTCATCTGCTCCGTCAGTAGATGCTGACCAAGTGCCTTCGGCCTCTTGCCTCTGAGTTAGAGAAACTGATTCCAATTAAGGGAGCCACTGAAAGCAGCCTCTTTTTACAGACAATTGGGTTGTGTGTCGAAGCGAGCATGAAGTTTACAAGCTCGACAGAGAGCAGCCGGCCTCGCTGCTCGCTGCTGCCTCTCCGTTCACTCCTTGACTGTTCGCTGAGCGAGTGAGGAGTGTGCACAGATTGAATCTGGTCCCCACAGTCCGCAGTGCGAGAAAGGATAGCCCATCTGCCTGTCATCCATTTCTGCATTTGTCTGTTGTTTGTTCTTGAAAGTCCCAGCTTCTGGGCAGGTGTGGGATCTCCTCTCTATTTGCACTTCCCTTTCTCTGGAAAGAGTCTAGCAGAGTTTAGACGGGGCTGGAAAAGCAAAAACAGGGCTCCACTCCAAACCCCAGGGCCTGCAAGGCTGAGGCACTGGTATTCGGGGTCCCTGAGGCACCAAGTCTGCTGAAACTGGGCTCCCCGAACCTGGTCCCTAGGGAGCCAGGCGCTCCCGCGAGGTTGGTCGGGATTCTCCAGAGATAAAGAACCAGCAGGATATATAGAGACAGATACAAGAGGAGATTTATCCTAGAAATTGGCTCACGTGATTATGGAGGCCGAGAAGGCCCATGATCTGCCATCCTTAAGCTGGAGAACCAGGGAAGCCGGTGGTGTGATTCAACCTGAGTCCTAAGGTCCTAGAATCAAGGGGTCAGTGGGGTTAGTTTCAGTCTGACTGTGAAAGCCCAAGAACCGAGAGCACTAATGTCCAAAGGCAGGAACAGATAGATAGATATTCCAGCTTAAGCAGAGCGAGCAAGGGATTTCCCTGGTGGTCCCATGATTAGGACCCCGTGATCCCTGGCTGGGGAGCCAAGACACACACACAGTGAAGCGTGGCTGGGGGCAGGGGGAGGCAGAGAGAGCAAACTCACCCTGCTTTCACCTTTTTGCCTATTCAGGCACTTGGGGGACGGGATAACACCCACACACACTGGTGAAATCCCCAGTCCAACGTCCTCTGGGGACACCCTCACGGACATACCCAAAGATGATGTTTTCCCAGGTTTCTGGGCATCTCTCATCTCAGTCAAGGCCACACTTGCAACTAACCATCACTTCCACCAGGGCCCTGCAGGACCCACAGACCACGTGCCTTTCTGGACGGGAGCACAGAATCATGTTTTCTCTCCCTTTTCTCAAAGCTTCCTCCTGCCCCGGCGCCGGCTGCAGTCCAGGACATCCCACACTCCCTGCTCAGGGGCTCCGGGCTGCTCCAGGCCAGAGCGCATCTCATAGCTGAGTTTTGTTCCATCTCAAGTGCTCTATTTTTTTCAAACTGAGCCGTTTTCTAAAAGCGGAGATCTTCATAGAAAAACTGCAGTCTTCTACCAATACTTTCCCTTTAAAAGTAGGACAATCTGGCAGTTCTGAACTTGTGCAGAACGATTAGATGGAGCTGAAGAGCAGGGCCCTTCGACCAGGCCTGAGCTTCCAGCAGCCAAAGGACCATCGCCCCTACCAGGCCTGAGCTTCCAGCAGCCAAAGGACCATCGCCCCTACCCCTTTCCCTCTAACCACCCCTCCCCCCAAAAAACCTCCCTGTATTCATTCATATCAATGCCTGTCCCAGCAGACATTTTTTTTTAGGTTTTAACCAGCAACAGGAGGATTGGCTTTATTTAACTAGCAAAACTGCTTATATGAGATATGTGTAAAGCATTTGGAATGGTGCCTGCCACCTAACTGGGCCTTATTTAAATATTTGTTGAGCAAATCATCTGATAATTAAAAAGACAGACCAACGGGGAACATAAATTAAGAATACTAGCTCAGAACTGGCACTGGAGGGCTCAGTCATTTGTGGAATTTCACAACATAGCAGCTCTGATCATGAGGATGTATCATCAGGGAAGTTCAGATGACATGAGGACACCTCTGCGGTCAAATCCAGAGAGACCGTGCCAGGTCCATGCTTGGAAGCTGGCAAGTCTTCATTTTAGGACATTTGAAGATGACAACGTGTTGCCCCCAAGGGACTCCTGGGGTTCACAGGGACTACCTGGGAGACCACCAAGCTCTACCTGCTTTTCTGCAAGAATCCTGTGAGGCAGACGTTAATCTCCCCATTTTGCAGATGGGAAAACTACCTAGGGAAGGAGATACATGTTGAAATGGCCACATTAATAAGTACAAATGAGGTAAATTATCTCTGAAGGAAATGAATAGGGATTTACAACGGTATGGAACCGGCCCCACAAAAAATGGGCCTGGTCTTGGTTGTCAGGGGATAGTTCTTTAAAGAGGTGATATCCAAGCTGTGAAATGCCAGGTTAGATGAAGACAAGCTGGAATCAAGATTTCCAGGAGAAATATCAATAACCTCAGGTATGCAGACGACACCACCCTTATGGCAGAAAGTGAAGAGGAACTGAAGAGCCTCTTGATGAAAGTGAAAGAGGAGAGTGAAAAAGCTGGCTTAAAACTCAACATTCAGAAAACGAAGATCATGGCATCCGGTCCCATCACTTCATGGCAGATAGATGGGGAAACAGTGGAAACAGTGACAGATGTTTTCTTTTTGGGCTCCAAAATCACTGCAGATGGTGACTGCAGCCTTGAAATTAAAAGACACTTGCTCCTTGGAAGAAAAGCTGCGACGAACCTAAACAGCATGTTAAAAACCGGACACGTTACTTTGCTGACAAAGGTCCATCTAGTGGTTTTCCCAGTAACCATGTACATATGTGAGAGCTGGACCATAAAGAAGCCTGAACACCAAAGAACTAATGTTTTTGAACTGTGGTGCTGGAGAAGATGCTTGAGAGTCCCTTGGACAGTAAGGAGATCAAAACAGTCAACTGTAAAGGAAATCAACCCTAAATATTCACTGGAAGGACTGGTGCTGAAGCTGAAACTCAAATACTTTGGCCATCTAATGCAAACAGCCAACTAACTGGAAAAGACCCTGATGCTGAGCAAGATTGAGGGCAGGAAGAGAAAGGGGCAGCAGAGGCTGAGATGGCTAAATGACATCAATGACCCCATGGAGATGAATTTGAGCAAACTCCAGGAGACAGTGAAGGACAGGGAAGCCTGGTGTGGAGTCACAAAGAATCAAACAGGACAGAGTGACGAAACCGTGACAACTATCCTAGCTGAGATCTGAGTGCTGTTAAATGGGAGAGCAGGCGGGAAGGAAGTATTCGCGGGCTCTCAAAACCGGACGCACAATTTGAACCACTTGGGAGACACACTTGATCCTGCGCCAGTCCAATTACATCAGTAGGACCTGGGTACCAGGGTCTCAAAAGCTTCGTGTATGTACTGTTGAGATGCAGCCAAAAATTGTACACTCGCTGACAATAGCCATTCGTAGCTATTGGGGAAGCATAGTAGGTTCTCAGTAATTGTGAGCAGGTGTGATTTACAAGACCCCCATCATAACTATCACCTCTGCCGCCTCCAGAGATCTGCGTTGCCTGAGTCCAGTTTCAAAGGCTAGAGAGAAACCTGCCTTTGCGGAAGGCTTACTGTGCCTCATGTACTAAATGCTTCCCGTTACTCCATTTAGCATTTTCCAAAATCCTCAGAGATAGAAATGCTTTTATTATTTTACAGATAAAGAACTCGAGGCCCAGAGCAGGGTGCCAGTTTGACCAGGGACTCAGTTCATCAAGGGCGGTGCTGAGACTGTGGTCTTCTGGCTGTACCACACTCTTGCCTGTGATCTCTGTATCTCCAGTCATCCAGAGGTGTGTCCTGCTTGTCTCGACAATCATTTCCCAGCCTCTCTCAATAGATGATAGACAGATATAGAAAAATATAGAGAAATATAGAGATGTTGTTATATTTAGAAAAGTATAGAATATAGCCAGTGCTCAGTTAATGTCAGGTGCTTTTAATGTCATCCAAGGGCTAGAACAAGAGGGCTCCTGGGGTTTTGCTCCCTACCCCACCGCCAAATCAGAGGACATCCTGGGTAGGGTGCTATCAAGCCCCTCCCCAGGAAAGCAGGATGGATAAATTTAGGAGGGCCTAGGAAGTCTGGCTCAGGAAGGTTGTGCACCGTAGAGACTCCTTTGCCAGATCCTGCGGAGAGGAGGTGCAGCAGCCAGGAACCTAGGACTCAGGACTTTGAACACCGCTGCTGGGGGCCTGTGTTGAGATAGACCGGCCGCGGTCAGCTCTCAGTCTCCCCTGGTGCCCAGGCCTGAGGCAGTCAGCCTGGGAAAGTGGCCCTGGTCAGCTGTGGTTAGTACCACTGATGTCCACCAGAGGACAGCAGAGGCCACAGGCTGGCAGCTCCTGCCCCACCAGCCTGGCTTTTTCCCTACAAGGTTTAACTATGAAGGCCGACATCTCTCTGATTTTCCCTGCAGGCTAGAGAAGTCCTGAACATTCCTCACAAGCCAGGCACATCTTGCTTCCCTCGTCCCAATGCCCCAGAATCTCTCTGTTAGCCTGCTTAGAAATTTCACAGCAAACTTATAAGCTGGGGAACTGGTATTTGAACTCTTCTTCCAGGGCAGGGCATCCCGGAGCCTGTATGTCGACAACTCATCCCTCAGAGTTTCAGCTGTTTCAGTCTGTAGAGGGGGCTGATTTTTTATTTTTTGCAAGCTCATTGAACTACATCCTTGACACCCTCAGGAGGAGGAAGTGTGAGAGGATGCTGAAGGCACAGGCTGGGCACAGGACAGTTCAGTCAGTTCAGTCGCTCAGTCGTGTCCGACTCTTTGCGACCCCATGAACCACAGCACGCCAGGCCTCCCTGTCCATCACCAGCTCCCAGAGATTACCCAAACTCATGTACATTGAGTCAGTGATGCCGTCCAACCATCTCATCCTCTGTCATCCCCTTCTCCTCCCACCTGCAATTTTTCCCAGCATCAGGGTCTTTTCCAATGAGTCAGTTCTTTGCATCAGGTGGCCAAAATATTGGAGTTTCAGCTTCAAAATCAGTCCTTCCAATGAACACTCAGAACCGATTTCTTTTAGGATGGACTGGTTGGATCTCCTTGCAGTCCAAGGGACTCTCAAGAGTCTTCTCCAGCACCACAGCTCAAAAGCACCAGTGCTTCAGTGCTCAGCTTTCTTTATAGTCCAACTCTCACACCCATACATGACCACTGGAAGAACCATAGCCTTGACTAGATAGATCTTTGTTGGCAAATAATGTCTCTGCTTTCTAATATGCTGTCTGGGCTGGTAATAACTTTCCTTCCAAGGAGTAAGCGTCCTTTAAGCTCATGGCTGCAGGCACCATCTGCAGTGATTTCGGAGCCCCCAAAATAAAGTCTGACACTGTTTCCACTGTTTCCCCATCTATTTGCCGTGGAGTGATGGGACCAGATGTCGTGATTTTAGTTTTCTGAGTGCTGAGTTTTAAGCCAACTTTTTCACTCTCCTCTTTCACTTTCATCAAGACGCTCTTTAGTTCAGCCATCAGGATGGTGTCATCTGCATATCTGAGGTTACTGATATTTCTTCCAGCAATCTTGATTTCAGCTTGTGTTTCTTCCAGCCCAGAGTTTCTCATGATGTACTCTGCATAGNNNNTCCTTTTCCTATTTGGAACCAGTCTGTTGTTCCATGTCCAGTTCTAACTGTTGCTTCCTGACCTGCATACAGGTGGTCTCAAGAGGCAAGTCAGATGGTCTGGTATTCCCATCTCTTTCAGAATTTTCCACAGTTTATTGTGATCCACACAGTCAAAGGCTTTGGCATAGTCAATAAAGCAGAAATAGATGTTTTTCTGGAACTCTCTTGCTTTTTCCACGATCCAGTGAATGTTGGCAGTTTGATCTCTGGTTCCTCTCCTTTTCTAAATTCAGCTTGAACATCTGGAAGTTCACGGTTCACGTATCTCTGAAGCCTGGCTTGGAGAATTTTGAGTATTACCTTACTAGCATATGAGATGAGTGCAATTGTGCGGTAGTTTGAGCATTCTTTGGCATTGCCTTTCTTAGGGATTGGAATGAAACTGACCTTTTCTAGTCCTGTGACCACTGCTGAGTTTTCCAAATTTGCTGGCATATTGAGTGCAGCACTTTCACAGCATCATCTTCTAGGATTTGAAATAGTTCAACTAATATTCCATTACCTCCATTTGTTCGTAGTAATGCTTCCTAAGGCCCACTTGACTTCACATTCCAGGATGTCTGGCTCTAGGTGAGTGATCACACCATCATGAATATCTGGGTCATGAAGATTTTTTTTTTGTATAGTTCTTCTGTGTATTCTTGCCACCTCTTCTTAATATCTTCTGTTTCTGTTAGGTCCATACAATTTCTGTCCTTTATTGTTCCCACTTTTGCATGAAATGTTCCCTTATATCTCTAATTTTCTTGAAGAGCTCTCTAGTCTTTCCCATTCTATTGTTTTCCTCTATTTCTTTCCACTGATCACTGAGGAAAGCTTTCTTATTTCTCCTTGCTATTCTTTGGAACTCTACATTCAAATGGGTGTATCTTTCCTTTTCTTCTTTGCTTTTCTGTCTCTTCTTTTCACAGCTATTTGTAAGCCTCCTCAGACAGCCATTTGGCTTTTTTGCATTTCTATTCCTTGGGGATGGTCTTGATCCCTGTCTCCTACACAATGTCATGAACCTCCGTCCATAGCTCATCAAGCACTCTATCAGATCTAGTCCCTTAAATCTATTTCTCACTTCCACTGTATGATTTAGGTCATACCTGAATGGTCTAGTGGTTTTCCCTACTTTCTTCAATTTAAGGCTGAATTTGGCAATAAGGAGTTCATGATCTGATCCACAGTCAGCTCCCGGTCTTGTTTTTGCTAACTGTATAGAGCTTCTCCATCTTTGGCTGCAAAGAATATAATCAGATTACGGTGTTGACCATCTGGTGATGTCCATGTGTAGAGTCTTCTCTTATGTTGTTGGAAAAGGGTGTTTGCTATGATCAGGGCACAGGACAGGGCTTTGCTTAATCCTGATGAGTCATGTGGGGCTTCCCTGGTGGCTCAGTCAGTAAAGAGTCTTCCTGCAATGCAGGAGACCTGGGTTCGATCTCTGGGTTGAGAAGATCCCCTGGAGAGGAAACAGCTATCCACTCTAGTAGTCCTGCCTTGGAAATCCCATGGATAGAGAAACCTGGTGGGCTACAGTCCATGGGGTTGCAAAGAGCCAGACATGACTGAGCGGCTAACACTTGGATGAGTGATGTGATACTGATGAGCCACAGCGTCTGTGAAATGGGACATAAAATCCCCACCCCGCCCTGTCCTGCAGGCTACAGGAGGATTAGATGGTCCTCCCACAGTGCCTAGGAAACAACACTGCTGTTCTTCAGGCAACATACTGCAGAGACCATCCCAGGACGCTCCTTCGGGGACCAGTTCCGTGATTCCTCTCTCTTCCATTTCCACCTCCATGCTCCCCTTCATCTAATTAGACACACCCGGTGCCACCTTCCCCCACAGCCCTCACCCCTGCACCAAGCCCTCACCTTCCTCAACCAAGACCTTGAACTTGTCTCAATTGTATGTAAAGTGCATCAGTCCAGCTACGCTACAGGATTCTGGAGCTAGGAGAGGGTGTGGCGGGCATCTGCATTTTCACAAGCTGCCCCAGTGATTCTGAGACCTGCAGTGAAGAACCAAAGCTCTAAGCAAACAGATTGGGGAAATGGTATTCCAAAATAATTAATTCAGGCTAGTGAAAGGGACAGGAGAGCCATTATGCAAATACGTGGCCATTCAAGGCTATTCATTTCTAGGAGAGAATGTGGAGTCAGGTAAAGAATGCCAGCAAATCAGGCAGAGTGGGAGGGCTGATTCCTGCTCAAAAGCGTCTGCGCAGCCCCATCGAGGGTGACTGGCCTCAGGCGGGGTGACTTGGATAGCCACTAGGTCTGGGAAGGGCCTCGTCCTCCTCAGCAGTTCCCAGTCATGAGGAAGCCTCAGCACCCCCGGGGGAAAGCCCGCTGGATCCCAGATGGCAGGGTCCCACCCCACGGCTTCTGATGCAGGAGGTCGGGGTGGGGCCTGAGAATGTGCATTTCTGACAAGTTCCTGTGTGTGTGTGTGTGTGTGTTCCCATTTCCTGCAGTCTCAGCTCAGACTTCCTGACAGGGAATCTGCCCATCAGCCTCATTCCCACCCTCAGACGCCAAGACTATACCAAATATCAGTTGGAGACCCAGCTCCTTAGGATCCTCTAAGGCTGCCGTCTGACAACAAGCCCACTAGGCTGGTTAAAAAATGTGCGTGTTCAGTCCTATCTGACTCTTGGCGACACCCCCCCCCCCCGCCGTGGACTGGAGCCCACCAGGCTCCTCTGCCCAGGCAAGAATGCTGGAGTGGGCTGCCATTTCCTCCTCCAGGGGATCTTCCTGACTCAGGGTCAAACCCACGTCTCCTGTGTCTCCTGCACTGGCAGCTGGGCTCTTTCATCACTGAGCTACCTGCCCATTCCAGGCAGAGGGGACTGCCAAGTCACGGACCTCAGGGCAGGAAGGGGCTTGGCCACGTGTTTTCTGTCTGCAAGCCACTGTCCTCAAAACCCGTCTGTAAACCTACGCTGGCCTCTAACTGAGTGATCAGAGATGCGGTAACTGCCTGAGGAAGCACAGCGAGCCTGGCACCTGGTACTCTGGTCCCTGGGAGCCCAGCACAGGCCAGGTGTCCTCAGAAAGTGCAGCGTGGAGGTATGGGGGGTGAGCAGAATGAACCTGCCCGCCAAGCTGGGCTCTGCCCCAGCCCCACAACCACTCTGGACATATCCATGGTGAGCAGGCAGGGAGGTGGCCCCTCCAGCTGAAGTCACATGCAGAGCTGAAAACATCTGGATTTTCCCTCATTGCTGGCCTTTGCACAAAGTCTTTGGAGCCCCCCTGCTCAGTTAGTGAGTGAGCCGCCCTCTTGCCAGTGAAAGAAGCCCCTTCTGAGGTCCAGCTTCACACCACTGGCACTCCTGTCCTCAGTGCCTCCATGATGCCTCTGCTGTCCTTTCCATCACCAGTCTCTGTATTTCCAGGC
>SJYF01000333.1:1688740-1712627 GCA_006410515.1 Procapra przewalskii | reverse complement strand
CTGCCAAAATCTTGCCTCTCTGTGCACCAGTATGACACAGAAACACAGAGACAGTTATGGAGGAGAAGGAAAGAGTGACTTGATTGCTTTGCCAGGCAGAGAGGCAACTAGCACCTCAAGGACTGTGCCCGTCTCCCTGGTGAGGAGGGAAAGGCTATGGAGTTAGGCAGGATATGTTGCAAGGTTGGAGGCGGTAACAGTCTTGTATTCTTCCTTCTGCAAAGTTCAAAAGGTTGGGGCTCCTGACAAGATGAGGGTGTGTGCAGGGTCTCAGGTAGTCCCTCTCCTAATCTTGAAGAGCCTCTCTGGTCCTTTGATCTTGCCTTACTTTGGCCACCTGATGTGTGTGAAGAGCCGACTCATTGGAAAGGACCCTGATGCTGGGAAAGATTGAAGGTGGGAGGAGAAGGGGACGACAGAGGATGAGATGGTTGGATGGCATCACTGACTCAGCGCCCATGAGTTTGAGCAAGCTCGGGGAGGCCTGGCATGATGCAGTCCCTGAGGATGCAAAGAGTCGGACATAACTGAGAGACTGAACAGCAATAAGGGGTCGTTTCATTGCTGTTCCTCCTTTGATCAGCAACTGTTCTGCCGTTTGAAACTGCGAGAAGGTCATGGAGGCTGGAGTCTGGGCTCCAGGGGACGAAAAGGCCTCGGTGCTCAGGAGTCCCACAGGGCCCTGCTCGGCATCACCGCTCTCTCCCATCTTTCCCAGCACCCAGTCTGGTGGTGAGATGAAAAGCGCCACCCCCGCACCTGCCTGGCTGCCTGTGGTCCCCTGTGTCCCTGTGGGGTTGAGTCTGAGACAGCAGCCTTGCTCGGCATCTCGCCCTCCTCTCCCACTTTTTGCTGGTTTCTCCTGGAAGCGCTTACTTAACAAAGCTCCAGTACAGAGGGTCTTGCTTCTAGAAACTTGGTCTCAGATAAAGGAGGGGGTGATTTGCCTGTGGCAGTCCAGGACAGAGGGAGGGCAGAGAACTCCCAGGCCCGTCGAGGCGGCTACAGGGGGTGGTTGTGCTGGGCCTCCTCTCTTCACCTAGTCCATCCCCCTGCCTCCGTGCCGTGGTGGATGCTCCCGGTCCCTGGAGTCAGATGGTCAGCAGTGGTCCATGGCATTTAGCATCTCTACCTTAGGCCCGGGGCCCAACCAGGAGCCTTTAGCCCCCATCACCCCTTCCCCTGCTCCCTGCTGCCATGCTGCCAGATGCAAATAAGAAGGAATTTTAATTCCACAAATAGCAGCATTTATAAAGCTCAGCAGGCTAACTGGCAGGCAGACGCAGGTGAGAAACAAGCGTGCAGGCTCGGCTGAGTGCCAGGGCCCCAGGCTGCCTTCCAGGAAGTCCCCTCACCACCTGCCATTAGAGCTCATTCCCAAAATGGGTCAGGAGAGCCCGAATGATGAGAGGCAGCGGGAGGGGCTGAGCTTGGCATCTGTCCCCTGTCACTTTCTGCTGCCTCTCCATAAGAAGGTCTGCCTGATGCTGCAGAAGGAAGGTGTGAATGGCGTCCCAGCTCCTTGCCGGGCCCTTGGAGCTGGCCTTGGTGGGCCTGGTTTAACCTGACCAGGCCTCAGCTGCAGCATTTCCAGGAGACAACAGGACCAGGCCTGGCGAAGCCTTAAGGCTTGGGGCAACATCGCCCCTCCCCAGGCTTTGCAGGCCCCGGGCCCAATTCAATCATGGGGTGGCACGTTTTATTCCCCGGGGGATGGTGGGAATTGGGGGGAGGGGCAGGCAGCGGGCAAGGAGCTTAGGAGCTCCTGAGAGCAGATTGGCCTGCAGATCTTAGAGCCTGAAGGAGTGGTCCATCCCTTCCTTCTTAAAACCAGGGCTCTGCCTGGCTGTCCAGAGGAGGCCAGATGGGCTCAGATAGTTAAGTAGAAAACCGTCATAAGGCCCTGGCAGAAAAAGCACAGGACATCACAAATGCCAGAGCAGAGGCTCAGTTATTTCACAGATAAGAAAACAGAGGATGTGCTGAGGTCACACAGCAAACCGGAGGCAAATCGGAACCAAAGCGAAGCGATTCCAGGGAGAGGCTTTTTCCTGACATCTTCCCAGAAGACCTTGGGAAGCTTCTGGGGACAATGGGGTACAGAGAGGACACAGATGTCATTTCAATGAGGATTCTGTTTTGTTCAAGTGATGTAAACTCCAGCTCTGCACTGGCATAAGTAATGCAGAAACTTAATGGTTCACATAATTAGCAAGTTCAAAGATAGGAGGAATTCAGGCACTGCTGGATCCAAGACACATGGGCCCTTAACCCTCTCGGGTGACACAGTAGGTGGGGAAACGTATTCATGGAACGTACAAGCAAGTGTTAAGCTAAAACTGTAATGAGTGGTCCAGTGTCGTTGGTCAGGGAGATCAGAGCAGCTGTTTAGGGCTGTGACTGTGGTGCTGAGAACTTTAGGATGAGTGGGAGTCAAGGGCAGGGGTGCAGAGGTCAGACTGAAGAGGGTGAGGGTGAGGACCGACACGAGTGTGCCTGAGAATAGGAGGGTGGCAGGCCGCGCCTCCTGGAGGGGGAGACATCAGGGGCAAGTGAAGGATGGGACACGGGAGAGGCTGGCAGGCACAGGCCATGCTGAAGACTCTAGGCAGTGGATGGTATGACACAATTTGCATTGTGAAAGGATCCCCTTGAATACATTGCAGAGAGCAGCTCAGAAAGTGAGCAGGAGCAACAGGAGTGTTGGTGGATCAAGTAACAACATAAAAGGTGATGAGAGCCTGGACCAGGTGTCTGCGGGAGTAGAGAGAGGTGGACAGAGTCTGATGGACTGGGTGGGGAAGAGGAGTGGAGGCAAGGTCAAGGATGACTTCCCGGTGGCCAGCTTGCACAGTTACACCAATGGTGGTCTCCTTCGTGAAGAAAGGTTAGGTTAGGGGATGCTGGGTTTAAGATGCCTTGGGGAAAGTCAAGGGCAAACATCAGGGAGGGGGTTGGATTATCCAGGCTGGAGCTCAGAAAGACCTAGGCTCGATGAGTCATCTGGGTGGGTGGTGATGCAGCTCAGGGGGTAGATGAGATCACCAGGTTGAGGGCATGGATTGACAAAAGAGCAGCCTGAACCAGCCTTTGAGGCTCATCAGTGTTTAACAGATAAAGGATGTGAGCCCGAAGAGAAGGCAGAGCAGGAAACTGTTAAGTAGAAGGAAGCTGGAAGAGTGCTGTACCAGTTCAGGGGGCCTGCAGAAAAGAGACGGCACAGTCAGTGAGACTAAGGAAAGAGGGTCTGAGCGGCGTTGGGTGGTATTGAGGGAAACCCCCGTATGTAGTGCCCGGGACTAGCAACGAGGAAATCGTTAGCATCCCGGGGCCTGATGGAGCAAGGAAAGGGGCGCCCAGTGATGCTGGAACCCAATGTGGGTGGAGCTGAGACCTCAGGGGTGCAGCCATCTCTGGCACTGCTGCTGGACAGGGAGGGAGGTGCAGTAAAAACCCCTGCCTGGTGGCACAGACTATGGGACAGAGCAGGGCAGGAAACGGCAGAGAATGGATCGGGGAGAGGAGAGTGGAGAATGGAGAAAAGTCAGCCCAAGGGTGGTGTCGAGGAAAGAGGAGAGTGGGTGGAGGAAGAGGAAGTGACCAAGAGCTGAGAGGTCAACAGAACAAGGACCACGTTAGCCTGCTGTACGGAGGGCACAGAGGCCGTCCCTGGCCTTAGAGAGAGTTCACCTCATTGAGCAAGGGAAGTAGAAGCCTGGCCGGAATCTGATCCGTGATCCCTCTTAATGTGGTATTACAGGAAGAAGACAGAGGTTGGAGTTCAAACCACGTCACAACCACAGATCTGTGCTGTGACCTTAGACCTCACCTCCACGGTGGAGAAATTAGCAGCACCTGCCTCAAAGGAGAGTTGGCAGGACTGAATGTGAACTCTAAGACAGAGGACAGGAGAAGAGCATGCCCCTGGCAAAGCCCCGGCCCCGGGCGGCACAGAACACCCATGGGTCGGGCGACTGGGCTTAGCAGACATCCTGGGCCTCTCCCCATCCACCTCCAGCCAGGACCCGAGACCTCCTATAAATCTGTTTCTTTCTGTATCGGGGCTCAGTGGGGACTCAGCGGGGAGGGGGTGGTGGCAACAGCTTTGCTCCGAGTTGGGGCAGAGATTCGATCACTTAGAACTTTAACAGAACATCTGGTGTTAAGGCATGGCAGTCATGAAGACAGCAAGATCAAGCGACACCCGTGACTGAGGACTCTCCCACCATTTCGGCTAGACCTGCAGACGTTCCCTCCCTCTCACCCAGAATCTGTCCCGGCCCAGCACCCTGTCCAGGCACCCCCTTCCAGGGCCTTTGCTCTCCGCTGCCCCTCTCTGCCCACTTCAGTAATCAGTCTGAGCATGAGCGACCAGTGTGACTTTCAGCCTACAGCCTCAGATGTGCAGGAAATGGGACTTCTTGAACATCCTGTAAGTAAACTGTATTTTCAGTTTGCACGTCTCTCCAGGTGCCATCCCAGGGTCTCTGCAGGACTGGATGGCTGCAGGACATTTGCAGTGGCAGGAGCAGACCTTGAAGCCACTGTTTTCATCTGAGGCCAATTATGTGCAGCAGCCTTGCCTGAAATCACTCTGGTAGGAAGCAGAGAGAACACGGCACCTTTGTAGCGAGGCTTTGTGATTCAGATAACAGGGCCAGCTCCAGGGAGCTTAGAACAGAGCCCCCTGAGGGGAGAGACACTCTGAGGCTGCACCTGCCAGGGAGCATGCTGGGCAGGGCTCCCAGCCTGTGATGGATGGGTGCAGGTGTGCCCCTGTGTACGAATGTGTGTGTATCTGTGCATGCACTCGGCACTTCTGTTTCTTTCCAGCCACAAACTCGGGTCAGAGATGGAGAAGCAGAGGAGGGGAGGGGCATCTGCAGCCACGAAGTCATCTCTGGTCCTGCCCTTGGGCTATATCCCTGGCACCCATTACAGTGCTTGGTTCCTGGGTGAAAATGAGAAGATCTTCAATGAATGAAGCCTGACACCATTTTCTATCATAAGCACAGCTGCTGCTCTACAAGAGGAAGTAAGTGAGCAGAGCTGGAACCACGGCTGCTTCTCAGTTCAGTTCAGTTCAGTCGCTCAGTCGTGTCCGACTCTTTGCAACCCCGTGAATCGCAGCACGCCAGGCCTCCCTGTCCATCACCAACTCCGAGTTCACTCAGACTCACGTCCATCGAGTCCGTGATGCCATCCAGCCATCTCATCCTCGGTCGTCCCCTTTTCCTCCTTCCCCCAATCCCTCCCAGCATGAGAGTTTTTTCCAATGAGTCAACTCTTCGCATGAGGTGGCCAGAATACTGGAGTTTCAGCTTTAGCATCATTCCTTCCAAAGAAATCCCAGGGCTGATCTCCTTCAGAATGGACTGGTTGGATCTCCTTGCAGTCCAAGGGACTGTCAAGAGTCTTCTCCAACACCACAGTTCAAAAGCATCAGTTCTTCGGCGCTGTCATCCATTCCTTGAACCTTTGTTACGCCTTGTCCCCTGCGGGCTCGTACAGTGGGGTGGATGCTGGAGTCACATCCCCGATGGGCCCCTAATGAGCTCCATGACTTTCGGTTAGTCCCTTTCCCTTTCTGGCAGCTCCTTGTGGAGGAGAAAGCATTGCAAAGACTCTGAGGTCTTTTCAGGGACAGAAAGGGAGGCCGTGTGGTTGAGGACCTCTGTGAAGCCAGAGAGACTGGTAGGCGGGATCCTCAGGGGGCCTGTAGCAGTGGTAAGGACTCAGCATTATTTAGATACAAGAGTGAGTGAGTGAAGTCGCTCAGTCGTGTCCAACTCTTTGCGACCCCGTGGACTGTAGCCCACCAGGCTCCTCTGTCCATGGGATTCTCCAGGCAAGAATACTGGAGTGGGTTGCCATTTCCTTCTCCAGGGGAATCTTCCCAACCCAGGGATCGAACCCGGGTCTCCCGCATTGCGAGCAGACGCTTTAACCTCTGAGCTACCAGGGAAGCCATACCTGTGATCAAGTCCCTCCTCTAGTCTCAGCTGCGCTTGGCTCTTCTGCAAGTGCCCAGGACCTGCCCTTCTGGGGTCCATCCAGCCTGACCGTGTGCCTCTGCCCTGGGTCGCTAGAGATGGGTCTTTGCTCACTGCGCATGATGAGTGTCTCCAGGGAAAACCCATCTCGCTGGCCCTGGACACTCTGACTGAAGGAACCACAGGCAACTCCCAGGATGCATCATCCTGAACTCAGGATGGTGTCCCCTTTCTGTCAAATGAACCTGATGCCATCGTCGGTTGCCTTCTGAGTGGACGTCTTTTTGGCTGTGGCAGAGGGACGTAAATAGAATGATGCCATCAGCCCAGACATGGCCGAGGAGAACGCAGACCATGGGAGTGGGTGGAGGCCGGGACTCAATCAGATGGCCCTTCCTTCTTGAGAGGGCCTGCTCTGATCTTCCTCCAGTCATGCCCCTCCCCACAGAGTGAGGAGAGGAGGAGAGGGAAAGGGCCATGCAGTTTTTGCCCACCAGGACCACACTCTGGGTACCAGGACCTCAAATTCCCTTTCCAAATAGCCCTGAGGCTACTTCCGGAGCTTAAAACAGTAGTGACTTAAAACAGTGTGAATTTCTTGTTTCACGGTTCTAGAGGTGAGAAACCCAGAATGGGCCTCACTGGGCTAAAATCAAGGCTTCAGTAGGGCTGCACTCTTTCTGGAAGGCCTGAAGGAGAATGAGATGCCTTGCCTCTCCCGGCCTGCTTTCCACAGCCTGTGGCCCCTTCCTCCACCCTCCACGCTAGCTACGGTCACCAGGTCTTCCTCACACTGCTGTCTCTCCGGCTCTCTCCCTGCCTCCGTCTCCCACTTACAAGACCCCTTGGGATACTTGGGCCCACTCAGATAACCCAGGGTAAGCTCCCCACTTGAAGCCAGCTTCTTAGCAGCCTTAATTCCACCTGCAACGTGATCCCTTGTTGTCAGGCACCCACACATACAGGTTCCAGGGGTCAGGAGGTGGACATTTTTGGAAGGAGGGCCAGTCCTGGGTTTGTATTCTTGTCACAAGCCCTACACAAGTTAGGGGTATGATTTGTTGAATCCTGAAAGAATAGTATTAGTGCCTGAGAATTGCTTTCCCTTTAAAAAAAAAAGAATGCCTGTCTCCTTGGCATCTGATTTCCCTTACACCTCAGTTCCCTACACCTGACATGATGTGCAAGCATGGCCACGAGCTCCACATTTCGAACGCCATTATTATGCTTTCTTTGGCTCCTGATTCAATGTCCCAAGATAGAGATCAAAGCCCCTCCAGCTCTCTCAGCCCAGCCTTTACAGAGGGAGAAGGGAATAGGGACCACACAGGGGAAAGTGCTCACGCTTTTCTCTCCATACATGTACCTACCACCCAATTATTTGGGGGCAGGCCATAGAAAGGGAGCTAGACTGGGAGTTACTGATTTATGGGCTCACCAGTTCAGCCAATATTGCTGTAGCATCTAGTCTTGCCAGGCCGAGCCCTTGGAGTTGGAGACCCAGGCATGGTGCGGACATGGGTCCCAGCCTCACAGCTCTGTCACTGTGGGCGGAAGCCTTCCTCCCTCGGGGCCTCAGTTTTCTTATCAATTTCATGAGCACCTAGACGGCCAGGAAAGAGTCCCACTATGAGGGCAGCATGCTCGCCCCTCTCTCTAACTGTGGTCTCTCCCAAAGCCTTGAACACGAAGAAAATGCTCAGGAACTGTTGAACAGATGGATGGATGGCCCTTCCTGATCTGACAGCTGATGGACGGTCTCAGATGAATCAGAAGGGAACATGGGAGGGGGTCAAGGAGGAGTCCTGGAGTGGATTCCTGCTGCTGACTATAAAATGCTTGCCAGAACGTATTCATCTACACAGCCACCTTATGAGTTGACAGCTATTGTCTTTCCCACTTTACAACGAAGAGGCTGAGGCTCTAGGAAGAAGCTTACTGAGGGCCACACCACTAGTAGGAGTCGGAGCTAGGATTGAACTTGAACTCTCCTAAGGAGAGCAGCTGGCCTCCTCCTCTCACAGGGATGCGTGTGCCCGCCCAGGTCCCATCCAGCAGCTGTCAACCCCTCCCTTTCCTCTGCCCTCTGTTCCCTTCCCTTCTCCAGCCATCTCCTCACGTCTGAATTACCCAGGCCTCTAGGCCAGGCTGCGCTGGTGGGAACTAAAGAAAACGACAGGGCAGAGTTGAAGTGAGGCGACTGAGGTCCTTCGCTCCTAACCCAGGCCCTCAGTCCCTGCCGGCGGCCTCCCGGGAAGTTTGCGCCAAGACCAGGGAAACGGCCACCCGCCATCTGTCCCACTGCATCTTCCACAAGCAAGCGGCATGACCTAGAGAGGCTGGCAGTTTAGTGAGCTGAGAGCTGCCACTTTTTCCTTTGTTACCCTGAGTGCGCTCTGAGTCAGGAGCTGCTGTTACAGCCAGCCCAGCAAGTGCCCCTAGTGAAGGCCACCAGTAGACGCCTGCGCTGGCAGTGAAGGGGTGGAGACTGGGGTTTCCTCCCTTCTGCTTCACTTGACGACGCTTGGAACACAGGCTGGAATAGCCTGATTCTGATGCCAACAGCTGTGGGGTGAGGCAGAGCACCAGGTTTGGAATTAGCTGGCTGCCCCACTGGCTGTGTAATTGGACAATGTGTCCTCTCTCTCTGAGCTCAAGTCTTGCTGTGAGTTTTCAGTGCTCTGGTCTTTGACCTGACTGCCAGGTCATGGCTCCCCACACCCCACCTCTCTCCAGGTGAGGCAGGGCCCGTGGCACACCCAGGCCTCTGTTTCCCACCCTTGGCACTCTACCAGCTGGCCCTGCCAGGTCCTCACACCCCTCCCTGGGATCCTACGACAAGCCATGTGAGCCCCTCCAGGTGCTGACAGAATTTAGTCTCCTTTCCCTAGGTGTCCAGGGCATAACCTGTGCTCCTGCATTAATCCAGGGAGTGATTTAGACTGAGTTTATTCTTTAGATGTATCTCCTATTTGATGTTTCCGCTCCCTCACGTCCACCTGAGTGAATCAGTCGCTCAGTCATGCCCGACTCTTTGTGACTCCATGGACCGTAGCCCACCAGGCTCCTCTGTCCATAGGATTCTCCAGGCAAGAATACTGGCGTGGGTTGCCACTCCCTTCTCCAGGCTCCTGGAGTAAGGGGTGTATTTAACCCCATCTTAACCAAAAGGACTAGGTAAGAGAGGGATAGTTTCTCAGAGGGAAACGGGAAAAATATTTCTTAGCAGGAAGGAAAATAGTGGACTTTTGACCCGCAAGAACATTATCTGCTCCAGTCTCTTGGTTTCAGTTAGAGCAGCCACATTTCCTACCAATTCAGTTGTCATCAAATGCCTAGGAATGGGTTCTTTACTCCAAAGTTTTCTGCGTTTTCCCATTGGGTCTATTTTAACCTTTTGAGTCTCACTCTCTCCTGATCTGACTGTAGGACTAAAGCTGAGCGGGGCCCCCTAATATCAGGAGCCTCAGCACTCCCTCCAGGCTGCTGATCACCTCCAGCGTTCCATCAGGATGCGGAGAAGTCCTGGCTCCCCCTTAACTCACTGCTGTCTTCTAGTGACCCTCTGTTCTGTTACCACCACCAGGCGACATGATCCCTTGAGAACAGAAAACAGAAGCCCAGATGGCTGACAACCTCAGGGGTATTTTGATTTCATGATGGCCAATGGATGCAGAATCTCAGGACCGATTCAAAGGAGTATACTTTTTAAGATTAATCTCCTTTCACAATGAAATTAGCTCCTTTCAGTTCATACTAACTTATCCTGATCAGCATAACAATCGAATATCCCATGACACAAAATTGGGATTATTATTTTTCTTATCATGTTGGTTTCTGCCTCACAACAATGCAAATCAGTCATAACTACATTATATACATGTCTCCCCTCCCACTCTCCATCCCACCCCCTAGGTCATCCCAGAGGACCACGCTGAGCTCTTGGTGCTGCACAGCAGCTTCCCACTAGCCATCTATTTTACACGTGGTGGTGTATATATGACTATCTCAAGTCCAGCCTCCCAGTCCATCCCATCCTCCCCTCCGCTCACCGTGTCCACACGTCCATTCCCTGCATCTGCTGCCCTGCAAATACTTCCGTCCTTGTTTAGCAGGAGGAGCAAGTCTACAAATAAAGCTTTTGCTCCCTATTCAGAACGCTATGCCCTTCAAGAGTCTTGGTTCTAACATCTTCTTGGCGGCTCCTTGCCTGCTAGTGAAGCCCTGAGAATAAGCACTATGCCTGTTGCCTAATGCTTCTCTAACAAATTAACACTCAGTGGCTCAAAACAACACAAATGTGGGGCTTCCCGGGTGGCTCGGTGGTCAAGAATCCACCTGCCAATGCAGGAGACACAAGTTCAGTCCCCGAGCCAGGAAGATCCCGCATGCCAAGGAGCAGCTAAGCCTGTGCACCCAGCTATTATAATTGATCTACACTCTAGAGTTCCGGAGCTGCAACCACTGAAGCCCGTGTGCCCTAGAGTCTGTGTTCACAAGTGTGTGTGTGTGTGTGTGTGTGTGTGTGCTCAGGCACTCATCATGTCTGACTCTTTGCCAGCCCAAGGACTGTAGCTGGCCAGGCTCCTCTGTCCATGGGGTTTCCCAGGCAAGACTACTGGAGTGGGTTTCCATTTCCTTCTCCAGGGGATCGTCCTGATCCAGGGATCAAACTTGCATCTCTTGCACTGGCAGGTGGATTCTTGACCACTGAGCCATCAGGGAAACCCTGAATATATGGGGGATGATCATTATTCCACGGACTACTAGCACTGAAAGAATTCTAGTTGAATATGGACTTTCTCATCGACATCTGTTAAGCATCAGCAAGTCAGAAGAACAGCAGAAACACAGAAACACATAATAACACAAATTATATCTAAAATGAGAAAAGTCAGATGAAACAAAAACTTTCTTGGACAAAAAGAAATACGGGTGCGCTCAGTGGTCCTAGTGAAGATATAAAGAACTTAAAGGGATTCGGTTTATCCAATCCTGGAGAACAGAGCGAGGGCAGAACAATCCTGTCCAGAGAGAGGAGTAAAGACACTTCATCCTTTTGAAAGTGGGGCTGCAGTTCTACTGAGGTACTAAGGTTTGCCTTCTCAGCCTCTCCCAACACTTTTTCCCATCCTCAGAGGGCGGAGGCCCTCCCAAATTCACCAGAACTTTGGGGGAGCTATTCTGCCCTCACTAGGCACTCACCCAGATTTGAGTGGCTGTTTCGGGTGGAAGCTGCAGCCCTGCAGGTTCCAGTGTTCAACGTGTCATTACAAATACAAAATGGAAATTATTTCTGTAGGGTTCAATTAATGGTGAATTAATTAAGGGTTCAGTTAATGTCCTCCAGGGGTTTGGAGGACAGACCTGTCTTTCAAGGACTGTTAAACCTGTCCCACTGACTTAGACAGACCTTGGGGGCAGAATGGCTCACAGTCAGCATTACTCACACGGGGCATCACAGGGCTTCCTACCACGTCACAGTCCCAAGGTTACAAATTGGAACCCTAATGTTGGCTCATTCTATGCCTTACCCAATTTCCACTCTGCTCTCTCCCTGCACTTTCTCCAGTCTCTTGAGTTATTTATGAAGAAGACTATCACTTCCATTAGGTTGAAGGCAATTATCATGTCTTACTAACCTTTGTGAGCCCAGAGACTCCCATGATAAAGCTTCCCTTGTTAGTTCCCCAGCGTTGCTCTTCCCTCCACATTGTGTTTGGAAAACCCTCACGCAGAACAGAGACTACCTCCATAGAGCTGGGAACGCCGAATACCCTCTGCTCCAGCCTTACTGGTAACTATGGTGAACACAGATGTCCCACCCGGTTAACCAGACCCTCAGGGCACAGGGTTAGAGCTGGAAGCTATGACTTGAAGAATCTGGAACCACGTAGAACCTGCTTGTGAAAGAGGTGGCAGGGGATCCACCATATCTAGTTTTCAGGAGCAGCATTCAGAACTGATCCTCAGTGATGCTGGCCAGACAACCACCACGGTGATGCCTGTTGACAGTGGATATCTTCCCAGGACCAGTTCATCAGCGCTCTATCGGGAGCTACCTCTGAGACATAGCCTCCAAAGTGTCTGTGTGTGTGTGTGTGTGTGTGTGTGTGTGTGTGTGCGTTCAGTGTCTCAGTCATGTCCGACTCTTCGCGACCCCATGGACTGTAGCCTGTGAAGCTCCTCATCCATAGGATTTTCCAGGCAAGAATACTGGAGTGGATTGCCATGCCCTACTCCAGGGGATCTTCCCAACTCCAGGATTAAATCTACAGCTCGAGTCTCCTACACTGACAGGTGGGTTCTTGATCACTAACGACCCCTGGTATTTCTCAATGAGCCAACTAATCCTCCTGCTTAGGTCATCCAGGCTTAATTCTTGTTGCTTACAAATGAGACACTGCTGACACAGAAGGCCTCGAGGCTCTGGAGCCATCATGCTCCCTCTCTTTGTGCGTATGACATTTCTTCCACTAGGAGCAGGCGTCGACATCCCTGCCCTCTTTCCTCCTGCACGACTCATGCTCATCCATCCACGTGCCTAGTCTTGACAACTCTTCCTCTGAAAAGCCCTCCCAGATCACCCCAAGTCTGGGCTCCCACAGCACCCCATATGTTCCTCTCAGAAGTGCTTGCCCCCCCTGGATTTTGTCTATTTTGGTGTTTCCCTAACTACTCTGTGAGCTATAATAAGGATAGAAACCGTATTTCATTACATAAGTGCCTAGCTTATTAATAATGTTGAATGAATGAATGAATGAATAGAACTATCCCAGGCCAGGATAATTCTTAGTAGAGTCCTCACCATCACTTCCTAGCATCATGAGGCACCTTACATTTTTGGAGTCAGGGCAGTTGCCCTCTTTCAGAAGCCCCTCTCCCAAATCACATCATCTCATTTTACGCCCACCAGCATTTCTTTTGTATCTACTGTGTGCCAGACCCTGTGCCCTCTCATGCCCACATTTTAGGTCCTAAGGGTAGATGCACTCCCCCCCTCCTCTGTCCAGTTACGGAAGCCCCCAGGCCCTTGGAGGAGTGACCACATACTCGCTGGGAGAAGCGTGTGCCAGCTGCAAGCCCCTTAAGTGGGCGGGTTGTCATGGTGATTCATTAATGGAGAGAGTTGCTTGAGGAACACTGACCACCAAAGGGAACAATTACCAATGAAGCATCCATTTCTATTTAACAGTTTTTAAGAATGGACAAGATATAAAGCCACAAGGGAAAAGATACTGCAAACAAATAATAGCACGTGAGCTCGTCTGGGCCCATTCAAAGCCTGTTCCTCACTCCTCCTCCGCTCTCATCACAGAGAAATAAAGCTGTGCTTTTCTGTGATCCAGAACACTGTTTAAAATGACTGGTTTTAATACTTCCTGTCATTTACCCAGCATCCATTAGGCGTCACATACCCTAACAGACATTTCAAGAGTGCTTTCAAATCTTGGAAACATCCCACCAAGAGAGCATCATTATTCCCGATTTACAGATGAGGAAACTCTATGAGGCTAACAGAGTTTAAGTGACCTGTGGAGGGTTGCACAGGCAGGAAGGGCAGAGGAAGCATTTTATCCTTTATTCAAACCAGAAAATTCTCCCTGGCCTGGACTGTTAATGTTATCACAGCATCTCCGTGAGAAAGCTTCCTCAGAAATGAGAATCCAGCCCTCTCCTCCACCATAATCTATTGCCATCTAGTTCAAAGGTAAGCAGGGGCTTTCCCCAGTGGTCCAGAAGTTAAGATTTCATCTTCCAGAGTAGGCAGTGGAGGTTCTGTCCCTGATCTAGGAGCTAAGATCCTGTACTCCTCGAGGTCGAAACACCAAAACATGGAAAAAGCAATATTGTAACAAATTCAATAAAGACTTTAAAAAATGGTCCACATCAAAGAGAAAAAAAAAACAACTTTAAACAAACAAAAGACAAAGATAGGCAGTCAGTCGTTTTGTGCACGCTTCAGTTGGTAAAGAATCCGCCTGTAATGCAGGAGACCCCGGTTCCGATTCCTGGGTTGGGAAAATCCCCTGGAGAAGGGATAGCCTACCCACTCCAGTATTCTTGGGCTTCCTTAGTGGCTCAGATGGTAAAGAATCCACCTGCAGTGTGGGAGACCTGAGTTCGATCCCTGGGTTGGGAAGATCCCCTGAAGACGGGAAGGGCTACCCACTCCAGTATTCTGGCTTGAAGAATTCCATGGACTATAGTCCATGGGGTCACAAAGAGTCAGACACGACTGAGTGACTTTCACTTCACTTCACTTCCACATACATTTAAATATATATAAGAATTTCCAAGAGTTAGTATCAAACCAGCATGCCTTGTACTGGGCACTTAGGACTTGAAGCTGGCACACTTGTTAATCAAAAGGCTTCTCTGTAACTAGTAAACTTCCAGCCCTTTCCTCCTCTCCTGAAAATAGGCTTCCCTTTCCAAATTGTACTCTGGGCCTCGACTGGCCTTGGAGAGCAGCACACACCTGTGGCCAACAGTTTCGTGAGGTCCAGATGAGCCACCACAGGCGAAGAGCCCAGAGCAGAGCCCCGCACTGGGGAGGCTCAGTGGAGCCCGCAGGAAAGGAACACACGCCCTGAAAACACCGCTGCTCAGGGTAGAAGTTTCGCTCTTGCGCTTAATAGCTGCGTGACCTTGGGCAAGCTGTTCTGCCTCTCGGTGCTTCAGTTTCAACCACCTATGACTTAGCACTAAAAAAACTGAGAATCCCCATCAGGTCACTGTGAGGATAAATACAACAGTCCATAGAAGGGGCTTGGAGCAGTGCTGGGGGTTGGTAAGTGCCAAGTGTGCATCAGCCAGGATCAGAGCCAGCCGAGGGGCCACGTGCTCAGCCATGGGTCAGTTCTCCTAACGCTGCCCTCAGCTTCGCCTCCTCATGTGGCCTCTTCTGCTCTGATAGCAAGAAACAATTGTACGGGACCGGAGGCCTCCTCTCGCAAAGGCCCAGTTCGGGCACTGAAGCCTGTCTTCCTTTCTCCTGGGCACTCTGAGCATCGCATGCCGAGCATGACAGACCAGGTCTCTCCCAGCTGACAACGCTTCCATGACTCCCCATCACTCACCATAGGCTAATTTCTACCTGGACTCCTCTGATAGGCCTAGTGCCCGCCTATCATCCAGGCTTTTTCCTCTTCCACTAAACTCAACAGCTTTGACATAGCTGTTCCCCCCATAGGGAACACTCTCTCCCGTCTCTTTCTCTGATCAACGCCTACTTGTCTTCAAGGCTCCTCTAAGTCTTGGCTCTGGCGTGAAGAATCTCCTGGGCATGCAGTGTGCCTCCCATTTTGCAGCTAATAACGTCCTTGTGAGGGCTTCCCAGGTGGTGCTAGTGGTAAAGAACCCGCCTGCCAATACAGGAGACACGATCCCTGGGTCGGGAAGATCCCCTGGAGGAGGGCAAGGCAATCCACCCCAGCGTTCTTGCCTGGAGAATCCCATGGACAGAGAAGCCTGGCGGGCTATGGTCCTTAGGGTTGCAAAGAGTTGGAAACGAGTGAAGCTACTTAGCACTCACTCAACGTCCTTGTGAACCTCAAGCAGGTTACTCATCCTGCCCCACTCTCACTGTCACCTCTGCAGGACCAGGGAGGGCTCGGCTATGACTGACTGGTGTCTTCCTGTGGTCCTGGCACTTGACAATATTTAGAGGAATGTGTGGAGTTACTGAGAACACAGGTATGAAGAGAGTATCCATGGCCTTGGTGGTGAATACTCGCTAAGTCGTGTCTGACTCTTGTGACCCCCCTGCACTGCAGCCTGCCAGGCTCCTCTGTCCATGGGATTCACCAGGTAAGAATACGGGAGCGGGTTGCCATTTCCTTCTCCTGGGCATCTTCCTAACCCAGGAGTCAAACCCAGGTCTCCTGCATTGCAGGCAGATTCTTTACCAACTGAGCGACCTTGGAGAAGCATATTATTCAGAAAGAGATAAACACCCTTATAGGCAGGAGTTGTCCTGGCACTCCTGGCCGGGTCCTGGTGTTTACCTGTTAAGTGATTTCCCAGAGCATGGACATCAGGCAAAGCTACACTGACCAGAATGGAGCAAGGTACAGATACGACCACTTCAAAATCATGTCCCGTAACCACAATCATGAACACAGACAAAAGCAAGAACCTTGTCTGAACCACAGAAATGACCGGCGTCTCCCTCTTCTGGCTAATCTGAATGGCCGCTTGCTGCTTGTTTGCCAGTAAAAGCATCGTGTGTTGTGTTGCTGTTGTTGTCTGACTGCTCAGTCATGTCCTGCCAGCCTCCTCTGTCCCTGGGATTTCCTAGGCAAGAATACTGGAGTGGGCTGCCATTTCCTTCTCCATTACTTCTGCCTGACAGATAAGATGTATAAAGATCCCTTGCTACCTGAGAACATCCAATCAGAGCAAAGTCCCTCTTCCCTGAACTCTCCCTAAACTCAGCACGCACAAGCCTCAATCCTTTTCGAAGTCTTTCGTGAGCACCTTGTTGCCCAGGCAGCTCACTGCTGCCCCTGGTGGGCATTCCCCCTCAGTGCAACGTGTCAACCAACCAAACACCGTGTCAACCAGGGTGGGTCCCTGAACATCTTTAGGTAAAGGGTGTCGATGTGGTCCACTTTCCGTCACCACCAATTTATTTCTCAAAACTTAATTTTAAAAGATATGCAAGCTAGTTGATAGTGAGAAATATATCTCCGATAGGAGATGCATGCCAGGGTAGAGAACCTTGAATAGTATTGTTTTCTACAGAGGGGCTTCAACTTCCCCTCCCCTGTGTATGTGGAGGGGAGAAGGAAGGAAGCTTTACTGTCCGGGGTGTCCGTGACCTGGAAGAACATCAGCTAACATTCACTGAAAAACAACAACAAAAAAGGCTATCATTGGTGATTATATCTGCTCCTGGGAGAGCGTAGAGCACACTTGTCTGTCCCAGCAGCTGCCCTGAGTAGGACCTGAGCTGGTGGCTGTTGCCATGGCTTGGTGGTAATGTCTGCAAGACCAGCCTCCAAAATACCTAGTGCTGGGGGCTTCCCTGATGTTCCAGTGGTTAAGAATCTGCCTTCCAATGCAGGGATGAGGGTTTGATCCCTGGTCAGGGAACTAAGATCCCACATACCCCAGGGCAGCTAAGCCCGCAAGTCACAACAGAGTCAGTCCATGTACCACAGCTACTGAGCTTGCACACTCTAGAGCCCGTGCAACACACCTATGGAAGCCCCTGTGTACCACAACTAGAAAAATCCATACACCACAGTGAAGACCCCTAGTGCTGTCACTACAGAGGACAGAGCGGTGGCTCTCTCTCTGTCCCCCAGTCCTACTTCCCATGGGAGCACCTAGAGGGATGCGTGTTTGGTAGCACCCAGGACTAAGACTAGGACAGATGTGGGCTTTGTATGCAGATGGAATACATACTGTGTGACGACTGGGCCTTCCAACAGTGGATGGGTAATGAGCCAGGTGCCCCTAACAGGCAGGAGGCCAACAGATGCTGGTTGACTCTGTGCACAATGACTAATTTTCTTCTTGGAAACTCAGAGACTCTTGATGGGTAAGATTAAGGTCGAGGGAAGGCTTTGCACAGCAACCAGAAAGCAGCTGGGGTGTGTGGCCGCCAAAACCCAATATGAAACTCAGATGACAGAGGTGGCAATGGGGTCACAAATATCCCATCATCAATTTCTACTTGGAATGAAGGCCAGGGTGTCACAAATGCAGCAAAAGCAGGTGATGGATCCAGAGAGGGAAGTTAAGCCAGGCCTGATCTGGGAGGAGATTTCAATTAGGAAGTGCTGAAAGTATTAATCACTCAGTTATGTCCAACTCTTTGCAACCCCATTGACTGTAGTCTGCCAGGCTTCTCTTTCCATGGAATTCTCCAGATAAGAATACTGAAGTGGGTAGGCATTCCCTTCTCCAGGGGATCTTCCTGACTCAGGGATAGAACCTGGGTCTCCTGCATTGCAGGTGGATTCTCTACCGTATGAGCCGTGAGGGAAGCCCCTTCATTTAGGGATTTCCTGTCACACCCCTGTCGCTGGCCAAGCTGGCGTCCACAGCTGTCATATCGCCACCCTTCCTGTCTGCCTCTCAGGAATACTCGACTTCTTGATTCTGCTTTTTACCAAATCTGTCTTCTCTCATTTCTCCTCTCTGCACCCCCTTCCTTTCGCTTCATTCCTGACAAATAAGTGAACTGTTACTCTGTCAGTTATTTATCTGAGTAATTTCTTGATGAAATTGCAAATATAATTGAATTTTCTGGAAACCATGAATTCAAATGAGGCGACAATAGAGGAAACAGCGTGATTAAGGAATTGTTATACGCTGGTTGTACATCATTACCACCCAGAATTCATCACTGAATCGCTCACAGATGGAGTCACTGAACTATGATTATATTTTAGAAAATGAAAGGGGACAAATCTAAAAAGGCAATAAAGCAAATTAGGAGCCTTCTTGAGGGACAGGATTATTACTGATTAAGTATATTTGGCATCAAATCTGTGAGAGCACTTCGGCAGTTTAAATTACACATTCGTGCAGGCAACGTTTTTGCTGGTCTCAAAATTCTTTGTTATTTCGGTCTTCTAATCACATTCCCCTTCATCCTCCAAATTGACAATTTGAAAGAACATTAGAAACGATCTTTTCTGAAAGAACATTTGCTCTCAAAATGCTTTTACACTGAGCAGCTATTAAAAGGATATCGCCCAGTCACTTAGTTTCTCAATTTAAGTTTAAAGGAAAGTTACTGTATTAGAGGAAATGGCCCCTATTTCAATCTAATGGTCTTTGTTATGTCTTTCAAGCTCCTAGACTTGAGTTAAACGATTGCAGAAGGCAGCTTGCGGATATCCGGGCTCCCGAGCCCTCACCCCCAGCAGGTACACTTCCGGACGTTAGATAGGAAGGGAGCCGCATTCCTCCTCCTCCCAGTTCGCTTGTTAAAAGCTATGAAAGTAACTTCGGGTCATAGCTCTTGAAGAGTGCTCTAATATAAGTTGGAGGAATTTCTTTTCGGTCCGGTCTCAGCCTCCTATCAACTATGTGACCTGGGGCCTCTTATTTCACCTCCCTGAGACCTTGTGTCCGTATTTCTCCCAGTTCATACTACCTGCCCCCTGGGCTGCTAGGGGACGGTGACGTGCGATGTGCACCTGTGGGGCACGACTATGAGCCTGCGTGCACATGACATCCAAATAAACGTTGCCCTCTGCCCCTGTCCTCACCCTCTGCAACCTCACAGAAGGTCTATCTCTTTCACCAAGACAATCATTATCAATGAATTTTCTCCCCTGATGCTCATTAGCCGATAGACTGTTGTTGCTGTTCAGTCACTCAGTCATATCTGACTCTGCAACCCCATGGACTGCAGCACGCCAGACTTTCCTGTCCTTCACTATCTCCCTGAGTTTGCTCAAACTCACATCCGTTGAGTCAGTGATGTCATCCAAACATCTCATCTTCTTTTATCCCCTTCTTCTTTTGCCTTCCGTCTTTCCCAGAATCAGGATCTTTTCTAATGAGTTGGCTCTTTGCGTCAGGTGGCCAAAGGATTGGAGCTTCAGCTTCAGCATCAGTCCCTCCAGTGAATATTCAGGACTGATTTCCTTTACAACTGACTGATTTGATTTCCTTGCTGCCTAAGGGACTCTCAAGAGTCTTCTCTAACACAGCAGTTCGAGAGCATTAGTTCTTTGGCACTCAGCTTTCTTTATGGTCCATCTCTCACATCCATCCATGACCACTGGAAGAACCATAGCTTTGACTATGCAGACCTTTGTTGGCAAAGTAATGTCTCTGCTTTTTAATATACTGTCTAGGTTTGTCACAGCTTTTCTTCCAAGGAGCAAAAGTCTTTTAATTTCATGATTGTAGTCACCATCTGCAGAGCCCAAGAAAATAGTTTGCCACAAGAATCACCAGTGTGGATGCAGAATGTGTATGGAACACTCATGGGCACACAGGGGGCAGCAGAGGTGATCCAAAGACGGGAGCCCTGGGACTTGCCTCCTGACCACCTGGGAAAGCCCACCATGCCAGTGGGACAGAGACAGAATGGAGACAGCCCACTGGGTGATGCTTCCAGGAATGGGGGACACGGGGGACACACCCTTTTGGGGACTGAGGGAGGTCCCTACAGGGAGGTAAGGCTGAGATGGAGACCGTTCCAGGGTGCCTCTGAGCATTAGGATTCCAAGACTCCCAAGCTTTGCAGGTTTCCTGTCTGTAGGTCTTATGTTACAGAAACTCAAGAGAGGTGCAGGTGGTGGCTAAGAGTGTGCTAGGGCTTTACATTCAGGGAAGGCACCAGTGTGTCTCCCTGTTTGTGGCTTCCCAGCTCCCTGACCTTGAACGACTCCCCAGACTTCGAGTCTGGGTTCTGCTCCTGACATACCAAGACAGCGATTGGATTTGACTGTGTCTTTTTGAGGTTTTCAGGTGCTCAGCTCAGTGTCTATCACGTTAATGGAAGTTGCCTCCTCTTGAAGATCAGGCTGCCATGCCCTGTATATCACGCCGTTCTCATCAACCTGACTACCCCTACCCCCACCCCCACCACCGAGGGTGTGCAGAGCCGTCTGCATCGTCTCCTCTCTTCATTTCTTCAGGCTGACTTCTGTGTTATTCTCTCCCTTCTTCTTACAAAACTCTTCCAAACTAAGGCCAACAGTTACCTGGGGTTTGCGCATTCTCTCCTGAAGTCTGGGCAGCACTTGAGTGTTTGACCAGTAGAGTTCAGCAGAAGTGACACCATGTGATAAAATAAAACCAGGATATGAGTGAACTACTTTTATCTCTAAAGGGGGGTAAACAGCTAGCCAGTGTGGGAAAGCAGGTCAACTCTTCTGTAGATGTTTACCAAGGTGCCACACTGTGTGGTTACTTCTGGAAAAGGCATTGGGCCTGGGGGGTGGGGTTGTTTAGAGCAATTCTGTTATCTGGATCTTCTACAATGAGCATATATTGCTTTTATGTAAAAAATCAATACACACCTCCAACCCACATACATCCCAGAGTGCCAGGCTGAAGGTCAGTGCAAAGTAAATGGCACAAGTCAACCCAGACCTGGATCCTGCCCTGGGGAAGCCCACAGTGGTCTCGGGGGCTGGTTTAGAGGCAAGATGGGGTTTTATTTACTGTGTGCACATGCTGGGAGCTAAGGCAGAGCTGAACCCAGGCAAGCAGCACAGAGAGGAGCCTCACCAGAGGTTCTCTGGGTAAAGGCACAACTGAGTTCAGTTGTGAGGGCTTGGACTATTTAGAAGAAGAAAGGAGAGAGACAGGTCCAAATGAAATCCCAGGGGTGTGCACAGCACCGGGAATCCAAAGACTTCCAGCTCGTTCCGTGAAGGGGGGAATTCATCTCTGCTGGGCTCTTCAGTTTCCACACAAGGATATCAACTCCACCAGCATCTTGGCTGAAAACTCTGCCCTCAATCAATAGCCCAGAGTAATGGCATTCTAGACTTCATCCGAAAATAGAGTCTTGAACTTCTGTGGTCCTCATCTCTTATTAAGAACTAAAGAGAAAAGCTCTGTGGAAGGAATTGTTATTTATGGGGGATTGAGGGAAAGACATTCAAACCCTGAAAAGAGTCCAGGTTTTATCCTTGAATCAAGTCAGAAAACTCGTACCCAAGGCAAGAGAGATCAATGGAACAAAATGGAAAGGTCAGAAATAAACTCGACACAAATGGGAATTCAGAGCCAGATCAAGGTCAGTTTGTGATTCAGAGGAGAAGACGGCTCAGCCAGGGGTTGCTAACAAGGGGTTTGGAATAAAACAAAGCTCGAGCCTCATGTCTCACACCCAAACAATGATCACGCACTTATGTATAACAAAATTAGCAAAGAAAACATGGACAATATTTTTATAGAATCATTCTGAGAAGAACACCAGTCTCCAGTGCCACAAAGGAAAAGACTGACCAGCTTGACTACAAAAATATAAAAGCTTTTATGTGTCAAAAGCAACATGCAAAGAGTCAAAGGAAAAAACATTCTGAGGGAGAGTTTAACAAATAGCAGTTAAAGCAAAGGATTGTTGAAGCAAAGGATTGTCATGGAATGAAGCATGAGTTGTAATGGTTGTGTTGTGGTTGTTGAGTCGCTAAGTCATGTCTGACTCTGTGACCCCGTGGACTGCAGCACGCCAGGCTTTCCTGTCTTTCACTGTCTCCTGGAGTTTGCTCAAACTCATGGTCACTAATTCCGTAATGCCACCCAACCATCTCATTCTCTGTCACCTCCTTCTCCTCCTGCCCTCAATCTTCTCCAGCATCTGGGTCTTTCCCAATGAGTCGGCTTAGCTTTATATTTTGGAAAAAAAAAAGAAAATCTCTCTGGTCATATTGGAGATCATAGAATGATGTGGAGAGGAAGGTGGTGGGGGAATCAGAGAGAAACCCATTGTGTTAGGCCAGCTGAGGAGATGGCCCTTGGGCTAGCCTAAGAAGTGTGGAAACCCACGTGAGGGGTTGGTGGTGCCCTGGATAATGTGGCTGTGCAGCAGAGGGAGGGTCAAAGGTGACTCTTGGTTTCTGGGCTCACATAGCTGGGTCGCGGCAGTGGTGCCATCTATTAATATAGCAAAGACAAGAAAAGGTGAATTTGGTAGGGAGGTTGAATGTGATTTTTTAGACCTGAGTCTGCTGCACAACTTGTGCAGTCGCATAGGGACCCACCCTTGCTTTAATGCTCTTCCGTCACCATCCTGACAGAATTCCCTGGCAGTCCACTGGTTAGGACTCATGCTTTCACCGCCATGGCCAGCTTGAATTTCTGGTCTAGGAACTAAGATCCCGCAAACTGTCTAGCACCCTCCCCTCCTAAATAATGACCATCTTGAAACCTTTAAGAATTTTTTTTTAATCAGGGGACTTGAATTTTCATTTTGCACTGGTCCAACAAATTATGTAGCCAGACCTGCCTTTGAACCGCCCAGGACCAGGTGCTGTTTAAGCAGTTGCCCATCTGTTGAGAACATCGAGAACTTGAAGGAGGCTTCTGGGCTGGACATATAAATGTATGAATCATTTGCATATAGGTGGGAAAAGAAGCCCTGGGCAGAGACATGGTCACTTCATGAAAAGATCTAGGATAACAAGAGGATTTGTAAGGTCCAGGTTTTTAAGGTTCTCTTAGATATAATGTCTAGGTGGGAGTGGATATAAGGATAGAACGTGATGGAGCATCAGGAGAAGGTGAAAGAATTTGGAAAGCCCACAAAGGGAAAAGAAAGAGAGAAAAGCCTCAAAAGTTGCGGATCAGGACAAAGCAGAACTGAGTGGGTCTGGTAGCACAGAAGCCACCCGTATCCTGGCTAAGTACCACTTTTGTGCAACGAGGGGCTTTGTGGAGTGAGTAGGAGAGGAGTGGAGACAGTGAGACAACTGACTCTGGAGAGGAATTTGTCCATGACCTGGAGGAGAGAGATGAAAAGGAAAAGTTGTTATCTTTGTTTTTATGAGAGGCACAAACATGTTTCAAAGACATATCATTAAGTGAAAAAGCAATGCAAGATATCAGCAGAATAAACCTCTGTCTAAAATCAGTGGTGGAGGAGGGGAGATTATATGAGTATGCAAAGGACATTTCTGGGAGGATACACAAGAAACCAGTAAAGATGGTTACCTGGGGGATGAGCCTAGGGACTTCACATCTTCCTTCTATATAGATTGAGGTTTTAATCATAATCGTATTTTTAATAGTAAAAATCTATTAATTTGATCCCCTCAAGGGAAGCTTTTGGGCATTGAATATAGTACTCAAAGACTGGTTTTTAAAATTAATATTCAATTTAATAAAGTTACAAATTCATATAGATTCAGGTTCTTCCATAAGCTTTAAAGTTCAGTTTACCAATTTTATTATTTATTTATAAGTCT
>SJYF01000333.1:1668654-1684709 GCA_006410515.1 Procapra przewalskii | reverse complement strand
GTGTGGGGGGTGGACTGGGAGTTTGGGGTTAGTAGATGAAAACTAGTATATAGAGAATGGTTAGACAACAAGGTCCTACTGGATAGCACAGAAAACTGTTTTCAATAATCTGTGATAAATCATATGGAAAATAACACAGAAAAAGAGAATGTAGGGGCTTCCCTGGTGGTATAGCGGTTAAGAATCTCCCTTGCAATGCAGGGGACAAGGGTTAGATCCCTGTGGGGAAGATCTCACAGGCCTTGGAGCAGCTAAGCCCAAGTGACACAACTGCTGAGCCTGAGAGCTAGAGCCCAGACGCAGCAGCTGGTGAAGCCTGGACACCCGAGAGCCTGTGTGCCACTGTGAGAGGGGCAACTGCGGTGAGAAGCCTGCACTTGGAGAGTAGCCCCCACCCTCTGTAACTAGAGAAAGCCGGCGTGCAGCAGCAAAGACCAGGTCAGCCAAATAAACAAATAAACACCTTTAGAAAGAGAGAGCGAATGTGCATATGTATGTAGCTGGTGTATATATATAACATATATATACATATATGATCACTTTGCTGTACAGCAAAAATTAATACAGCCTTGTAAATCAGTGAAATCACACGCATTTTCCTCAGAGAACCTGACTTCCCATTTTTAAACTCTGAAAGGTAAAGTGAGACAGCCCGTACTAGCCCGTTTTGGATGATCTCTCTTGGTTCCAGTGACTTTCACCTTGCACTTTACACCTTTCTGAGCTATTCTTTTATATAAGTTTTAAGTATGAGCATGAATTACTTCTATACAGGAAAAACTATGTAACTTCAAAATATATCGCCATCTGAATGCTGACGCAGCAGCACTCACTGAGTTGTGTTTGAAGATGATGCCGCTAACTTGGATCACTTCAGGAAACCCATCATTGCGTTTGACCTCGATGTCTCCCATCCCTCCCCATCTTCCTTGTCCTTCCCGTCCCACTTCTACAACTGATGCTCTCCGACCCTCATTTCCCCTTATTTTCAGCATTTTCTGAAACGCGGTTTTCCATCTCACATGCGTATGCCAGCTCGAACTCAGGCCCTGTCCTGTGATTGCATCTCCTCTCGGTGCGCCCCCGCAGAGAGTGACCCCTCTAGTCACTGCTGTGCAAGCCAGGTTGGGCACTGCCTTCTTCCTTCTGACCCACACCTCACCTGTCGCTATGTCCTCTTCATTTTTGACTCATGAATCTCTCCTCACCTTTCCTGCTTGTCTCCATCTCCATTCGAGCCTCCTCAGTCACAGCTGCCACTCTCGTCTGGACTGCCGCAAGGGCCATCTCACTGGCCTCCCACACCCGTCCTGCAAACCCCTTGGCTTGTCCTCCAAAACACAGTTCAAAAAACTCAAGGCTCATCTCTCTGTCCATCCCTTCTGAGACCCTTCAGTGGTTAAATGTGAACTTTAAGGTAAAAACATCCAAAATTCATAATGTGACTTTCCTGAAATTCATAATGAGACCTGCCTGACTCTCCTGCTGCCTTCTCCTATTCCTCATGCCCCAGACATTGGTATTCTTTCAATGGCAGGTATAGGCCATCTCCCTCCCTCTTGGGACCTTGCACATGTTCTAGAATATTCTCTCACTGTGCTTTCATACCTGTTGACTAGAAAATTCCTATCATTTCTCAGATTCCAATTCAGAAAACCTTCCTGACCCTCCAAGTCCGGGCAAAATTCAAAGCAGTAGCTCCATTTCTAACTATACATGTATTAGTATGGTGGTTTGATCAACCTGTCTCTCCAGGGCACTGTAAAGCCCTTCAAGGTCAAAGCTACATATTCCTTGTTATTTCACTGTCCCCAGAACCTAGCATAGTGCTTGGTACACAGCAGGTGCTCAAAAAATAGCTATTGAATAGCAATGCTGTGGAGGCTAATGTTCATGTCCCCCAGCGTCCCTAGATGGAGAAATTTCTTTGACAAATAAAAACTTGAAGAAGCCCTGCTACTTCCAAGGAACTAATACAGAGAAGGAATCAAGGGAAGGAGGAGGCGGAGAGGAAGAGAAAAATGTCTGGGTTGGTTCATGGACGCAAACCAACCCATCGCTTTCAGAGGTGTGCTGGTTCTGGTGCATAAGAGCACGAGTCAGCCTTATGAGTGCGGCATCCCCTCCCTCTTGGGTCTCCCTCCCAGCCTGCCCCCCAGGGCCATCACCGAGCGCCAAGCTGAGCTCCCGGTGCTTCCCCGCAGTTTCCCGCCTGCTAGTGTATGTACTCATGCCCCTCTTTCATAGTTGAACGAGGGAGGGGGCGAGGCTCAGAGAGGTAAGCTACCCGGTTAGCAGTGGCCCGGCTGGCTCTGAAGTCTGTCCTGACAGGGGTCTCTCAGCACACCAGCCCGCCGCCCCCCGGGCCTGGCAGGAGGCCGGAGCAGGAAGGCGGGCGCTCCGGCCTCCTCCCGCTCCTCCACCCGCGGCTTCCCTCTGCACCCCTGCTTCCCGTCCAGATGCTGCTTCCCCAGAACCCAGTCGTTTATCACCTTTTGATGAGCCCCGCCAGGCAGACCATGTCAGGAAATTTCTTGGTGTTCGCTTTAATAAAACTTAATTATTAAGACAGCCTCACAAGTCATAATACATTTAGTGGCTCGTTTTTCACTCTGTGTTGGAGGCCTCCTGGCAGCCAGGTGGGAGGAGAGGAGGCTGCGGGGCGGGAAGTATGGCGCCTGTCCAGGCCCCCAGGGGAGCTGGGGTGTGGGCTGGGTTCCTGACCCTTTCTCCCCTGGCTCGGCCTTGACCGGGGCTGAATGAGCATCAAATATGGGGTCAAGAAGACCTAGATGAGGCCCTGCCTCTGCTTCAGACTGCCAGGCAGATCTCCCTCTAGGCCTCAGCCTTCTCACCTGCAAAATGGGGATGGTTTCAGCCCAAACCTGAGAGAGTCACTGTGAGAGGGAGAGGCGAGCTCATAGAATGAGAGGCCAGCAGCAGGCTGATGGAGACAGAACCGCAGTGGGAAGCTGGCCATGGAGGCGTCTGCCCCACTGGCCTGTGAGTCAGCCCACTCGGGTAAGGAACGGGGTAAAAGTGTAGGTCCCCACAGTCACAGTGACAACTGGCATCTATTCAGGGCTTTGTATATTCCAAATTCCTTATGGGTACAAGTTCACTGAATTTTCACAACAGATGCTCCTAGTATTATAAAGCTGCTACTAGTATTATCCCTATTTTACAGATGAGAAAACAGAAATAAGGAAGCCAAAGCACCGAGTCCAAAGTTGCTAAGTTAGTCAATGGTGGAGCTATATGTAAATTCTGGCTGACTCTAGAGTTCAGCTTCCTATAGATAAGGTCAGCGTCCTGGGGGAAACAGGGAGAGACCAGGTACTTTGAATAATCAGTGACCTCACCCAGAAGTCGAGGGACACACGGAGATTCAGCTGAGCACCGAGGTCCCTGGCAACGGTGTGGCGGATGAGGGCACGTCTGTGGCGCTTTCAAGTGAGATGGATTGCACTCTTGTCACTCATCCACAAAGCCCACGATGGCCACACGGTCCTGGCACCTCTGTCGCTTCTCTGCCTCCCGCCCCACATCAGGGGGTAGGCAACAAGATACAGTCATGTTGGTTTGGCTGACACAGGGCTTGTTGCTGTTCAGTCTCTCAGTCATGTCTGACTCTTTGTGACCCCCAGGGACTGCAATACGCCAGGCTTCCCTGTCCTTCACTATTTCCCGGAATCTACTCAAACTCATGTCCATTGAGTCAGTGATGCCATCCAACCATCTTATCCTCTGTCATCCCCTTCTTCTCCTGCCTTCAATCTTTCCCAGCATCAGGGTCTTTTCCAATGAGCTGGCTCTTTGCATCAGGTGGCCAAAGTATTGGAACTTCAGCGTCGGCATCAGTCCTTCCAATAAATGTTCGGAGTTGATTTCCTTTAGGATTGACTGGTTTGATCTTGCAGTCCAAGGGACTCTCAAGACACAAGGCTAGGATAAGGCATATTAACTTTAAAAAATAATTATAGTGCATAGGACCAGAAGGAGGGAAGTCAGCTTCCATTCATGGAACACTTACTAAGTGCCCCATCTTGCTTCATACTTTACATGCATCATTTCTGATTCTCACAAGACTCCTCTCGGCTCAGTGTTATCATTTCTATTTTGCTGAGGAAGAGACGGGCTCAGAGAGCACAAGTGACCCGCCCAGAGCCACACAGCCGGTTAACAGCAGTACTGGGAGAGGAGCCAGCTCTGACCACCTCAAAGCCTTTTTCCTCCACCGCTCTGCTTCCCTCTGTATCAAATCCATTTCAGACACTCACCCCCGCCTCACACTGACCACCTGCTGGGCGCCAGCCACCGGCCTAAGTGCTTTCTGTACACGCTGGTCTGCTTCTTTCTGTCTGGGAAGAGGAGAGTCTCTGTTGGGGCGACCTTCCCAGACTCCCATCTGAGACCCAGAGAGGCGGCCTCCCACATGCTGTCCCAGGAACAAGCTGGCAGCTTTTCTTAGGTCTTTCTAAGTTAAGAGTCCTCATGGCTGGTAAGACAAGGAAATAGGGGAGATAAAAATAACAAAACAAAAGGAGAAAGTCACAAAGTTCCAAGAAGTCTCAAAATATCTTTCTGTTCTGGATACTTCTCCTCACACAACTGGCGCAAGGGCCCCTTTGCAAAAGTTCTTATCCACAGAGTTTCAAGGGCCCTGAAAGAATGCCGGTGCGCACACTTGATAATTTACCCTATTTCCACTTCCTCCTTCCCTTTCCCGCTGCTCCCTTGCTAAGGGATCCAGATTCATTTAGGAATTCACCCTCTAGGAAGGCTGACCCTCCACTCAGCTCAGGATCAAAACCTAAATGGTTCAATAGCCCTCAACTTCAATGATAAGTTTAGAGGTTGCATGTGGCCCATGCTTTCTGGGGTCAAGGGGATGATTTCATGATTATTAGTCTGGTTTTGGTTTAAACTTGCTTTTAATTTGCAGTTCCAAGTTTTTAGATGATCATATTTCTGATTAATTACCTTAACAAATGACAAAGTATCACACTAGATCCACCCTCCCAGTCCCCATGAGAATGAACAGATTCTGTTTCTCTAAGCTCTGATTTGGCTGTCTTAGTGTCATCCATTATAGGCAGACTGCTTTTTTGTTTCAATCTGGGTTTTTAACCCCAGTTTCATGGCTAGTAAGTTAAAGGCATAGTGTTGATAAACAATGAATAGAAAAGATTCTCGCTTAGCTTTGAAAAATAGACATGTTGTAATGTGACCTTTCATCCATGGCTTCTAAGTTATTGTTTTGGGATAGTGATGTGACTCATTGAAATGGTTACCAGCCTGAAATTTTGCCTGTAGAGGAAATTTTGGTAAATAAAATAACCTGTTTCTGCTGACTTCTGCCTTCAGAAATCTATTCTTAGGGAAAACCATTGTTATCCCACAAATTAACACATCCCTCCCTACTATACAACAAAGAGTCTCAAGTTCCTCAGATTCAGGAAAAAATGAAAATATTCTCATCACGTCCTAGCAGTAATGCTTGACATAAATTATGAAGCTCAGAGACAGTTTTGAATTGCAAAATATTTTATCATAAATGGCATTCCCTTGGGTTCAGAGATGAAGGTATTTTCTGCATGTTACTAGGACCTGTAAATACACTCAGGGATTTCATGCCTACCAGAAAGCAAACATTTCTTTTCATAGGTCTAAGGTATAACCACCTTTGAAAACTCTTTTGTTTCCTGGACTGGCTCTTAACTGTTTACCTAGAAGCCTGGTTTAGCACCATCAGTGGCTATTGGTCTCTGTTCGTTCATTGAGCAGATGTGCTTTCAGCGCTGCCACGTGCAACCCCCTGCAGGCCCTGGGGAGATAGTGAAGAATCCAACACAGGCTCCACCCTCAGAGCTCACATCTTCAGAGAACTGTGAATTAATATTTGCAATAGAATGCTGACCTAAAACAAACAGACTGTAGGATAGTTCTCCAGCAAAGATGGGTTTATTCAGGATCAGCAGAGAATTGTAATTTGGGGTCTGCAACCATGGTGAGCCAAGGGCAAGTTCCCACCTGTCAAGAGAAGGAGAGTACTTTTATAGAAGGGGGAAGGGAAGTTGAGAGGGTTATAAAAACCAGAAGTATATAGCTTTTCATTGGCTGAATCCCTGCCAAAAAAGAGGAGTTTTCTTTCTCTCGTTAGAGTCAGCTAACACCACAGGGCATAAGAGCTTCTGGTATCTCAATTAATTAATTGAAATTTCTGTTTATTAATTTTTATAAGAGTTATAACTCCAATAGACATGCATCCATGGAGGACAAGAAAATGTCAGCTTGTGATGAGGAGGTGTCAGAGAGAGCTTCAGAAGAGAAGGGTCACTGAGGCAGATCTTGGATCTTCGTGCCTCCAGGAAGCTTGGAGTAGCAGATTGAATCCAAGACGCCTACATCAAGGTCTGATGGGCCAGGTTATGCTCGGGGTCTTATTCAAATATACTTTATGGTAGTCATATTTGTTTGATACTTTCTATAAGTTTTTCTTAGTTTTTAGATAATTGTCATAAAGTTCGGCAGCGTGACGGCCAGAAAGCTATCACAGATATAGACAGAGGATATGAGATCCTTTAATCTGATTCCTTCAGTGGACAAGGAAATCAGCCCCACTCATGGGGGGAGGAGAAACTTTCCAGCTCCCTTGTACATTCTCTTGAGGGCGTCTTACATCTCCTGGGCACTCACAGTGACTCCAGAAACTCCAATTCCAGCCCCTGTCTTAGGGTTTACTGCAGGACCTTGCAACTCCAAGTTCAATTTTCCATGCTGAGTCTCCCAGGGGAGAGACTCCCATCTCCCATCAAGCCCAGTTTTCTATCATCAGAACGTTCTAATCACCTGCATGGCTAAGTTTCTATGAGAATGTTGGCATCTTGGGTTCCTTTTAAAAAGAACACACTGTGAGCTCTAAAGTGAAAAAGAAGTTCTTGCAAGGTGTTTGCTTTCAAGATAGCCGTTCCGTGGGACTTTCAAGGTGAATAAAATGACACTGCAACTGAACGCTTCCGACAAATGAAATGGTGATATGGATCTGGTTCCACACATGGCTTTTGAGGCAATTAATGAAAAAGAAATGAAAACAAGGAGTAGGCGGATTTTTCAGGGCATTTGCCCTCAAATGTTTATTTCTCTTTTCTTTGGATTTTGAAATGGAGATTGCAAGTAACCTGTCAAGGAGGCATCAAATCAGAGGATTCCAAAAATGTATGGTGTTGTCATACAGGAGGCAGGACTTCCGGGGGGACTTTTGGTTGCTGAGAGAACTGGGGGCTTGTTGCCTGCAGGCATTTTGAAGAGGTTACTAGCTGGAGGCACTGAGAAAGAAATGACCTATTGCTTCCTATAAGATAAAATACTGCTTCTTTGGGTTAAAATTAACAATAATAATAATAGCAGTTGTTGTCATTGTTCAGCTGCTAAATCATGTTGGACTCTTTACAACCCAACGGGCTATAGCCCACCAGGATCTTCTGTCCATGGGATTTCCCAGGCAAGACTACTGGCATACTTGCCATTTCCTTCTCCAGAGGATCTTCCCAACCCAGGAATCGAACCCACGTCTCCTGGATTGGCAGGCAGATTCTTTACCCCTGAGCCACCAGGGAAGCCAATAATAGCAGAGTGCTGAGGGGGGAAAAAAAGTGAATTTCAGGTTTTGAGAGTAGGGTACTGGCAGAGAGCACTGGAGGCAATTGGGTGAGAGATTAGGACCCTTGCCTCAAAGACCTCTTTCATCTTCCACATAAGACTTGAAAAAGCTCCATTTGATCAATTCTTGTCGGACTTGAAGATTTCTCCATTTCTAAAAATCCCCGTATGAAAATGCAAGCATAGTACAGCACGTGCTGTGTTGTGGTTAGTCACTCAATCATGCCCAACTCTTTGGGACCCCATGGACTGCAGCCCGCCAGGCTTCACTGTCCATGGGGATTCTCCAGGCAAAAATACTGGAATGGGTTGCCATGCCCTCCTCCAGGGGATCTTCCCAACCCAGGGATCAAACCCAGGTCTCCCGCATTGCAGGTGGATTCTTTACCATCTGAGCCACCAGGAAAGCCCCCAAATACTGGAGTGAGTAGTCTGTTCCTTCTCCAGGGGATCTTGCCGGCCCAAGAAGCGAACTGGGGTCTCCTGCATTGCAGGCAGATTCTTTAACAGCTGAGCTACCAGGGAAGCCCAGAGTATAGCATACTCCAAAGCAAAAATAACTGTCAGTCTCTCCTGTTCTTAGTATGGTTACATAAGGGTAATGTCTTGTTTTTCCGCTCCTTTAATGCCTGTGGGACATTTGTTACCAGCAGGAACACACACACCTCCTTGTTCTTTGTTTAATATTCAACCCTATGAACCTACTAAATAATTTTTCTCTTGATGTTCAAACACTATTTACATAATTGGTAAATCAAAACTTATTAAAAATTAAACCGATTACAATTTCTTTTACTCATAAACATCAGTTACAAAATTATTTAACCACACTCTCCAAAAGTTTTAATTAAAACTGTAAGTTTAATGTTCAGACTCTCCTAAAAGCTTCAAACACCTAAAAAGTCAGCTAAGATGCACAGAAAACATCAAAGTGATTGAAAAATACATGCTTACACTTACCCTGAAACTAATCACAAAAGTATACAGACCATATATCATATATATCATATTTTTCATTAGTTTTATACTTTCCAGAGTTACTTTCTTAGAATTAATATGATAGATTCCTAGGTCTAGGTTTTTAAAAAATCCAGTTTCTTCTAGGATTACAGATTTCCTCGAGAACCAAAAGAAAAAGAGCATCATCTCAGTCCAGCAGTTTTGAGATTACTGATTCTTATTTGGGATCTCAACAGAGTCTTCTAAGATTACTGTACTTAAGAATATAAAATTCCATTTCTCACAGATCTTTTCTGAACCCAGAGGGTTTTCCTAAAATGTTTCATTTCTTAGGAAACCAGGGGTGAATATGACCAGTTTGGTTTCTTCATGAAGACATTCGCCCAATTCAGCATCTCCTACAGATTACTGGGTTCCCCTTTTTATTGGACACGTCTACTAATTTCTATTTTTTTCACTAAGACTATTAAAGGTATTCAAGATCCACTCTTTCTTCCTTACAAGGAAAGAGAGAAGTTCCAGGATATACTTAATAGAGGAAATAGTATCATTCATATATAATCCAAGGCAGCTATTAAAAATAATGGAAAATGAGACTATCATGCTCCCCCTTTCTATGCAATTTAGATCAACCTTTCTCTTTGGAGCTTCATTAGGCACTTATGGCCCTTCACAGATCCCACATGTTTCCACTTATGACACTTATCAGTCTCATCTCATACTCAAAGTATCAGAGCTGGACAGCTGGGAGCCTCTCTCACCCAGCTTCTGGGTTCCTTCAGAACTTCCCTGTGATCCTGGGGAGAGCACACTTGCTGTCTCTTCCCTGCCTAAGGCCTCCCTCCAAAGAGCCCAGGGTTTCCTTCAGTGGAGAAGAGTTTGCAGACAGCAGCTGGGCATCGGGGGCCACGTGAGAGCGGGTGCTGCTGCTCTGGTCACTGTTAGTGACAGAGGTAGGAAACTATTTAAAGTCAAGTTCACAGCAGGGCTTCCAATTTAACTTCTTCTTTCCTTTCTTTTTCTCTTTGGTGTGGACCATTTTTAAAGTTTTTACGGAATTTGTTACAACATATCTACTATTTTCTGTTTTAGCTTTTTGGCCACAAGGCCTATGGGAACTTAGCTCTCCAACTGGGGACCAAACCTGCACGTCCTTCATGGATAGAAAGTTTTAAGCACCAGACTTTCAGGAAAGAGTCCAATTTAATTTTATCTTTGCTTAATTGTGTTTTTCTGATATAAAATTTCAAATATATTTTCTCAATGACAGACTTACGCAACAGCTTAACCTCTCATCCAAGCTGTAAACTTCACTTCGTTTTTGTTTTGTTTTACATTTATAAAGTAAATATATAAAAAAAACTTTGTATTTTTCATTCATCTGTAGTCAGGTCATTGAAGAATGCAGAAGTCAGATCAAATGTACCTTAGTGAAAAACCTATATCTAATCACTTTTAAAGAAGCTTACTCATTTCAGATTTATTACCACAACACAGAGAGATGTTGAGAATAACCCCACCCACCTTCTGCAACGATACCAAATCTCAGTTTATTTTCTAGTGGAAAGACAGGCCTCGTGTGTGATGGGTTGTTTTCTGAGTAGTCCACGCGATCGTATCTGAACTGCAACTGACATTTCTTGCTTCTGAGCCTATATTTCTAAATCTTATTCTTTGTTCCTAGAATCCTGATCCTTTATCATCTGCTAAAGCATTTTGCTCCCCTGCAACCTGGTTAGCAGAATGTTGGTTGTGGTTATGGGATGCTTTGCAATCCATATCTTCCACCAAGTGTGATGCATTGGCATCCCCTCTGATGGCAGTGTAGTAGGCCAGCTGAGAATATAGGCAGGCGGCATTAATACCTTTAAAGGAGTTGTCAGCAGGAAACACTGTTTGGAATCCACTCTGAGAAGGACCTGCCACTTAGACAGCACAAGACACTTCATGGAACACCATCCATCTTCCTATGTGGTGCCCCACCCACTGTAAACCCAGATTTTTCAGGTTAAGTTCACTTTTTTTTCCCAGGAGGTTTAAGGAAGGGTAGACTTTTTGCCAGGGATTATTCAATACTTACCAGTAGAAATAGCAACAATAATTATAGAAATGACCAAATTACTTAAAAGTCTTTTAAAAAATTAATTAATTAATTAATTAATTAATCTGGCTGTGCCAGGTCTTAGCTGCAGCCTGGGGAATCTTAGCTCTTCATTGCAACAGGTGGGATTTTTAGCTGCAACGTGTAAACTCTTAGCTGCCACATGTGGGACCTAGTTCCCTGATCAGGGATTGACCCTGGGCCCCCTGCTTTGGGAACTCAGAGTCTCAGCCCCTGGACCACCAGGGAGGTCCCAACAACGGCCGACTTTTAAATCCCTATTGCGTGTCAGGCACTATGTAAGTTTCTTTCCAGTTATTATATCATGCAGGCATGTGGGCTCAGTTGCTTAGTGATGTCTGACCCTTTGTGTGACCCGTTGAACTGTAGCCCACCAGACACCTCTGTCCATAGAACTGACCAGGCAAGGATACGGGAGTGGGTTGTCATTTCCTTCTCCGGGGGATCTTCCCATCCCAGGGACTGAACCTGTGTCTCCAGCCAGTCTATCCTCATAAGTGTCACAGGAAATCTATACAATTATTTGTTTTACTTTACCTTTGAAGAAGCCAAGCATCAGGTAACTGAAGTAATTTCTCCAGGACTCATGGTTGATGGATGGCAGGGCCCAGAAGCAGGTATATGAGCTGCTGGTATTTTGAGCCATCACACCCCTGTCAAAAGCCATAGCCCCCAGAGATTCTGACGGAATTTGTTTTTGCTGGTGCTTGAGCATTGATATCTTAAAAGCCCAAAGAATTATGGCAGAATTATGAAAGATTTGATCTAGCATGCGATGAGAGTGAAGAATGTACAAGGCCAAGTCTGTCAGAGAGAGGGAGAGAGAGGGAGAGAGAGAGGGAGAGATCGAACTCTAACACTATTTCTTCGGAAGCTCTTTTCCACCAGCTCCTTTCCCCACCAGTACAGCCCCGGCGACATTCACAGCCGTACAGGCGGAATACTTGTCAGGAAAAGCATTTTGCTACTGCTGTCCCCAGCTCCTTTGTCCTGAGAGATTTTATCTGTAGTCTAATGGTATTTCAAATAGTTCATAACTAGATTCCTTGTGTCTCCTAGAAGTCCTAAGCCGAAATTCTAAATTTAAACTATCATATGGGAGAAATAGCCTTTTTTCACTTTCATCTACTCTAATCTTCTTTCCAGGCATGAATGGAGTCAAAAGTGGGCCTTCTGCCTGAAAATCTGGACGGTTGGAGCTAAGAGATCTTGTCTCTAGGCTTTTGAGATGGTTGTTTATTGGGAACACCTATCCAGGCCCTGAAATTAAGGTGACAGCGGGGTTGGAGCTACCTGGGTTGTGACGGGAATAGTCTAGGGTGACCCACGTCAGGGGACCTTCAGGCTAAAAGGATGAAAGCCAAAATCCCCACCCAGCAGGAAATGCAACCATTGGGCTCTCTTGGGACCGTCACTGGAATATTGCTCAGATCTGCCTAAGGTCAGCTTCTGAGCCCCCTCAAAACCGGCTGAACCTGCCTCCTCATTTTAAGATCCTGTCTTTTATCTGCCACACTCCCTTTTACGTCTTTTATCTGCCACAGTCCTTCTTGCTTCTCTCTATTTAGAAACATCAAGCTTGTTTTATGGAGTTAGCGTGCAAGGGGAGAGTGCAAATCACTGTATAACTCGGGCAAGTGTCTGTCAATGATGATTTGTATGGGGCTGTAAGTTTCCGGGGTGATGGTTAAAATGACTCTGGAATCAGACAGACTTGAGTTAAAGCACCAACCTTCCCTTTCTAGTTTGTTTCCTCAGATCAATTCCTAAATGTCTCTGAGCTTCCCTTTCCTTATTTGCAAAATGACTGTTAAAATAATAGCTTCAGCATCACTAGACACCAAAAAGTCACATTTTGGCTCACAGAGTGCTAGTTAGCTTCCCTGGTAGCTCAGTGGGTAAAGAATCTGCCTGCAATGCAGGAGACCTGGGTTCAATTCCTGGGTTGGGAAGATCTCCTGGATAAGGAAACGGCAACTCACTCCAGTATTCTCGCCTGGAGAATCCCACGGACAGAGGAGCCTCGCGGGCTACAGTCCACAGGGTTGCAAGTGTCGGACACGACTGAGTGAGTAAGCCACCACCACCATTGTGTAAATGCTTGTTAAGGAGGCACCGTGATGCTAAAGATATAACCATCTCTCACCATCCTTCAGTCTACTGGACATGAGAGATGCTACCGACAAAGAGAACACCTCACCAATAAATGAAAGATCCTGACTCTGGGAATGCAGTGAAGTAGACGGGCAACCATTTTCCACCTCATCACTTTGCTTGCAAGAGAAACAAAAGCTCTCAGACAAGTTTCTGGGCGTCAGGGAAAAGGATCCTGGAAGAGTCGACAGGGAAGCCCTGACTCCAAGCCGTCCACAGACGCGTCGGCGCTATGCTGCCTCCCCGCACTGCCCTGCGGCCACTGGGAGGGGCGCCCCCAGAGGGCCTGACAAACTCACTCACCCGAATGTCTCCTTCCAAGAACAGCTCCTCAGGCCTGTGCCCACGGGCCCCGCGGTGTTGTGAAGGTGAAGTCATGACGAGCGTTCGGCCTTGGATCCCCAGGGGGTGTGGCAGCCACATGAGTCACCTTATAAACACAGTGCGTTTCCCCAGGGGGGGGTGGTGGGCGGAGGCACTTGCAGAACTCGCTCTGCTCTAATAGACCATTTAGAGCTTGTCATTTATCAGACAGCGAAAACAAGCGAGGCAGGCACGTGGCCCCTCCCGGGGCCTTGGCGGGCGCCTCCACCCTGAGTGTTTGCAGGAGGCTGGCGAGAACAGGAGGGAGGTTACGGAGGCAGGGTCCCGCCTCGCCCTGGCCCCCTCCCTCCGGCTCACTCGCTCTCTTCCCCGCTCCTTCGCTTCTCTCCTTTCTTCACCCCGGCTCCCAGCTCTGTCTGCCCGTTGCTCTCCCTCCTCCTTCTCCCTCTCTGTGCTCCTCCCCTCCTCTCTTCCCCTGCCTCTCTCACATCACTCGGCGGAGCTCCTTGCTCTGTCTGGCTCCCTGATCTCTTCACCTTCTGATCCCCTCTCTCTCAGTCCCATTTTCTGCCCAGCTTTCTGGCTCTCTCCCTCTTTCCTGCTTCTTTCCCATTTATCCTTCCTCTCCAGCCATAGCCAGTGGGAGTCAGAGTTGATTCTTCGCACCTTCCCAGAAGTCCTGGCCTGGCTGGGGCCTTTGTCTTGGGTCTAGTAAAGGAACCCATCTGCCTTTCAGTGGAGGCATGGTCCCTCCTTGACCACACCTCTTCCTACAGGGCCCAGCCCTGGACAAAGAGGGTGTCTGATGGCCCAGAGCTGAGCCCTAGGGGGCAACAGCAGCCCCCACAGACACCCCACCTTCAGAGTTATATGAATTTGGAGGGACTGTTTTGAGAGCCACCTCCGGGAATCTGTGAAGGAGCTGGGCAGGTCTAAGTCTCCGTGGGCCCCACCCTCCACCTCTCAGAGGCAAGGGAGAGGGGGCTGCTGAAGACACAGACTCAGATGGAGGCAGGCAGCCTTCAGGCAGGTTAGGGCGCATGACAAGAGAAATCAGGGAGCCCAAAGATGAAAGAGCTGATTCCTGTACCAAGACCCACATCCTTGGCCCCAGGCCCAGCCTAGATCATGGCTAGTCTCTGTTTAATTGAAAATTGACCTGACAAGGCCCCTATGTCATTCTGCTTGACTCAGCATCATTGTCAAGACTAGAGACGGTCCCCAAAGGAGTACAGAGCCCTTGGAACCTGTCAGACCCTGAACCAGGTTCTGTTGCATGTGTCTCCACATTTAATCCTCCTAGGAAGCCTAGGAGGTGCACACAATGGCCTGCCCCAGACAGATGAGGATGCTGAGTTTCAGAGAGGCTAAGTGACTTGATCAAACGCCACACAGCTAGAAGCCTGAAGCAGCTCCAGTCCTCCCACTAAATAGTCTGTTGTCTGACAACAGGGTGTCTGTGGTCCTGACACAGCCCAGTAAAGGGACTGTCATGATTGGAATGAAGACTCCACAATACAGTTCAGTGAAGACCAAGCCCCTGCTCGTGTTCATTGGCTGTACCCGGATCCCCGTGTTGTCTGCACCATGCATTCCTGCGGATCTATCTGCCAGCCCCTTGTCCTCGTTTCCCCAGCAGTAGCACACTGACTGCTTCCCAGATAACACCCATCTGGCAGGAAAGTTGTCCATGGGGTCCTGCCTTGCCCTCGCTGTAAGAACACGCCGCGGGAAGAAAGAGCCACCTCTAAGGACCGTTGATGAAGGCCTTTATTGCGCGGTCGCTCTTGGGCAGAACTCCCGGGGACAAGCTAGGAAGGGAAGGGAGTCTGCGAGGTATGAGGGGAGAGGAGGGGTTTTAGAGCCAGGGCTGGCGTTCAAGCCAGGTCCTCCCAAATAAGGTAGGGAGCGCAGGCTGTAGTGGCGATTGGTGTCCAAGGCTCTGTGTCGGCACCTAACTGGGCCAGGCCACGGGGGGGTTGGTCCCCGGAAGTTTGGTCCGCTTCCGGTTCCTGTTTGGGCGTTGGCCAATTGGAGAGACTTGTCCACGGCACTTTTCTAGGGCATGTGTTGACATATGCCCGACCTTTCACTCGCCATTTAAGAGTTGGGCACAGGGACGAAAATGTGGCCAATCAGATTCTCTTTTCTAAGACTGACCACACTATCCTAGAACCAAAAGAAGCGGTGATCGATTTATCCTAAAGAAACCCTATCCATGAATTCCTGGTGCCTTTCTCCTGGAATAGCCCTGGTTCCTGGTAGGTTCCGGATTTGATTGCTAAGTCTTTTCTGCATGTGAGCATCTCCATAGTCTACTCATAGCTTCTTTCTTCTGTTGAAGTTAATCAGCATCAGTTTCTGTTGCTTGCAACCAAAAATAACCCTAACTAATAGCTCATTGTCTTGCGGGAACTAGAAGTCTGGCATGATAATCAAGGCTTTGCATGGCTGTGCCTGCTCCTACCTGCCCCAGCCAGCTCCCTCCTGGTGGTGACTGAGCAGCCAGGGAGGCTCCTGGCGCTAGAGAGAGGGGGAGGGAGAGCAAGACCCCATAGCTTACCTCGGCGTTTAACCCCAAAAGATGGAAGGTGGCCACCAGATGCAGGCAGGAATCCCTCTTGAGAAAGGAGAAGCCACGCTGCCGGAAACCAAGAGTTTGTTCCTGTGGGCAGAAAGGGAATGAGACTGCCTGCTGGCTGCCAGATGCGGGGCCAGGGCAGACTCGGTGGGGGTGATGGCCTGAGCTGATGGCCTCGGGCAGGGGGACCCCAGGGCAGCGGCTGACCCATCCGATCCCTCTCGGTGCCCTTTGAACACCCCAGAACTGTCC
>SJYF01000333.1:1635521-1652073 GCA_006410515.1 Procapra przewalskii | reverse complement strand
CACTAGTAGTTATAATCTTAAAATAGCTGTTGTGTTGTGTGGATTTCAGGATAATGCAAATCAAATGCTTGGCACAAGCTCTGCTACATGATACGTAGTCAGCAAATTTTAACCACTATTCAATTTATGGCTCTACTGTTTGGAGCTTCCAAATGCCTAGAGTAAGCCATCCTGGAAGTAGTCTGTGCCTGTGGGAATCCTCACCACTCATTTCTGGAGCCTTCTTCCTGCCGTGTCCAGGAAACTAGGACCTAAATCCCACGTGCTCAGATGCTGGTCTTACTGCCGCAGCTGCCGCTGACCTCTGCTTTATAGCTGTCCTGAAAGCATTGTATCTTAGTCAACAAATACCCTGCGTGTTTTGGAAATATAATTTGGAATCACATACATGTAAATCTCCACAAGATTTAGTGTCAAGGGCAGGGATGTGCCTAGCCCAACCTAGGTGTTCAGGGAGAGCTTCCAGAAGGCAATAGAAATCTAAAATAATTTAAGAGCTATGTCACTGAATGAAAAACTTTCACCTTAATTTCCTGTCCTTCTCTCTGCTTGGAATCTTTGTCTTTAATTAAGAATGGGAGAAGTCCTGCTTTAGAGATTCAGACTCTGCATTCCAGATAGGGTTTCTGGTTCTAATAGTTCAGTATGTGCTTATCATACAAAAGACGCAGCTCTGGGCTTACAGGGTTGGCAGGTCAGGGGTGATTAGAGGAGGGTTGCACAGGGGCAGCAGCTGGACCTGTGGAGGGAGGGGCCAGAGAATTGAGGGGGGCATCACATTGCAGGGGTGGCCGGGCTGTCAGTCCTCCGTGGTCGAGGGAAAGCATTCAGAGCCTTCAGCAAGGGCCGAGCCTGGGGTCTCCAGGATGTTCGTTGAACAGACGAGCCAACAAAATCTCATGGCTTTTAGATGCTTTTTCTGAGGCCACGTGGCAAATTAGAGACAAATACGGGACTGTTTGCCTCACTCCTAGCTCAGTGAGCATCTTGGAATTTTAAAGACCCTGTGGGAGCATGCTCCTGCTGAGGTCAGGTTCGGTTTGTTCTCGGAGCAGCACGCTCAGTGAGGCACAGTCCGGGAGGCCGGCAGGAGGTGACGAGACGGAGAGCGGCAGTGCCGCCCTCACCCAGCCCTGGGCTCAGGGCCTTTGCAAGTCACCTCACCTTGGAGATGCCAGCTTTCTTATGTCTGAAAGAGGAATGCTGCTGTGCAGGGGTGTTCATGTCTTGAGGATTACCTGTTTCTGCATCTTTGTCTGTCCTTTTAGCTCTGTGTTACCCTTTCCCCCGCTTCCTTGTCTAATAGTTAAAATTCAACTCATGTTCCAAGTCCCCATTCACCTATTTCTACATTCAGGAAGGCTTCCCCAAGCCCCAGAAAGAAGCAACTTCTCCCATCTAAATTCCTTAATCCATTAGATGGACGTTCTCCTGACTCTCAAGTCATGCTTTAAATAAGGCAACTGATGGAGGTTTAACCCCTCCCCCCACCCTCAGAATGCCAACTTTGCGTTACTCTGAATCATTCTTCACAGCCCCTATCACCATTCCTTGCACATAGTAGGCACTCCATAAATCTTCTGATTTATAAGTAATGGGATGCTTGGCCGTTCTCTGTTATTTCCTAGAATTGTAGACCCTGGAGGAAAAGTTAGCTTCCCTCTGGAATTTCAGTTATGAGCCCTTTCCCTGAAATGAATTCTGTTATTTGGTCTGCTGGCTTTGAATTAGCTTTGTCCAGGGACTGTACTAAGCCTGTTTACCGTTTAGCAGGGAAAGGCTGAGAGCAGTGTTCCTGTTTGCCAGCCCCTGAGAGTCACATAAGTAGGGGAGACCATACCCAGCTCTGGTCCCTCCATCCCAGAAGAGAGTCATTGGAGCTCGAGGCAAAGAGGGGTCAGGAAATGGGAAAGACTGAAGGATGGACGTGAAAGGACTGCTGCCTAACATCAGTGGGATTTTTTTGTCTGGCCCTCAGAAAAGGACCTCTTTGTGTATCTGAAAAGGTTTTGCTTTGTAAAGGTGCAAATGAATGCATACATTATAAGTGAGTGGAAGAATGAATGATTGAATGAATGAAGAGATAAAGAAATGAATGGATGAGTGACGAAGCAAATGAAGGATCAAATGAATGATGGAAGGAGTGACTGAAGAAATGAGTGCACGCATGCATGAATGGATCTGCAAACTAGCTAGTGATTAGTGAAGTCCTGCAAAGGCTGTGATAGCAGACTGTCTCTGCATGAAGAGCATTGGTAGTCCTGCTCCCCAAATCCTGGCTCTAAGCCCCCTGTGTGAAACTTGGAAGGAGTCAGTGGTACAGGAAACCTTAGTTCAGCCAGGTGACAGTAAGCATATAGGAGGCGCCGCTTCCTGGAGAGCTGAAAATCATAAACTCAGTTATGAAGAGTCCTGGTCACTCTTTTTTTGGATATCAGTAGGAATGTGGTGTCTTTGGGAAGGTGGGAAAATATCTCTCAGCTTTCACTCTTTTGTTGGTCCATTCAAACACCTAAAGTGAAGACTGACCCACAGTGGCCTCCCTTGCATTTCACGTTGCCCTTCATGTTGTCTGAGTGAGATTTAAAAAACCCGTGTCTCTGCCCACTTAGTTATTTGTTCACTAAACAATCCCATGTGTCCTTTAACATTGCTTCCCTGATGTCTCTACCCGAGATTCCCTTTGGCCTCCCCACTCTTCGTCCTCCTCCCTGTTTATTGCAAACTCCTATACACCCTTTAAGGCCTCGTTCAGTATCACCTGCTCCCAAGCTCTTGCAGGCAAAGTGCATTTCTCCCTGCCCTGCTCCCCTAAAGTTACCACTCCTTCCCTTGGCTACAGTTCCAAGCATTATGTGATTACGGATGTACACATCTATCTCTCCGACTAGCTCTCAGGGAATGAGTCTTATTCTAGGGCCCCTGTCAGGGCCTGATGCTGATGGATGTTGTCTGCCCAGAGGTAAGTAGACCAGGATATGAGTCCTTGATGGCTCCAAGTAGTACAGGAATGCGGCAGCACAGATGAGGAATTCGAGGCTACTCAAGGGGAGAAGGGCTGCAAAGTTATGCATGATGGCCCAGGAGGCGATGTTCCCATTCATCAGACAGAGGATGAACAGTATTGGGGGTGAAAGAAGGCATCTGTGTGTGTATGTCTGTGAGTCTGAAAGACTGAGAGAGCCCTGGGACCTTCAGACCACCTGACTTTAGATGCTTCCCCGTTCTCCAGGTAGTGTTTCAAATGGGTCATCTTTAGGGAGGAGCTGTCCTCAGCTGGGCCATCACGGACGTCCCATACCCTAGCCACGGGAAGAGAACACTGGATTAATCCTTGTTATTCCAGGTGAAACTGAAAGCTTCACTGGGGCAGTGGAAGGTACACCCAACTCAGATCAGGGAGTCAGGAAGAGGGTGTGCAACGGTTAGGACCTCTGGTTAAAGTAAGAGACTTGGGCTCCAACTCCGGCTCTGTGGCTTCTTAGACGAACCTCTCTGAGCCTCAGTTTCCTCCTCTCTGAAGTGAGGACCACGACAGCGTCCGCCTCATCTCCCTTACGGGGCTGCAGAGGGGCCCTGGGAGACAGTAAGCACTGTGCTTCACAGGAGGTGAGGTGCTTCAGCAACCCGAGACAGTACTGGCTTTGCTGCTGCCTTTGGTCCCATCTCAGGGCAGGTCCCTTCCTTAGATGTTGCTCCATCCGTACTGTGACTGGGCCTTCCTTGGTGACCTCTGTGCCTTGGACCTGTGACCTCTGAGTCCACCTCTCTGGTCCCCAGAGCCATCTCGACTATGGCCACCAGAATCCAGGGCAGTTTCTCTGGTGATTCCTATGGGAAGCTGTGAGTTTTAGATGATGGAAGCAATTCCCAGTGATGAGACAGCAGAATGTGGATCACCTACCGGGGTAAATGATAATTGTCATGGCAAACGCTGACCTGGCCTTGCTCTTTGCTGGGCACCTTGCTCTACCCTTTCGTGGGTTATTTTATTAACATCCTCCCAATACTTTGGGCCACCTGATGCAAAGAGCCAGCTCATTGGAAACGACCCCGGTGCTGGGAAAGATTAAGGGCAGGAGGAGAAGGGGATGACAGAGGACGAGATGGTTGGATGGCATCACCGACTCAATGGACATGAGTTTGAGCAAACTCAGGGATACAGTGAAGGACAGAGGAGCCTGGAGTGCTGCAGTCCATGGAGTCACAGAAAGTTGGACACAATTTAACGACTCAACAACAACAACCCAATCCTGGATAACAGACCCTAGTACAGTTTCCATGTAGTTGACGAGGAAACTGTGATTCCAGGAAGGGAATCTTGTCTGAATGTCTCACGGCATATGGAGGGCAAAGCCTGATTCTGGCTGACCCCAGAGCCTGAGCTCTTAACCTCACCAGCCTCCTCCCTCCTGACCTCACCTCAAGCCAAAACGGGGTGTGTGTGGAGGTGGGGAGAAGGCATCCAGGGATAGACTAAGGACCTCATTTAGCCATATGGAACCACCAAAACATCTGCAGGCCTTGAAAAAAAGAGCTTTTCACCTCATCCCCAATCACCCCTGGATCTGTTTCCATTTAATCTGATGCCTGAATATGAAAGGATTGGGGGCAGAAGGCCAATTAGCACATTCATTAATAGGATTAAACGTCTCTCTGCTCTCATCATTTCTGTGAACGAAATTATTCTCACTTTGTTATGGCCATCGTTGCCTGTCCGAGAAGGATGGAGTGCTTAAATTCCTCCAAGGCTGTTAGAATCGGTCTGTGTTTTCAGGGGGTCCCGAGAGGCAGGGAGGGGTCAGTGGGTGGATGAGTGGTCATCTTTGCAAAACAAACAAATATAGGAACTTGCCGGCGTGTTTGCCTTCTGCTCTCTCATTAATTTCTTTCCCGTTCTTAGCCAAACATTGGCCTAAGTGTGTATCACACACATGTATGTGGAACAGCAGGTATGGACACATGGTTTTGGTTAGACAGACCTAGATTCAAAACCTGGCTCTGCCACTTCCTAGCTATTTGACCTCAGGCAGGTCCCTTTGCCTCTGTGAATGTTCATATACACATCCAGAGAATTAAGATATCAGTAGTAATTATCTCCAAAGTCATTATGGGGATTAAACACAACCAGACATGTAAGATACCGTGGTCTGAATATAGCAAAGGTGCGTGAGAGGCAAATGACTGCTGTCTCGGAGCCATGCCACTCAAAGCATGGTCCTCATACCAGTAGCTTCTGCGTCAGTTGGGAGCTCATTAGGAATGCAGAGTCTCAGGCCCCTGCTGAATCTTGCATCTTAACAGGATCTCCTGGTGGCTTGGAGGCCCCTGAAGTTGGAGAAGCATTGACTTAGAGCACAGATCATAATGTGTGTGTGTATCATATATGTATATATGTAACTATAGGATTATATATCAAACTGGTAGTGACTTTTGAAACTTTCTGGTTGAAGTATCATTGTAAGATAACCAAACAAGTCCCGAGATGACAGGCAATCTGCGTGCAGTCACACAGCTCGAGCGTCAGCCCTGGCATTTGAACCCCAGGCTTCCCCTTCACTGTTTTTTTATTTTTGGCAACGTTTTACAATGCTGTGTTAGTTTCTGCTGTACAGCAGTGTGAGTCAGCCATAAGTATACATATATTCCTCTTCCTCCTTAGCCTCCCACATCACGGATCTTACCCCTTTGGGTTGTCGCAGCGCCCCGAGCTGAGCTCCCTGTGTTACGCAGCGGCTCCCGGCTGGCTGGCTGTTCTCCCTGTGATCGCGTGTGTGTGTCCACGCTGTCTCTCAGTCTGTACCCAACTCCTTCCCCCACCACCTCTGTCCACACGTCTACATCTGAGCTTCTATTCCCGCCCTACAAATAGTTTCATCAGTACCATTTTTCGAGATTCCATATATATGCATTAATATACAACATGACATTTGCTATTGCTTGTTTTTATATGAATTGCCAAGAAGTCAGATTTCCCCAGATGAGCATTTCTGCAATTGATCCTTTTTTTAATCTTTTCTTTCCCTTAAATGAAACAGAAAAGTAGGATTATGTACTCCCATTAATTTTTAATTTGCTAATTTAAAATGTTATTCCAGCCAAGAGAGATCCTGAGTCTTGATTCCACAAGTCATCACCCTAGCTGTACCCCCAAGACCTGTGCCCTCTGAAGGGCTGATGGAGGGCACCATTCATCCTCGTCTACTTTGCTTCCAGGACCGCAGGCCAGGACAGGTGCCGACAGAGCACAGATACCAGTGACCTCTCTCCACAAGGGCTGTCGTGCCAGCGCTCAGTGCGGCAGCAGGCTGGTCACCTGGGTGTTGTGCAAAAGCCTTTGTGTGGGATTTGAAGCCAGAAGATTTGACCGAAGTTAGTAGGAATCTAATGGACAAAGGAAGGGCCTGAAGCTTGACAGTCAAATGCCTTTCCTGGGGGGCCTGGTAGAATGCCTCTGTCAGAAAGCGAATGAACAATCTGAGTCATTGTAGGAGGCTTCCTTGATAGGAAGTTCAGGTTATTCCTTCTTAATAACCTGAACTTCCTATCAAGTTATTAAGACCTGATAAGCCTTAATCAAGACTTATCCAGGGTAGATAGATTTGCTTAGGGTAGAAATTAGAGAGAGGGAGAAGCACTGCTTAAGGAAGAATTCTAAATTTGAAGGCCGGCCAGGTCCCAGAGCCTTGAGCATACCTAATCTTCATTTCCATAGTAGTCCTGTGATGGTTGTATTGTTATCTTCATTTTTCAGATTGACTCAGAAGCAGCCACAGTTGTTCAACCTCTTCTTGGGGGTCAGAGGCCTGCTTGGACGTGCCTTTAACCTGGACACGCTTCCAATCCTTGCTCTCTAATCACTGGAGCCTCAATTTCCCAATTTGCGAAATGAAGATAACAATACAATCATCTGTAAGTTAGTGATTACTCAAGAAAGTAGGTTTACTTAACCATGAAATGAAGAGCAGGCTTGGTTAGCAACAAAACCAGCAACAGAAGCACGGAGCGCCTCCCAGACAATGAAACAATGGGACATGAGACCCACCTCCTGTCCAGCGAGCTCAGTAGTTAATGATCCGGGGACATGCTCTCTGCACACATGAAAAACAGTGATTTGTGGTCCTAGCTTGATCATGTAGGGACAAGAAAACTCCCCTGCTCATCCAGAAGGAGGAGCTGATGATAGAAGCATAATGCCTACTCAAGAAAAAGAAGCTCTTCTCCTCCTCCCCACTTTTCCTTTGTATATTAAACTGTAGCCCAGTAAGTTTTCAGGGGGCATCACCCCTTCACCTGCCCCCTTGTAAGCCTCACAAGCATCCTATTTTAATAAAATAGGATGCTTCTTATCACTTCTTATCTATCACTTTGCTTCTCGCTAAATTCTTTTCTGCGCTGAGACATAAGGGACCATGGTCAGAGCTCTCCGGAGCCTCCCAAATGCCACCCAATGATTTCAAAGTCAGGCTCCCATCTGCTTTCCCCTGAAGGAGAAACTGCCAGAAAGAGACGAGAGTAATGCAGGACAGTATCTTTGTCCTCAGGAAGCTTCATGTGAGTGACAGCAATAATATTAACACAAATCTATAGATCTTCCACTGCGTGCCGGACACTTTAGCAGCTTGGCTTTTGTATAAACCTCATGGCATCTCAAGGCAGTCAGCACTGTCACTTGCCCCTCTACAGATGACTGAAGAACTGAGGGCTAAGGAGGGGCATGTCCAGGATCTCTTCTCTCAGAAGCGGACAGGCCAGGGTTTGAACTCAGGGGGTGTGACTCCAGCATCTGCACCCTTAATCACCAGGGTAGTCTGTATCCAGGCATCTAACTGTCCTCAACTGCAGATTGTGTTACACTGAGGAGCTTCCAAGGAGAGAAAGAGAGAGCGCGACATCTCTTCCGGAGGGACAGGGTGAGAGGATTAGAGAGGAAGGCTGAGAGGTGGCGCTCGACGTGGGTGGCAGAGCCTGGGCTTGGGCCGCCAGGAATGCAGGTGGGACGTTCTCAGCAGGAGGAGCAGCATGAGGACACCTGGGAAGAGGAGGAGAGAGGGGAAGGGATGAAACGACCGTGATGCTCGTGACGCGGAGGATGTCAGCAGAAGAGCATCATCAGGAATGGGAGGGAAGAGACGGAGGCGGAGACAGGCGGTCAGGCTGTCCCTGCTCCAGGAGGTGGGGGTAGGGGTTCTGGAAGACAGCAGACAGCAAGGCTGAGCAAAGGGCAAAGTCAGTGGGGACTGGACTGTCCCCTCTCACCCCAGCCTGTCTCCCCGAAAGTCTTACTTCCACCCACATCGCTCCCCGTCCCTCCCAGTGCACTCGTGTTTGTCCTGTGTGATCTAGCACTTGACTGCCTTGAATTGCTCTATAATCACTCCCTGCAAGCATGTTTGACTCTCAGTTAAGAGGATGCTGTCCTCAATGACAAGGACTTTTCTTTCTGCCCTTCTGAGCTCCTGCAAGAAGCTCAACACAGTTCTGAGCCCACGACTGGTACTTGGTGACTTGACTTGACATTTCTCAGAGATGCAGGAGAACTTGGGATTCCCTAACTGATATGAATGTGGCAAAGAAGCTTGGGCACAACTCTGACACAGCCCCTCACAGGATCTGAATGTCAAAGATCATGGTTTAGTGCAGAAACATGAGAGCACTGGGGACTGTTCCATAACCATTTACTAAGAGTTGATGCAGGAAAAACAAACAAACAAACACGTGGGATATTGGGTAACAAAGAACCAAAGGCCACTCCTAACTTGCCCCTTATGAGCGGTGTGGTTTAAGAAAATTGTTTAAGTCTTCTCTGCAAGCCAGCTTCTTCATCTATGAAGTAATAACAATCATGATATCAACTCATTGAATTGTCATCGGGATTAAATGAGATAACATGCATGTACGTGTTTGGGAAAGATTGAGGGCAGGAGGAGAAGGGGATGACAGAGGATGAGACGGCTGGACGGCACCACCAACTCAATGGACGTGCGTTTGAGTAGACTCTGGAAGTACAGTAAAGTACACAGAAGCGCAGCTGCCTGTAGTAGCTGCATGCGCAGGCAGTGGGTGCGCGTGACAGTGTTCACCGGCATGTGAACTAATGGATGTGACTGGACGTGCGAACGCACGCTTGCATCTTTGGAAGTGTGCAGCCTGACGGCTCGTGTGCGGGAGGCTTTCTGTAGCGGTGTTGCTGATGGGAGTGCTGTGGCAGTCACGCCGTGAAGCCTGTGTTCCTCGTGGTGGTGCTCACAGCAGGGGTGGTGACGGGAGTGTGTGGTGGTCGTGCAGAGACGGGTGTACTCCTGTGGTGGTGCTCACAGCAGAGGCGGTGGCGGCGGTGGCAGTGGCGGTGGTGGTGGAGTGGTGTGAGCAGTGGTGCTGGCTGCAGGGCGATGGTGGCGGTGGCGGCGGTGACGGTGGGGGTGGCACAGGCGGGTTTAAGGCTCTCATGCCCCTCGTCCAATCTATCTTCTTTAACTAGGCTGCACAGAAAGATTTCCAGCGCCCAGAATTTGAATTCCCCCTGCTGTACTTGTCAACAATATAAAAGACTAGGACAAATCAAGCCCGTGCCTCTAGATTTTTACTTTTATTCGTGGTTGGTACTTGCAGAATCCTTTTCGCATAAGCCTTCTCAACACTTGCATCCCACTACAGTGCCAGGCCTGGTACGTAGTCAGCCTTCAATGAATATCTGTGGAAGGAAAGAATGACGTTGCCGAAGGCCACAGGCCGTGCTCCTAGGTGAACTCCTGGTTAAGTGTCTCATCTCCGTAGGTCCATCGGGCAGCTCCCCAGCACGGCAGAATGTGCCTGCCCTCAGGCCAGGACTAGGGTGGGTGTGCCGCAGCCCTTCTTATCCGGCAAGCTGGGAAGGCTTCCCGGAGGTGCGCCTGGCCCAAGCGCACCCTGCCCTATTTCTTCTATATTGACTGAATACGAGCAAGGGCGGAGAAAATCGCATCCCCCACCAGCTGCTTCTGGGGTACCCGTGCTTCTTCCTCGGCACCCATTTTTCTGTGTGTGCAGCAAGAATGAGAGGCACGTCCTGCCTTTAGAAAAGGCAACAATCCTTCTGCCCAGATCCTGAGAGAGATTACAGGAGTGGCTTCAAGTCTAGCACATCCACAGCCACCTTCTGCCCTGGGCAAGAGAGAGGCGCCTGTTGGGCCTCTGTTCTTCTTGGAAAAGGGGTAAGCGCGTGCCGGCACTGCAGTGCTCTTGGGCCTTTCAGGTGTGTGGCTCAGAGCAAGGGCTTAACGAATGGTGGTGGTTCTTCACACTGGTAGCGTTTATTGCTTCTATCACTAACGGAGAGATTAATGTAATAGGTGGTGAGTAATGATAAACCAGAGGTTTGTGTGTCCGTCTTCGACATGTGCAAGCTCAGTTGTATCCAACTCTTTGAGACCTCATGGACTGTAGTCCACCAGGCTCCTCTGTCCATGGAATTTTCCAGGCAAGAAATACTGGAGTGGGTTGCCATGCCCTCCTCCAGGGAATCTTCCTGACCCAGGGATCGAATCCCAGTCTCTTATGTTTCCGCACTGGCAGGCGGATTCTTTACCACTTGTCCACCTTGGGGGCATGGCTTCACCTTGAACCCCCTGGTCCTGGAACTCTGAGCCTGAGGGAATCCTCTGAATGGATCACACAGTGTTGGTGGGATTGCTTGCAAAAATGAGGATAACCTTTCGGCATTTGGGGCCAGCTACTATTTTGACAAAGAATTCAATTTGAAGACCAGATAATCTTAGATTTAAATCCCAGGCTTGCCTCTTACTGACTGTGACTCTAGGTAAGTTACTAGGTGAATCGTGGTTTCTTCTGGTGTCCAGTAAAGTTGATAATACTGAGATCATCGGCTCCTTGGAAGAGTAAGAAAAGTCAAGTGTAAGTGGACCTGGGAATGGGGATTTGTTTCAAAGGCAGCTCAGGACAGGAGGTCATGGAAAGACCAAAGTGGTTTGGGGATTAGAGCTGCTTACAACCTTTATCTGTCCTGGAGTTGATATATTGTTCCCCCAAAACCCTGAAACAGAATCAAGAAAAGAATGAAGGGAAGGAGAGCTTGAAAGAAGATGTAAGCATGTGGAGTGCAGGCAGTGGGCTGCCTGCCCACAGCAAGCACTCAGTACAGGGAGAGTTCATTCACTGGGGACGTTTTTATTGTGGTGACTGTTATTGTTGTTTAGAGGTATATTGGGGAACCCAGGTAGAAAGAACTCATGCAAAGACACCAGGTGAGTGTAGGGATGGAGAGATGGATGGAAACTGGGCTGCATCTGTTCAAGGTTACAAAGCACTGAGTGTGGTCTGTAAAGGATGGAAACTGAGGCAGGCTGCCCCTCCCCACCTCAGACTTCTGGTCTCACCCAGTGACTCTACACGCAGCTCAAGAGCTCTTTGAATGGTGTTTGGCATCTGTGCATTTGTGTAGAGAAAGATAAAGCTTGCTGCCCTGAACGGAGCATCAGACACTGGGCGGGCATGTCCGCTGCTGGCGGTGCTGGCTTAGTCGCTCAGTTGTGTCTGACTCTTTTCGACCCCATGGACTGTAGCCCGCCAGGCTCTTCTGTCCATGGGATTCTCCAGGCAAGACTACTGGAGCAGGTTGCCCTGCCCTCCTCCAAGGGGTCTTCCTGACCCAGGGATCAAACCCCAATCACTTACGTCTCCCGCATTGGCAGGCAGGTTCTTTATGACTAGTGCCACCTGGAAAGCCAGACGTTCCACTCGCTGCCTGGCATTAGCTCCATTGACACTTGAGGAGGCTGAGGCTCAGGAAAGCTGCTTCTGTGGGAACTCAGTGCAATGCAAGACTACTCCCACTGCTCCTGGCTGCCAGCTCTGCAATCTCTCCCTGGCGGCTCACTCATCATTGGACCTGACAGCGTAAGAGGCTCCCACCCCTTCTCTCCTTCTCCTCCTGCCTTTCTTGGCCGTCTTCCAAAACTTTGGAAGAGCAATAAACCAACTCAAGAGACGGAGAAAGGCTATAGGAAGCTCAAACTCGAAATCAAGTTAGTCTTCATACAACCTCCATCTGAGCTGCCTGAGAGACAAGCCCCACCCCCACCGCCCGCCACTGTTGCATTTATGTCAGTGGGGCAGCAGCCAGACTGAATGACTCAGGGGTCCCCAGCCTCCGGGGTCTCACGCCTGATGGTCTGCGGTGGAGCTGATGGCGTAATAACAGCAGCGAAGTGCACAATAAATGTAACGCGCTTGAATCATCCTGAAAGCGTCCCACCCCCGCCCTAGTCTCTGGGAAAATTGTCTTCCATGAAGCCAGTCCCTCATGTCAGAAAGGCTGGGGAACCCGCTGAAAAGACTGGCATACTTTGTTCCTCTTAATTCAGACCCCGCTGAATACTGAATGCAGAAGGCATTCCATGTAGCGCTGACATGCACACTTAGAAGCTAGGCGGTTCTTGTCCAGAACCTGGCTCTGCCTTTCTTGAATTGTGTCATCTCGGGTAATCACCTATTCTCTCTGAATCTCAGATCTGTCTTCTGTAAAATAGGGCTGGCAGCTCCCTCCAAGGTTGCTGTAAGGATTAACAGAAAAGGTGTATATAAAATAGCTACACCATAATGGGCACTCATTTGAGGGTTAGCACTAGCTTTGGTTGTTATGTTTTGACCCAGTGAGTTCCAGGCCGTAGTCTGATAAATATGGGCTCCTCGGCAACCGCAGGCTTCCCTGATAGCTCAGTTGGTAAAGAATATGTCTGCAATGCAGGAGACCCCAGTTCAATTCCTGGGTTGGGAAGACCCACTGGAGAAGGGATAGGCTACCCACTCCAGTATCCCTGGTCTGGAGAATATCATGGACTGTATAGTCCATGGGGTCACAAAGAGTCGGAACCACATCTGCAGCACAATCCTAGTCCCCAGCACAAGTGTGACGGTTCCTGGCATGAGCTGTCATTCCCCATCTATTATTATGGCAGACCTTGCTCATCCATTATAGTGCTTTTTCTTCTGAGCCGGAATGTGATTCAGAATCCTTCTTAACACAGCATCCCAGGCAGTCACTACCAGTGGGTTACCGTTGACATGAAGGGGCGTGAGATTTATCTGCATCCTGGTTCTGATGCGGTTCACAGTTTCTGCTCTCTTTAGACAGTCCAGGTTGTCTTTCTACTCTGTCTCCTGTTTCTGTGAGTGCATTTCTGTGCTGTGTGTGTTTAAACCCTTCATTTAGGCGGAAAGACCATTCCAGTCATTTGTGTGTTGGTTTATTTGTACAGATTTCTATACTTTCAGAGTCTCGCTTACCATGTCACACCTGTAGCTTGGGATCTGCAAGTAACATCAGCGCATATCTGGGAAGGAGGGCGGGTGAGAATCAAGTTAGAACTTGGGAAAGCATATCCACTCACAGCACACACCATCAGCCACCTTTAGAAATGATATAAGAGATGGTGTTTGGATATGAATTTGCAGTTTCAGAAGATTTAAAATTCCATTGCCTGATGACTGTAATCTCTAGGAGGCAGGATTAGAAGAGAAAATTTATTCTGGAGTGTGATGCTTGCTGCTATAACAATAGGCCCCAGTACTTCAGTGGCTTAACGTGTAGAAGTTTACCCTTCATGAAATTGTTTAGTGTGGGTATTCCTGGGGGGCACTAGCTTTCTTCCATGAGGTCACTTAGGGATTTGACTTCCTTCCGTCTGGTCACTCCACTAACCCCAGGGCCTCCTTTACAGCTAGGTGAAGGGGCAGAGATAGCACACTGCTTCTTAACCACTGGGACCCAGCCGTGGCTAGCTTCACTTACACACTTAATTTCACTGGGGAGAGCCTGATCTTAATCCCACCCAGATGTGGCAGGGAGGTAGGGTTGGGGAGAGAGGCCGAAGATGTGGTCCCTGGCTGGCCCAGCAGCAGCTTTTTACTCTTGAAGAAGAACGAGATGGAGGCAGGGTGAAGACCACGGACAGGCCCGCCACAGACAGGAGTTTAGGGGTGAGTACCCAATCAGCTGGGCGGGGTCCTGCCTGGGGAGCGAGTCTGAATCCAGATGCTATGTGGTCATCTTAGGCACTGAGAAAGGCAGCTCACCAACCAGAGGTCAGTTGGCAGGGTCCAAAGCAAACCTGCCCAGGGAAACCCTGCCCTGCCCAGGGACACGGCCTGTGTGGTCCTGCTGTTCTTCCTCTCCTTCCTGGGGAAAGGATGCAGCAAACAGTCAGTGTCTGATGCCGTTAAGCCTTCTAGTGGTTCGGCCAACATTCCAGATGATTCTAGATCCATCAGGAAACTTCATTATTATAACGTCCCTCCCCAGGCAGCTCTGCTTCTAGGGAGAGACAGTACTGGTCACAACAGCTTCTGCAAGGCAGTTTTTGCAAGGCAATACTGGTCACAACAGCTTTTGCAAGGCAGTACTGGTCACAACAGCTTTTGCAAGGTAGTTCCTTTTCTCAGGGTGCTTTATATTTTGGTCTCATGATCTGGGTTAATGGGAGTGTTTTCCTAGCAGATGGGTCCCTTCTGGGTGTGCCAGCAAAAGCAGGTTTCTGAACCTCCAAGGCTGGGGGCCAGAGGCTGGGGAATTCGCCAAGGTAAATGCCACCTTGTGAGGTCTCTGGGAGGCAGCCAGCAGCCTCCCCTGGGCACCACTCCTGCCTCATCACGAGGCATCTTTGGCTGGCCCGGGAGCGTATGAGAGCCACATTTGCAAACCCATAGGCCTGGGGCTGTTTCCAGCCGTGACATTCTGGCAGCTTCTTCCGAATCTCAGTATGGAAAGAAACAGGAAGGAGAGGAAGTGAGAGAGAGAGAGAGAAGGGGGAAAAAAACGAGCCCGTGCCTAGTTTTCCCTCCAAAGCAAACCTTGTGAGCCTCATCTGTATAGGATTTGGAACAAAGGAATCTCCGTGCTTTGATTATCGTGTCTGCAGTGACTGTTGAAATAAGTCTGACACTCACCAGTGCCTTAGTAGGAATTATAATTACATCAGAAGACCTGAGGCTACTGAGTAAACTGATTAGCTGCTTGCTCTGAGTTGATAGGTTTTCCCCACCCCCAGGTCATAAATAGGGCCATGGGAGACGGCAGAAGAGTGCTGGGCAGCAGTACTCGAGGACGGGGCTATGTGCCTCCAGGAAGCCAAACCGACCAGCAGGCGCTCACCTGCTCCTGCCCAAGAGGTCTCCTCTGGGCCGGGGACTGCAGCCCGAGGAGCACAGTGGGCTGTGGTGAGCATCCTTGGAGCAGACGGATGCTGACTGGATTGCTAGGTGATGCTCTGGGACACCCTCCCCCAGGAAAGCTGAAGCCTTCTGCCAGGCATAATTACTGCATGGGTAATTACACGATTCAGAGCCTGCTGGAGAATCCTGAGCTGGTGCCAGAGCAGAGAGGCAGGGTTTGGGGACTGTGACCGGTTCCTGCTTCTCAGGGCTGAGTTTGAAAGAAAAGGGTAATCACTTGGCCTCCTGAGAATCCTAGCTGGCAGGGCCGGGACTTGGCAAGTGCAAAGCCGACAGAGCTCGGGAGCTGATGACTTCACTCTTCTCTGCCCACCACCTTCCAGGAGGGGTCCCAAGGTTCTACCCTAAGCTCTTTTGCGTTCTCCCTGCCTGGGAGAGCCCATCGCCCCTACAAACACCGCCAGTGCCGAGTACTCCAGCACCTACGTGCCCTGCTGAGCTTCAGCCGTGCATCTCCAGGTCATGCTGGGCATCTCCTTCGGATGTCTACTGCCGCTCACCACGCTCCAAACTGAGCTCCACTCCACCTTACCCTAATCCGCAGCTCAGCCCTATTCTCTTCTCAGTCTCCCAACCAGAAACGCAAAAATCCTCTAACCTTCTCCTTCTTTCCTCTCACCTGCAGGTCATCTGAGGCCAGGTCATGCCATTTTTAGAGCAGACGTGGCTCCTTTATTCTTCCTGTCCTCCTGCCCCCACCCAGGGTCATCTCTGGCTTCCTTCTCAGGGCCTCCTCACTGACCTCCCTGCCTCCATCCTCACTCCCTTGAAACCATCCTCCTCACCGCTTCCAAATCCATCTCTCTCAGTGTGAATGTGACCCACCTTCCCATCCTTAGCGCCCTTCACTGGTTTCCCAGCACCCTGAGAGCCAGTCTTACTCCTTCAGACTCTGCTCAGGCTCTCTCCCGTCTGGCCACACAACCGCACTGCGTCTCCTGCCACACTCACGACAGTCCGCACTGTTGGATGCCACAGCGCTCTTCCTCTCGTTTCTCAGTGTGGCCTGGTTGTGCCTGAAAGTGTGTGTGGAGTGGAAGGATGAGCACCCTGGGCTCTGAAGCTGGACTAAGGTTTAAATCTTGACTCCCTCACCAGGTGACCGGACAACCTTGGGCAAGTCACTTGTCCCGAGTGTTCCTTCTTCCCATCATTTCAGTTCAGTCGCTCAGTCGTGTCCAACTCTTTGCGACCTCATGAATCGCAGCACACAGGCCTCCCTGTCCATCACCAACTCCCGGAGTTCACTCAGACTCGCGTCCATTGAGTCCATGATGCCATCCAGCCATCTCATCCTCGGTCGTCCCCTTCTCCTCCTGCCCCC
>SJYF01000333.1:1577406-1632875 GCA_006410515.1 Procapra przewalskii | reverse complement strand
TTAGCATTCCAGTCCCCTATAATGAAAAGGACATCTTTTTTGGGTGTTAGTTCTAAAAGGTCTTGTAGGTCTTCATAGAACCGTTCAACTTCAGCTTCTTCAGCGTTACTGGTTAAGGCATAGACTGGGATAACTGTGATATTGAATGGTTTGCCTTGCAGACGAACAGAGATCATTCTGTCGTTTTTGAGATTGCATCCAAGTACTGCATTTCAGACTCTTTTGTTGACCATGATGGCTACTCCATTTCTTCTAAGGGATTCCTGCCCACAGTAGTAGATATAATGGTCATCTAATTCACCCATTCCAGTCCATTTTAGTTCGCTGATTCCTAGAACGTTGACGTTCACTCTTGCCATCTCCTGTTTGACCACTTCCAATTTTCTTTGATTCATGGACCTGACATTCCAGGTTCCTATGCAATATTGCTGTTTACAGCATTGGATCTTGCTTCTATCACCAGTCACATCCACAGCTGGGTATTGTTTTTGCTTTGGCTCCATCCCTTCATTCTTTCTGGAGTTATTTCTCCAGTGATCTCCAGTAGCATATTGGGCACCTACTGACCTGGGGAGTTCCTCTTTCAATATCCTATCATTTTGCCTTTTCATACTGTTCATGGGGTTCTCAAAGCAAGAATACTGAAGTGGTTTGCCATTCCCTTCTCCAGTGGACCACATTCTGTCAGACCTCTCCACAATGACCCACCCGTCTTGCGTTGCCCCGCAGTCATGGCTTGGTTTCAGTGAGTTAAACAAGGCTGTGGTCCTAGTGTGATTAGATTGACTAGATTTCTGTGAGTATGGTTTCACTGAATCTGCCCTCTGATGCCCTCTTGCAACACCTACCATCTTACTTGGGTTTCTCTTACCTTGGGCGTGGGGTATCTCTTCACGGCTGCTCCAGCAAAGCACAGCAACTGCTCCTTACCTTGGATGAGGGGTATCTCCTCCCACCACCCTTCCTGACCTTCAACATGGGATGGCTCCTCTAAGCCCTCCTGCACCCGCCTACAACATAGAAATAATAGTACCAAAAGAACCTGTCCCTTGGGGTCATCGGGCAGGGTCAGTGGAATAACTCATGTGGAGCCCTCAGAACTGAATGTGTACGCAGAAGCTCTTTTATTGAATGTTTGCTGCATGTCCCAAGGTGGATACTCAGAACACAGCAAATCTCTCCCCCGCCCCGAAACAAAGATTTAAACTGGTCCACATCTTCATTTTCCAGAGGGGGAAACTGAGGTTCTGAGAGGCAAAAAGGACAACTCCTTGTCACCTGAGGCGCCTGACTCTTGAACCGAGCCTGGAGCTCTGTATTCCGAGGCCCAGCCCACCGAGCGTGGAGTCGGACAGCCCCCTCTGGACAGTCACATGCTCTGAGCTCTCCAAGGGCTCACCAGAGGAATCTCTTCCCTACACAGTCCCCTGAGAAGAGCGTGGGGGTAGGGGAGAAGAAAGTTGCAACTTGGTTTTGTTCCAGATGGAATGAATGAAAGGGCATCTGATGGCTGGTGCAGCTAGTGGTGGGGTGGGGGCCCAGTGGGGCTTCTGTCCAAGGCTTGGGGAACTTTGGCTTCCCTGGTGGCTCAGATGGTAAAGAATCTGCCTGCAAGAGACTTGGGTTTGATACTGAGTGGGGAAGATCCCTTGGAGAAGGGAATGGCAACCCACTTCAGTATTCTTGCCTGGAGAGTTCCATGGACAGAGGACCCTTGAGGGCTACAGTCCATGGAATTGCAGAGTTGGACACGACTGAGGGTCCAGCACTTACCAGCTGAATAAATAACCTTGGAGAAGTGACTCAACCTTCCTGCGCCTCAGTTTGCTCTTCCGTAAAATGAGGGATCAGAATCCCCCAGGGGGTGTTGTGAGGATGAAGGCGTAAACGCCCCCACATAGTGCCCGAGACTTAACAAAGTCCAACAGGGAATGACCGACACTGCCTGCAGCTCACCCATCTCTGCACGTCATCAACGTGCTTCCCTTTCTGGATGACAGAAAGGAAGGCCTCCGTGAAAACCCTGGACAGAGTTGCGCCGATCGGCAGTTCTTTGAGTTAATTCAGGAGCCTTGACTTTTGCTGCCATGCGTCTCTGAGTCAGACTGCAGCTTTGCAGTGCCAGCCAGACGTGGTGGCAGGCCCCTTTCCTAGGCAACTGAGCAGAGGCAGGAGTGCTCTGGAAGCTTCTCCTGGGGTGGGAGGGGGAGGGGCGAGCCAGCTGATTCCCCAGGGTCTGCCTGGGTGAAGGCATCAATTCCAGTGATCATGTTTCTGGCATTCCCCTTGGCAAGGGGGTGATGGTTAGTTCCTGTCCCATGCTCAGAAGCCTCACATCTCCCAGTCGCCAGGGCGACAATGCCACCGTCCAGAACGCTAGAGCCAGCCAGGCTGCTCTCCTGGGGCAGACTTATCTCCAGACTCCTTGCAGTTCCATCTCACAGCCATCCTTGGAATTTCTTCCCAGCGCCAGGCCCCAGCTCAGTCCTGCCGAGTCTCCCAGCGCTGGCTCCCACTGTCTGCCCTGGCTCATCAGGCACCTTCCCCTACTGCTGTTTTTCAGTCACTCAGTTGTGTCTGACTCTGTGACCCCATGGACTGCAGCACTCTGGGCTTCCCTGTCCTTCACTATCTCCCAGAGTTTGCTTAAACTCATGTCCATTGAGTCGGTGCTGCTATCTAACCATCTTGTTCTCTGCCGCCTTCCTCTCCGTTTGCTTTCCATCTTTCCCAGCACCCGGGTCTTTTCCAATGAGCCAGTTCTTCCATCAGGTGGCCAGAGTATTGGAACTTCAGCTTCAGCATCAGTCCTTCCAATGAATATTCAGGGTTGACTTTCTTTAGAATTAACTGGTTTGTTCTCCTTGCTGTCCAAGGGACTCTCAAAAGGCTTCTCTGGCACCACCATTCAGAAGCCTTCTCACCTACCACTGGGTTCCAAATCCGGCTCTTTCACCTTCCAGCTCTGTGGACTTGCTGAGCTCCTGTCACATTCCTGGGACTCAGTTTCCTCATTTGTAAAGGTCAGTTGTTGTGACTGTGAGGTTTGCACACTCTTAGTCTGCAGCCCCTGTGTGGCAGCATGTATTGAAGAGGGGGGTGGCCCATGCAGGCAAGAGACATGGTCAAAGACAGGGCATGGGGCTGAGGGTGGAGAGGCTCTTTCCTCCTCTTGCATATCAAGTGTCTGCTGAGCCCAGAGCATGCCCCTCCAATTGAGCATCTGTCCTTCTGGGCCTTGCAGATTTGTTGGAATTGGAGAATCACAAATGAAGCCCAGGAGGTGGCATGTAGGAGGGGAAGACAAGACAGTGTCAGTGGCTTTCATCCCATCCTCACTGCTCAGAACACTTCTGTGCAGCCTTGCACCCACGCCCTTCCTGTCCTCTGGAACTTGGCATGCACAACATCTCCTCCAGGAAGCCTTCCTATACCTCTCCTACATCCCAAAGCTGGATGAGATGATTCTTCTCCAGGTTTCAGGTCACCATTCCCAGGAGCCCAGCATGAAACTCCAGACCATGAGGCTTCAAGGTCTGAGTCAAAGCATCTTCAGCCTACAGTGCTTGATACTGAAAGAAAGTGAAAATGTTAGCCGCTCAGTCATGTCTGACTCTTTGCAACTGCATCTCAGTAGCCGCCCCACCCAGGCTGCTTGGCGCTCAGCTTGCCTCCCACCTGTTCAGGAACCCCATGGACTGTATGTAGCCCACCAGGTTTCCTCTGCCCGTGGCATTCTCCAGACAAAAGTACTGGAGTGGGTTGATGTTGGGCAGGAGATAAATAAAGCTATGTGTTCAGTTACTTACCTGCTAACATTCTGCCATATTACAAAGGAGAGTTGAGGCAACTGAGTGTGTGCGTGTTTGCTGGGCTGAATTGGACTGAGGGGCAGGGGTGCTAGGTCGGGAGAGCTACGTGATCACGGCATCAGAAAGACCTGGGGCGCAATTCTGATCCTAGCCCTGTGGCTTCTGTAGTCCTCCGGGGAAGTCATTTTCCTTCTGGAATCTCAGTGAGCCCATAATTCATACAATAAAGCTATGAATGACCTGAGGGACCCCGTATGAGATCCCTGCGGAGCTCAGAGATGAGGCAGAACCTGGAGATGAGTCTGACACTGGCCTTTCAGGCGGTTCAGGGATGGTCCAAAGACCCACGGCAGGTGGTCACTAGTTATTTCGTGAAAGTGCAGACTTGAAGGGCTCTCCTTGGAGGCCTAGAGATGTGGGAGGATCACTGAGCTGGAGGTTTGCACATGTGCTTACACACTCACACCCCCGCCCCCAGCACACACATCGTAAGACAGCTGCAGCTTTCTCTGCCTGTCCTTGGGCTCTTAGGAACAGCGAGAACATCAAGTAAATAAATAAAAAAAACACCTTTGTTTTGAGAGTAACGATGTCATCTAATGCCATATAGCATTTGTTCGAGTGGCAAATTTCATCTTAATAGTTTCAAAAACAATTATCTTCCTGTATGTAGAGATGCGGTGGTTCCAAGGGGGGCATTTTATTTTTGTCTTTCACTGCACATCGGGAAGGTGGCACACCACAGTGGTATCTGTGAGCTGGAGGATTTGGGAAGGCTTCCGGAGCTCACCTTGGAGCTTCGGGGATTGACTGCAATAGCAGTTCTGCCCGGGGCCTGCCCTGGGGGGAGTCTGCATCTCAGTAGCCGCCCCACCCAGGCTGCTGGGGCTCAGCTTGCTCCCACCTGTTCAGGAACCAGAGGCTGCCGCGGCTCCTTACCACCCTCTGCTTATCTCTCTCGGTACCCTGCCCCAGTCAGCAGGCCCTTTTCTCAGGAGGGAGCTGCAAGCAGCCTCTGAGCAGCGGGACAGCTGTTTCAAAGGCCCGTTAGACCCTCTCAACACCCTGTGGGCCCGTGCAAAGAGCTGTACGTCAGAATTCAGTTCTGCCAGGGTATTTGCTAGGTGGGGGGCCTTCCTTATCTGTAGAACGGACCACTCTGCACAGCCGGCATGAGGAATTCACAAGAAGTGTTCTGTCCAGTGCCAGGGCAGAGCAGGAGCTGCAGAAAACCTAGCCCGTCTGCCTCAGGTGTCTGGAAGATAACTGGAAACAAATGTCCAAGAGTGTGGAGCTTCGCTGTGGCTCATCAGTAAAGAGTCTGCCTGCAACGCACGAGACATGGGTTCAGTTCTTGGGTTGGGAACATTCCCTGAAGGAGGAAATGGCAACCCACTCCAGTCTTCTTGCCTGGGAAATCTCACAGATAAAGGAGCCTAGTGGGCTACAAAGAACCCTAATGGGGTCACAAAGAGCTGGACATGACTAAGCAACTGAGTACACACATGCACAAACCATAGATTTACAAGGTAGAATAGCAAAGTTGTCCAGGGTTAGAGCTTATGAATGGCTGGGTTGAGATTTGAACTCACATTAGACAGCCTGACTCCAGAGTGTAGACTCTTAGTCACCAGGTCTTAAAGTCTTCCCCAAAAGTGCCTCGTAACTCTCCCCTTCTGTGCCTTGGTTCTTGTTGGTCTATAGACTTTAAATGCCCTCCTTCCCATCTTTTCTCCCTTGGCAAAGCTATCCTTGAATGTTGTCTCCTCGGAATGGTTTTCTTGGGGATTAATGCTGAGTCTCCTTTTTACACTGCCATAGTCACCAGCCCCTTGCATAACGCTGTCGGCATATTTATTTCTGCTGGATGGCCAGCTTTTGGAGAGCAGAGACCATCTCTCTCATTTACCGTTCCAGCACCCAGTACAGCGCCTGTCACACAGAGGTGTTCATTGCTCATGAGATATTTGTTGATTGTTTAGGTGGCAATGCAAATGAAATCGGAGCACAGAAGGTTACCAGGACTCTGGGATAAGACTGTGTTTGGTGGTGATGAGTTTTATGTTAATAAGAGCACACGTGTTGGGTACTACACTGGGGGCTTTGCAATCCGCTCCTTTTAATCCTCCTAATGATGCTCCTGATACTGCTCTTCTCATTTCTCCCTTTTTGGGCCACCCACATGGCATGCAGGATCTGACCAGTGATCGAACCCATGCCCCCTGAAGTTGAAGCTCCGAGTCCTAACCACTGGACGGCCAGAGAATTCCTACCCTTTTCTCATTTTGTAGGTGAGGAAACTGGGCCTCAAGCTGAGGAAATGACTTGACCAAAGGCTAGAGTGTTGTGTAACTGGGTTTCCAGAACAAGGGTGGGGCTGCCTGCCTCTCTCACAACCTCTGCCTCTCATGTCCAGAGAGCTGCCCACAGGATTGGCCCCTCAGCCGTTTGTGGCTTCCCAGTATCCACTGAGCACTTTTCCTCCATTTAATTCTTGGCGTTAGAAATTCTTCCCCCACTCGGTGGGAACTCACACTCAGACTTCCTGCTGCCCTTGCATCTAGGGCTAAGACAGCAGAGGGACCGCCATGAAGCTTTATTTGGAAGCGGTAGAAGTATGGAATCCATTTTTGGCAAGAGTGGCGGCAGAGACAGGCCTTTGTGGAGGCAGTGGTTCTGGGGTCGTCTCCCACGTGTGGCCATGGTGCCTGTGTTGAGCGATGGGGAGATGGGCGGGGTTTCTCCTAAAGAGGCCTGGAAGGCTGTCCAGGTAGAATGGCTTCCAAACCTAACAGCTTGACCTCTGGGAGATTCTCTGAATTCCCAAATATCCTCTAATAACTTCTTTCTCTGTGTTAACCAACTAGAGTGGATACTAGTAGTTTGCAACCTAGAGCTTTGCCTGAGAGATGCATTTCCATAGGACAGAGGATGTGGGTTTAAGACTTAACCCTTTTCTGAAGGCAGCGTGGGCTCTGGACTGTCGGTGAGATCAGGCGAGAACAAGGCGGCATCTGTAGAAAATTAAAGAGAACTGCTATGCTGATGGATCTTTGGAAGCTTTCTCCTTCTACTTTAGTACATTCACACTTTTGTGCTCACAGATCATCCAAGAGTGTTGTTAAAATGCAAATTCTGATCCTGGAGGTCTGGGCCAGGACCTAGGATCCCGTGTTCCTGACACCTAGCTTCCGCAGGTTTCGTTGAAGCCGGCAGCCTGAGGATCACCAGTGAGATGGTGTTCATGTGTCCTCAGGCGAAACTGTGAATGTTACATAAATATCGACTTTGACTTCATGAAATAATGAGATCAGTCCTCTCCTGGCAAGTCCACGACTATTATTCCTATCTTTGGTAATATCAGTTCTATGGCACCGGGAGCTTCACATCTCATAATTAGCAAGCTTTGTTATGCCGCTCCTGTTCCTAATGAGGACATTTTAATAATTTGCTTTGTTGAAGAAACAGGATTGGTTCCTTTACCCCACAGTGCAGCATGAAAGGAGTGTAGTTTGCTGTTTTTATATCTGACTCAGCCCAGGCAGGCTGAAATGTGTGAGGCACTGCAGAAGCCCCAGTCGCCCAGCCCGGGGGATACAGGCCGTTGAAGCAGCCAGCACAGCCTCTGAAATCATTAAGTCCTGGCCCCACATCCCTCCAGACCCAGCTCACATCATTTCCCGTGGTCACCTGGCTGCAGGCCACTCTCAACTCCTTCATCAGGGCAGCCCTCTCTCTCTGCCAAGCCTGTGCACAGGCAATGCCCAAGCCTGGAACAACCTCCCCACTGTCATCCTTAGCCATCTGGTCAACTCCTTTATGATCTTCAAAACCCAGTTCCTGGATTACCTCCTCTAGGAAGCCTTCCTTGACCCTCATCCTTTCTAGTCCTTACACTGACCTAAATCTTTAGAGATCAGTACTTCATTTTAAAACTTTTTCTTGGCTTATAGCTTGCAGTCAGTTCAGACCACAAATTTGGATATGCAAAATATGTTGCTTTCATTATTATTCAGTAACTAAGCTTAATTTCAGCTCAAGCCTTCATTCTGCCAAATGAAAGAAACAAAATTCTGATCAATTTAGGTTCTCCTCTGCCTTCTCTGGAGTTGCATTTTCATGTCAGAAAGTTTTTGCCATTGCTGGCAGGCAGGAGTGCTGAGGCATGGGGCAGAGCAGGGGCATTTGGTCTTTAGTTGTCTGTGCTGGCATCCACTTGACGTCCTTGACGTGCTTCACTTCAGGTCACAGGTCCACGCGTATCCCTGAGGTCGTCTCTGTATCTGAGCCTCAAAGCCTCTTTGAGTCCAGTTCATGCTCTCTCTCTCTCTCTTTCTCGATCACAAGGAGACAGTGAGCTTTCTAGGATAAGGTCCTCTGACCCACACTCCCAGACTCATTATCCAGGATGCCCCATGAGACCATCTCGGTGTCCAGATCACCAGCCCCAAGGCTGTGTGGCTGCCCTCTGCTCGCAAGCCCACGTTAGGGACTCAGCTGGAGGGGAGGTCGCAGTCCCTTGCAGGCGACCACCAGCGAGTGCCTAGTCTTCTTCCCCCTTGGTTGTTCTCCTCATCTTCACCCCATTTCAGGCAAATTTTAGATACAGGGCAGGGGAGAGGGCAGTCAGGCCCAGCTTCCTCCCACAGAGCAGGTAGCCTTCCAGATCTGCCGTTTTTTTCAGGTGTCCTTCATAGCTCTGGGTTTCTGAAATTCAGAGAGTCCTCAGAATCAAAGCCTTTCCTCTGAGCACAGTTAGGCCTTTGCCTGCAGTCGCCAGTCTGTTTAGGGCCTCAGAAGTCAAGCAGGGTCTTCTTTATTGTCTGCTTTCTAGGAGGCATCAGCGTGGATCACTCTGCCTGCACCCTGACCTGGGGAGGGGTCTCTGGGTGTTGAGAATAAGATGAGAACGAACACAACAGACTCAGAGAGCTCAGAGACAGTAAGGGAGCAGCTGCCTCATCTCTGCATTTCCAGAACCGGGCATGGTGGAAGTGCGTGTTAGCTGCCCAGTCGCGTCTGACTCTGCCGTCCCACGGACTGTAGCCCACCAGGTCCCTCTGTCCATGAGATTCTCCAGGCAAGAATGCTGGCCTGGGTAGCCATTCCCTTCTCCAGGGTATCTTCCCAACCCAGGGGTCAAACCCAGGTCTCTGGCATAGCAGGCAGATTCTTTACCATCTGAGCCACCAGAGAAACCCCAGGCATAGTGGAACAAGGGTTAAAACCAGCCAACATTTATGGAGAGTTTCTGGTGAGCTCAGCACAGTCCTACCTACACTATTTCATAATCCTGCACAGGAGGTACTATTTGTATTCTTCAGCCAAAGAAACCAGTGCAGAGAGGGTCGGGTAGCTTGCCCAAGGCTACACTGCCAGCGTTTGCAGTCCTACCAGGCAGCGTAAGCAGAGAGCTGTAACCACCGTCTCCACTTCCTCATATGCCCAACACTTGGCACAGTGCCTGGAATTTGGCTCTGTGATTTCCTAGCTGAGCGGTATCAGATACCTGAGTCACTCAACACCTCTGAGCCTCACTTTCCTCATCTCTAGAATGGGGGCAGTAGATGTGGGGAAGACATGAACAAGGAGTAACTCGGGTTCAAGTTTGACGGACAGAGCTTTGAGTCCCAAGACCTGCATGCACAAAGTTCAGATTTCATCTTTTAGATTGCAACCCTTGGGAAGCCACATCCCCTCTGCCAGTGCAAGTCTCCTGATCTACAAAATGGGTACAGCCAACACCTCTGATAAGTAACACCCCTGATGAACATGCCTTGGTTCCAGCAGGGAGCATGGGCAGGAAGGCGATGGGCTGGACTGGGCAGGCTGGCTGTGGTTTTCCTAGGCAGTTGTTCATTCATTGGTTCAAGGTCACCCCGGCCTCACTCTGCAGTCAGACTCAGCCCCATGGAAGCTCCAGACAGCTCTGGCTGCCCTGCCCAGAGGTGAGGCCTGGGGGACGCCAACCTGCAGGGTGACAGGTGGGACCTCACAGGTCTCGGCTGCGGCGGCTGCCTCCAGGCCCAGGGTCATTAGCAGCCAGGGCCCCTCCTGCGTGCAGTGGTCTGTGCTGGCTGCCTCAGAGAGAATCTGATGAACGTGTTTCCCCACAGCGGGGACTGCTTCCATTGTTTTTTCTCGTTAGCTGCTAAATCATCCCGTGACAGCAGACTCTGCTGCCTCTGATTCAGTCGGCGGAGGTTGTGGTCCCCGCACCATGCCAGCCGTGTGGGGGAGGTCTGGAGCAGGGGACCCTGCCATGCTGTCTCAGAGGATGCAGATTAGGTTAGCTCCTGTCCTTGGGCTTCCCTGTGGCTCAGTGATAAAGAGTCCACCTGCCAGTGCAGGAGACATGGGTTGGATCCCTGGGCCGGATCCCTGAGTCAGGAAGATCCCCTGGAGAAGGAAATGGCAACCCACTCCAGTATTCTTGCCTGGAAGTCCCATGGAGAAAGGAGCCTGGTGGGCTATAGTCCATGGGGTTGCAAAGGGTTGGACAGGGCTTAGCAACTAAACAACACCACCTGTCCTTGGGAACTTCTGGAGGGGAGGCAGGAACAGAAAGTTCTCCTTGATCACTGGCCTCATAACTCAGTGGAACATGACAGGGTGCCCTTGGGTGGGGGAAGAGGAAGGAAGATATGAGCTTTCTTCAGTGTTGTTACTCTGTGCTAGAGGCCACAACAAAAGGCTGGCAGCTTTCGTGGACTAGAAAAAGCAGGAAGATAAGGTGTCTTCATTCTGGCTGCTCTAACAAATGTTTATAAACAACAAACATTCACTTCTTACAGTTCTGGAGGCTGGCAAGTCCAAGATCAAGGTTCTGGCAGATTCAGTGACTGGTGACAGCCCACTTCCTGCTTCACAAGCTCATAAACAGCTGTCTTCTTGCTGTGTCCTCAAGGCGGGGAAGGGCAAGAGAGCCCTCTGGGGTCTCTCCTGTGTGTGTGCTCAGCTGCTCACTTGTGTCTGACTGTTGGTGACCTCATGGCTGTATGTAGCCCACTAGGCTCCTCTGTCCATGGGATTCCCCAGGCAAGAATACTGGAGTGGGTTTCCATTTCCTTCTCCAAGGGATCGTCCCGATCCAGGGATCGAGCCTGCCTCTTCTGTGCTGGCAGGTGAATCTTTACCACTGGGCCACCAGGGAAACCAGGGCCTCTTCTGCTCTTGTTTAGTCGCTCAGTCGTGTCCGACTCTTTGTGACCCCATGGGTTGCAGCACGCCACGCTTCCCTGTCCTTCACCATCTCCCAGAATTTGCTTAAACTCATGTCCTTTGAGTCGGTGATGCCATCCAACCATCTCATCCTCTGAGGTCCCCTTCTCCTGCCCTCAATCTTTCCCAGCATTAGTGTCTTTTCTAAAGAGTTGGCTCTTTGCATCAGGTGGCCAAAGTATTGGAACTTAAGCATCAGTCCTTCCAGTGAATATTCAGGGTTGAGTTCCTTTAGGATGGACTGGTTTGATCTCTTTGCTGTCCCAGAGACTCTCGAGATTATTTTCCTGCACCACAGTTCAAAAGCATCAATTCTTTGGCCTCCTTTATCAGGGCACTAATCCCATTCATTAAGATCACATCCTCATGACCTAACCTCCCACCAAATGCCCCATCTCCTAATACCATCACATTGGGGGTTAGGTTTCAACATATGAATTTTCAGGGGACACAAACATTTAGACCATGGCACCAGGAAACAGGGTTATACATCCCTCTGCTTCCCCAGCAATGCTTAGTAGGTGTGCAATGAACTCTCAGCTCCTGTTGATAAAGGACCAGAGAAAAGAGGGGAGTGGACCACCTCCAGAGGCCCCCTCTTACTTTGTCCCCAACTTTTGTAAATCTGGCACCTCCTACCCCAGTTGTTCTCCTTGGGTGAATGCTCAGCCTCTGAAAACCTGCAGGAAATGCTAAAAGTCCCAGCCTGTCCACCCCCACCCCTTGCCTCTCTTGCTTCTTGAGGCCTTTCCTTAAGCAAACACTTGTCTCCCGTGTTTATTCAGGGAGTGAAAATTAATATCATTGTAAATCTACCTCAAACATAATTAAGAGGGTAAATCTACTTTTGAAAAAAAAAATCTGATCAGTCATCTCCAGACCAAATCAATAAACTTTTAAATATGGGAGATGTGCAGCCTCATGGGGCCTGAGTTCTGCTTCTCTCTGCCAGAAGAACATGGAGGTGGAAAGAGCCCTCGGAGGAATCATCTCCTCCAGTCCCATCAGTGTAGAGATGAGGCTCAGTGTTCTCATCTGTGAAATGGCATTGGTAATATCCATCTTTGATGGCTGTCTTGAGGATTGTCTCCGCTGAGTTTCCTCCTAAATATTAGCTCCATAAAGGCAGGATTGTGTTTGTTCCTTGCAACATCCCAGGGCTTCCCACATGGTAGGTGCTGCCTGCTAAGTTACTTTGTGTCTCGCTCTGTGCAACGCTATGGACTGTAGCCTGCCAGGCTCCTCTGTCCACGGGACTCTCTAGGCAAGCATACTGGAGTGGGTTGCCATGCCCTCCCCTAGGGGCTCTTCCACACCCAGGATCAAACCCTCTTTTACATCTCCTGCGTTGGCAGGCAGGTTCTTTACCATTAGCACCACCTGGGAAGCTCTGGAAGGTGCTGAATAAAAATAAAATCATCAAACCTTGAAACCCAGAGAGTGGCAGTGACTTGCTCAGGCTCACACAGCAAGTCAGAGCAGAGCTCGGATTGGAACTGAGGACTCCTGGGTCCTAACCTGGGAGCTGTTTCCTTTAGCCCTGGGCAGATATGGTTTGCTGCCTCATTCCACTGATTGCTACTGTCTGTGACCTTGGACACCACCTTTCTTTCCCTAGACCTCAGTTTTCCCACCAGTAGAATGGGTGTATTATTAGCAACCAGGCCATATCTCGACCTTAGTAATCAGTCCAAACCCTGTTCCATCTTCTCCAGGAGCTGACCATTTTCTGTCCAGACTGAGGCCCACAACCTTTTCCCTACTATCATCAAAATCACCCTCTCCTCCTCTGACCTTCCTTTCTCTCTCTGTCCTCCCAAGGGTGAAATAGTGGAATGCAAACATTTCCCAGCTGCCAGCCCAGTCCCACCAGTCAAGCTAGAGTGAGGGGAGGAGAGGAATCAGAGCCCCGCCTCTCCCCCCCACACCCCTGCTGAGACCGTAAGGAAAACGGGGCTACCCTGTGATTTAAGTCTCCCTCACTCCCTCACCCGCAGTGCCGCAGAGTTAAAGATGACCTTGGCAAATGGCCTTATGTATTATCTGCCTGGTGCAGAGAGCAGAGTCAAAGAAAACCCGCTCAGAAGTCTAGAGAAGCTGCTGATGGGGGGCTGGGTGGGGGAAGGGCAGGAAAGGAGGGAAGCAGGGTGGCAAGACATGTCCCCCGGGTGTTAGGCGAGATGAATTAAGAAGAGAGTCGCGCCTGTGAAGCTCTGCGCTGGAAAAATCATCTCTGTGGAGAGATTGCACCCTGGAGCTTCACCAGGATGGGGCTTCACAGAGAGACACGGGGCAACAGCCAGCTCTCCTCAAACACACACCCTCACCGCCATCCTTTGGCCCTTCAGGCTGATGGCTCAGAGAGGTTGCAGCCCTGATCTAAACAGAGCTTCTAGAACCTTCTCTCCTGCCAAGGCCGGATCATGCTGAATGATGAAAGCAGCCTGGCACTGGGGCCCCCAGGCCTGGCTTCTACCATCTGGACTCTGCTGTGTGACCTTGGGCAGCCACTTTACCTGTCTGAAGATGTGTAAATGAGGAAACTAACACCCAGCTCAGGGTAGTCATGGGCGGAACCACAGGGAATAACGGGTAAGAGCATGAATGAAGGAGTCAGGTAGTCCATATTCTGTGATTCTGGGCCCGTGATCTAGTCTCCCCACTGAGCCTCAGCTTCTCCATCTGTAACATGGGCCTGCGTAGCTGTCTGCACCCCCTTTTCCTGCTCACACTCACCCTTGAGCTGGACAGGCTCTGTTTCTGCCTCCTCCTTCCCATGTGCCAGGAGGCTGACCTGAGAGGCCCCTATCAACGAGGCCCTGCCTCTGGCTTCTGACTGTTCTCATTTTTATTTATGTGCTTTGGGGGATGTTCTGAGTCTTCACTGCTGCGCGTGGACTTTCTCTGGTTGCAGGGAACTGGGCTCCTCTGTTACGGCGCCTGGGCCTGTGGGGCTTCTCTTGCTGCGGAGCATGGGCTATAGGCGTGCGGGCTCTGTAGCTGTAGCTGGATTTAGCTGCCCTGTGGCATGTAGGGTCTTCCCGGACCAGGGATCACACCTGTACCTCTGCACTGGCAGGCGGATTCTTAACCAGCAGACCCCCAGGGAAGTCCTGGCTGTTCTAGGTGAAATCACCAGCGGGAGATACGGGATGGGAGGAGAGTGACTTCAAGGGACACCCCCCTGGGCTCCGTCCCATGGGACTGTCGTGAGGCGCGCTCGGCCCCTCGACAAAGGACCGGGCCTCTCTCAGACTGCCCTCTGCACCCAGATCTTTCTGTCTCTAGGTTTTGACAGCTTCCTTTATTCTTGGGATTGGCACACTAAAGGCACCCACTGTTCCTGGCGCAGAGGTTGGCACCACCCACCATCTCCCCACACCCCACCATCAACACTGCCAACAGTCCCTTTGTTACGCTGCCTCAGTTTACCCAATCTGAGTGGGCCTTTGCATCCTGCTGGGACCCTGTCTGAAGCGGCTGTCCCTGTGGCCACAGACCCGGCTCCATTGCCCTTTAGGCATTTCAAGCAAGAAGACTCCCCACAGCTGAGTGCAGCTGTATGCTACACCCTGAAACCTCACAACCTCACCTAAGCTCTCAGATAGCCCTGGGAGGAAGCGACTGTGGTTCTTCCCGTCTTGCAGATGAGGAAACCGAGGCTCCAGGAACTGTTCTCAGCCAGAGTTCTAACTATTCTGCACCCCCACCCCCAGCGTGGGCAGGGGAGCCTCTGAGCACACGCGGTGCAAACTCCCAAGGCTCCTTCTCTGGTGGACACGTCCTCCTCAGCCGCTCTGGGAACACATCAGTCTGCAGTCGGGCTGATAATCAAGCAGGGTGACTTGCTGAAGCCCGCAGAGCCTGACATAGTAGACACACGAGATGCTTAACTATTCTATTCTATTCTATTCTATTCTGATTGTCAATAGAAGGGGGCGACAGAGGATGAGATGGCTGGATGGCATCACCGACTCGATGGAGTGAGTTTGGATAAACTCCGGGAATTGGTGATAGACAGGGAGGCCTGGCGTGCTGCGATTCATGGGACAGGACTGAGCGACTGAACTGACTGTCCCCCTAAGGCAGTTCCTTGCTCACAGCCTGACGCCCCTGTTCTCCTGATCACCTTGACCTTGGACCCTGCCAGGTCAGGCCCACAGGAAGGGTCTCTGCACCCAAGCAGCTCCTCCTCCACTCCTCAGGCCCTCCCCATCCCAAGCCTGCCTCCAGGGCCCTCTGTCACTTCCCACTTCTCTCCTTCTCTGCCTGGAGCCTAGGCAGCCGGGAGGAAACTCACTGTTACTTTGAGGATGTAAAATATAATTAGAGTTGAGGCTTCAGCTCAGAGTGAAAGGTTCAGGCTTGCAGTGAGTCAAGGTGGAATTTTGCTGCTGAGTGAGGGGAGTTGAGGAGGTGAGGGGGGACACTAGGCGGCCCCCAAGCACTGCTCATGTCCCATGACATACATGGTGTGTCCTCCAGTCCTCACCCCAGAAGTCTCCTGTGCACCGAGCCGTGTCTTTGGCACAGAAGGTACATAAATGCTGCCTCGGCCATGCTCAGAAGCTCTCCATCCACAGAAGAGACAGCCTGAAGCAGCAACCACAGCGTGCTCAGTGCTCCAGCAGAGGGCACCGCTCTTTCCACACGCCCAGAGAGAGGACCCCTCCTCACCACATGGTCCTCTAAGGTAAGCGCCTGGCGCTCACACAGTCACTCAGTGAACCAGTATTGTTCAGTGAATCCAATTTTGGCTTTCTTCGTTGGGTTACCCTCTGGGGGGACTCACTAAGCAGTGACTGGCCCCAGGGCTGTGGGCTGCCTTCCTGTCCCTCCTCCCCTGGTTTCACACGTTCTCCTCCCAGCCTTGAACAGCATCCGTATACAATTTGCAGGATCTGTGATCACGACCTCCAAAATAACCCTCGGCTCTCTCACTTCCTTTCATCTCCTCCACAGCCTCCCGGGCCCAAGCTAGCCTCCTGCCTCTCCTGGACTGTTCCCATAGCTTTCGGACTGTTGGCTACGAGTCACAGTCAGTTTACACATAACTGAGTTTTCCTGGGTGGGGAGTGGGGAGAGATTCCCCCGGGATCTAAAAGGGGAAGCAGCATGTATTGGGAACCTCATTGTAATGAGAGGTCACAGGCCCAGAGAGGGAAAGTGAACAGGGCATGTCCAAACAGCAGGCTGGTGGGGCCACTGAAGCCAGAATCCAGACTGAGAGACAATTACTATTATTACTACCTTTTAAAAAGTCAATCTCTTCTTATTTCAGCTCAGGCGTGAAGTCACTGGGGAGGATAAATTTTTACTCACCCTGTGTTCTTGATATGCAGCTTAATTGCCCTGAGAACAGAGAGATCTGGGTTCAGAAGATGCACTTGTAGAGATGGCTGGGCTGCACACTTGGCACCTGCTCCTTAACAAGCTACTTGCTGGGCGCCTGTGCTATGCCAGGTGCCAGGACAGCGGAGAGCAGGCCAACCAGGCCCTTGCTGTCCTGGGCCTTGAAGTCTAGTGCGAGTGACAAGGCAGCAGGCACATGAACAGACACACTTACAAGATGCATTTAAGTTGGGGTGAGCACCACAGGAGCTTCCCAGGAGGCGCTAGTGGTAAAGACCCTGCCTGCCAGTGCAGGAGACTTAAGAGACACGGGTTCAATCCCTGGGTCAGGAAGATGCCCTGGAGGAGGGCATGGCAACCCATTGCTGTATTCTTGCCTGGAGAATCCCATGGACAGAGGAGCCTGGTGGGCTACAGTCCACAGGGTTGCAAAAAGTTGGGCATGGTTGAAGGGATTTAGCACGCATGAAAGCACTATTGGAAAAATAAAGTGGACCGATGAGATGAGACACCTGGTGGAGGCAGGGGCCACTTTGGCTTGAACGGTCAGAAATATGAGTGGGGCAGTTCTGCTGAGCCCAGAAAGCTGAGAAGGAGCCGCCAGCCACAGGAGGAGCCTGTGTTGGCAGAAGCCGCAGAGAGCGGGGTGTGGAGGGAGGCTTCAGGGAGGTCTCCGGGAGCATGGCCAAGAGTGTGGACTCCACTCCAGGTGCAAAGGGAAGCCATGGAAAGGCTCTATGCTGGGGAGTGATAAACCAATGTGAGAAAACTAAGATTTTGAGGCAAGGAAATGAGCCCAGGAGCCTTACTGGGGCATGGCTCCCTAGCCCCCATCCTGCAGAGAGACCAGATGGGTTTCCCGGAGGGTACACCTGTCCAGAAGCCACACCCTCTCCACTCTTTTGCAAAAGTCTCTAAGGGTTTATGTAGAGGTAGCAGGAAGAGGCTGCTCGAGCCGGACCGCCCTGGGATTGGCAAATAGAAAATGAATCCCCATTCCTCACACAGCTTCTAGGTCATGAGTTATTGCAAAGACAGCCCGGGACTGTTGCGTGGATCACAGGGACGGTGGACTATCCACAATTACACAGCAACCACGGGCCTTCCCGCATGACAGTGGAGAGTTCACAGGGCCCCCCACGTGAGGAGGACTCCCCCTGCCTTGGCAGAGCAGAGTCGAGAGAGGTTGAGAGCGCCGAGCAGTGCCCCTTGCTCGGTCACGAGATCTCGATAGTGACCCCCCACCCCATCCTGGCAGGGCCCTGAAGCTTCTGAAAGATCAGAATCACTGGCAAATTTAGCACGTTCCCTGCCTACCTGAAGGAGTGCTCTTTACTCAAGCTAACCTTCCTCCAACTTCAGAAGCTGGGGTAAAAAAAGAACCCTACTGGGAATTCTCAGGTGGTCCAGTGGTTAAGACTCTGTGCTTCCATTGCTGGGATGTGGGTTTGGTCCCTGGTTCGGGAACTCAGATCCCACGTGCTGTGTAGCATGGCCAAAAAATAAGTAAATGAACAAACAAGACCCTGGCTCAATGGGCAGGCAACAGGGCTGAAGTGTGTCAGCAGGATAAGAGCCCAAGCACTTGCTGTCCCTGGTGGAAAAGGTCCTGGTGGCCACACCCAAAGGTGAGCAAAAGATAACAGATCTGATTCTGTTCACCCTGTTATTCTGCACTGGGACGTGTCATCTCCGCTTCAGTGATCCCGTCTATAGAATGGGGATTTAGGGGTAGATACTCTCATAGGGTGACCTTAGGTGAGCGACTTCTTAATGAACCCCAGGTTCCCCAGCTATGAAATATTGGTGGGAAGAGCTATAAAAACAAAGTATGTACATCCCACCTTGCTGAAAACTAGAATATACTAATATCAATCGTCTTTCCACTCCCTTGCCCATCTGTTTTCCTCTTTTTATTCTTGTTAATTTTCCCATTTATGGACATAGCCTTAGATAACACATTTTTAAAATACTGCATTAAATTTGAGATTTAACTAAATGGAATCACACAGTTAAAAAGCCCATACGCTTGATCGTCTTGGCTGTGTGACTGGGGGCTAGTCCCTCCCCTCTCTGGGGATCTGTTTCCCGTCTCTAACATGGGCTGGCTGTGGGCAGTGGGAGGAGGCTGACCGCTGAGGCCCCATTCTGCAGCAGGCTCTGCACTGCACGTGCCCTAAGGCTCCACAGGGCCCCATGGCCTCTGCGGCTGTGTGCCAGGCCTGAGGCAGTCCTGGGCTGATCAGCTCTCATCCTGGCCCTCTTGAGTCTATTGCATCTGCTCCTCAGTTCCTGTGACCATGAGCCTTCTATCTGAGCTCAGACCAGCTCTGAGTCAGTTCTGGACGGCAAGTGCTCTTGTCTCCATTAACCCCACTGGGAGGGATGCACCTTTTTTGACTGAATGAATGATGCTTTGAGTGTTGCCCCAGAAATGTGGGCTGGATTATTTAATACTTGTCCCCAGCAAGCTCTCTTCCTGAAACCTCTGCCTCTGGCCACCCAGGTGACTGAGCACCTTGTCGTCCTTCTCAGCAATGGCAGAACCACCGAGCAAAGCTCCCATCTCTCCTCCTCTTTCTGACCTCGTTTGGATGCTCCAGACAATGATGATGAAGTAGCGTCGTAAAGAGGCAGAGAAGTCTGCGGTGGGGCAGGGTGAACCTTGGCTCCGCCGCTTGTAGTCCATTCTGCCTTGGCGAGGGCCCTCCCCTCTCTGAGATTCAGTTTCTGCATCTCCCAAAGTGAGATTGTGACACCTCTTGCAGACTTCTCAGGAGATTCAGAGAACACACCGGAAACACCTCACACAACACCTGGCGCGTTGTAGAAGCTCAGGACCTGCTGGCTCCCTTTCAGCTCTCCCATCCCCATAATATAGTATCATCTATAAAGCCGATGGGGAAAAGATGCTCCACTGTCAGTGCCTATTCCACAGATTTGTAGCACCCGGGCTCCTAGCCATCCACCCAAAAGTCAAACGGAACAATGGCCATAATAGTTACTCATCCATATCACACTGAACCAGGGACTCGAGTTAGTCACAACTCAGACATGCTAGCATTCACCGTGCGGCAGGCTCTGTGATGACCCCTGGGAAGAGAAAGATGGATAAGGAAGTGTAGCATTGAAAGTAAAAGCTTGGTCTGCAAGTCAGACACACTGGAGGATTGGACTGAGTCATAAACTCCCTGTGTGGCACTGGGCAAGTTCATCACTTACACTCTCCAGACCTCAGCTTCTAAATCTAAGATGTCTCGGAGTTGCTGGAAGGATTACGTGAGAGGTACTTAGTAAGTGTCTGACTCATAGCAGCTATCAAAATGCAGAAAGGTGTCAGGACTCAATCTGGTGTGGGGAAGAAACTAAGACATACACACGAATATAACCACACAGAAAGATGCTTCTCAGGCCAGAGAAAGCAGACATAAGCACGCTTCACTTCTCTAAGGATAATTGATGCCAGGAAAATACCACTTAAAGAGAGTCTTCTTAAAACAAAGGTCAAAATATCCATTATAAATGGTAAAGGAAAAAGGTTTAAAAAACTAAAAGTGAAAGCTTGAAAACAAGCCTTTCTTATTTCCTGTTAGCAAAATTTAGGTTATATTGTCAAATGTGCTAATGTTTTTTCATTAAAAATAGAAATTCTCAAGTGTTGATTTTTTTTTAGGGGGGGATGAAATTTTTAGAGCTAATCATGTCTGAGCACAAAACATTCTTCATTTTGTGTCTGATTTTCACAGCGTGATAATAGAGGCATTTGTGAAGATATTCTAGAGATTTATCAGTTTTCCCAAGACTATCTTCTAATCATTAGATAATGAAATTTTCTTGTGAAACATCTGGCCATTTTCTCTGCTTTGATCATTAACTAGTTCAGTTCTGCCCCTTCTTCATTTTTAGTTTAAATGTGATTGGAGCAGTCATCCAACCACTCTGGCTAACTTTCTGAAGTCTGGCTCTGTTTAGAGATTTGTCTTTTTTCTCCATTGTATTTTCTGATACTAGAAGCAACAAGCTGAAGAAAACCAACAAAGACTTGGATGAGATGAGTAAAGACAGAAAACGGTGTCTGTGGAGAGTAATACTTGATGGTAAAGCAGCCAGCTCATTAGTAAATATTTTTGGGTTAGGAGTTTTACTTTTCTCCTAAATCTTGTAACTGTACAATAATAATTGTCAAAATCAGAGAAACTGACAAAGATTTCTAAAGGAACTCAGAATAGAGAGCTCACTAGGTTGATTTTTTTGAGTGGGTATTCTAGATATTGAAACATGCACACTTAAGGTCTGAATCTCACTGATACTAATATCTTAACTCTTATGAATAATGACATTATACTTTCATAATGTTTGGATTCTAATTACCTCTGTTGGGATTCAGAGCAGGCTCCCCCCAAATGTGCTATTAATTCTTCTGCATTAAAGTTATTTGGGAAATGGCTGGTGAAAAATAAAGATATTAAAAAATAACCCCAACACTTTGACCCACCTCTTTCCCCATGAAAGCAAGAAATAAATCTCCCATTTGAACGTATCCTTCCTATATTAGGAGGTTGGAAAACATTCTTATTACCAGAGTTGGGGAATTCAAGGCTAAGAAAACTGTGTAAACCAATCTCATTACTTTCTTCATTAGTCTGTTACCCTATGCACAGACACCTTTGTTCTGCTAAATCTTTGAAAATAATTGTTTTTTTTTGTCTAAAACTGATCTGTAAACCAGCCTGCCTTGGTCACTTTGGGGGTCTCATTTCTAGGGGATTGCGATGCATGTGAATTTTGTGTTTTTTTCCTGTCAATCTGTCTTTTGTCAGTTTCATTAACAGATCAGCTAAAATAACTCAAGGGCTTCACTGGTGGTTCAGAAGGTAAAGAATCCACTTGCAATGCGGGAGACCTGGGTTCAGCCCCTGGGTTGGGAAGATCCTCTGGAGGAGGGAATTGCAACCACTGCAATATTCTTGCCTGGAGAATCCCCATGGACAGAGGAGCCTGGCGGACTGCAGTCCATGGGGTCGCAAAGAGCACTGAATAACTCAGGCAGGATAGAGAGAAAATTTTACCTTTCCAACACCTTCTTTCAGACTTAAATGCTTTTATTCATTATTTTAGTTCTATCTTATGATTTTGAGTCCATTTGGGGTGATAGACATGGAGGCCTGGCGTGCTGTGATTCACGGGGTTGAATAGTCAGACACGACTGAGCAACTGAACTGAACTGAACTGAACTGATATTTAATACACTACTGATATAGCTGGGTTTAATTCTACCACCTTGCTATTTGCTTTATATTTGTCATTTCATCCTGTCTTTTTTGGAAATTAAATATTTTTATTATTTTATATTTTTCTTGCAATGACTTTTGTTTTACATTCTATAATTATTTTTCAGTGGTTATTCTAGAAGTTTCACTGTACATCCTTAGCCTAGCACAGTTTCAGGTCAGTTCAGTCGCTCAGTTGTGTCCGACTCTTAGCGACCCCATGAACCACAGCGAGCGTGTCAGGCCTCCCTGTCCATCACCAACTCCCGGAGTCCACCCAAATCCATGTCCATTGAGTCGGTGATGCCATCCAGCCATCTCATCCTCTGTCGTCCCCTTCTCCTCTTACCCTAAATCTTTTCCAGCATCAGGGTCTTTTCAAATGAGTCAGCTCTTCACATCAGGTGGCCAAAATATTAAAGTTTCAGCTTCAACATCAGTCCTTCCAATGAACACCCAGGCTGATCTCCTTTAGGATGGACTGGTTCAATCTCCTTGCAGTCCAAGGGACTCTCAAGAGTCTTCTCCAACACCACGGTTCAAAAGCATCAATTCTTTGGCACTCAGCCTTCTTCACAGTCCAACTCTCACATCCATACATGATCACTGGAAAAACCATAGCCTTGACTAGACGGACCTTTGTCGGCAAAGTAATGTCTCTGCTTTTTAATATGCTATCTAGGTTGGTCATAACTTTTCTTCCAAGGAGTAAGCATCTTTTAATTTCATTGCTGCAGTCACCATCTGCAGTGATTTTGGAGCCCCCCAAAATAAAGCCTGACACTGTTTCCACTGTTTCTCCATCTATTTCCCATGGAGTGATGGGACCGGATGCCATGATCTTCATTTTCTGAATGTTGAGCTTTAAGCAAACTTTTTCACTCTCCTCTTTCACTTCTCCCAAGAGGCTCTTTAGTTCTTCTTCACTTTCTGCCATAAGGGTGGTATCATCTGCATATCTGAGGTTATTGATATTTCTCTAAGCAATCTTGATTCCAGTTTGTGCTTCCTCCAGCCCAGCATTTCTCATGGTGTACTCTGCATATAAGTTATATAAGCAGGGTGACAATATACAGCCTTGACGTACTCCTTTTCCTATCTGGAACCAGTCGGTTGTTCCATGTCCAGTTCTAACTGTTGCTTCCTGACCTGCATACAGGTTTCTCAAGAGGCATGTCAGGTGGTCTGGTATTCCCATCTCTTTCAGAATTTTCCACTGTTTATTGTGATCCACACAGTCAGAGGCTTTGACATAGTCAATAAAGCAGAAATAGATGTTTTTCTGGAACTCTCTTGCTTTTTCGATAATCCAATGGATGTTGGCAATTTGATCTCTAGTACTTCTGCCTTTTCTAAAACAGCTTGAACATCTGGAAGTTCAGGTTCCCGTATTGCTGAAGCCTGTCTTGGAGAATTTTGAGCATTACTTTACTAGCATGTGAGATGAGTGCAATTGTGCAGTAGTTTGAGCATTCTTTGGCATTGCCTTTTTTTGAAATTGGAATGAAAACTGACCTTTTCTAGTCCTGTGGCCACTGCTGAGTTTTCCAAATTTGCTGGCATATTGAGTGCAGCACTTTCACAGCATCATCTTTCAGGATTTGAAAGAGCTCAACTGGAGTTCCATCACCTCCACTACCTTTGTTTGTAGTGATGCTTCCTAAGGCCCACTTGACTTCACATTCCAGGATGTCTGGCTCTAGGTGAGTGATCACACCATTGTGATTATCTCGGTCATGAAGATCTTTTTTTGTATAATTCTTCTGTGTATTCTTGCTGCCTCTTCTTAATATCTTCTGCTTTTGTTAGGTCCCTACCATTTCTGTCCTTTATTGAGCCCATCTTTGCATGAAATATTCCCTTGGTATCTCTAATATCTTGACGAAATCTCTAGTCTTTCCCATTCTGTTGTTTTCCTCTATTTCTTTGCACTGATCAGTGAGGAAGGCTTTCTTATCTCTCCTTTTCTTTGGAACTCTGCATTCAAATGGGTATATCTTTCCTTTTCTTCTTTGCTTTTCTCATCTCCTCTTTTCACAGCTATTTGTAAGACCTCCTCAGACAGCCATTTTGCTTTTTTGCATTTCTTTTCCTTGGGGAGGGTCTTGATCCCTGTCTCCTGTACAGTGTCGTGAATCTCCATCCATAGTTCATCAGGCACTCTGTCTATCAGATCTAGTCCCTTAAATCTATTTCTCACTTCCACTGTATAGTCATCAGGGATTTTACTGAGGTCATAGCTGAATGGTCTAGCGGTTTTCTCCAGTCTCTTCAAGTTCATTGTGAATTGGGCAATAAGGAATTCATGGTCTGAGCCACAGTCAGCTCCCGTTTAGGTTAGGACTTCTGCTGCTTCCTGAAAAATACAAGAACTTTACAGCCAGAGTTCCATTATTCCCTTCTTGCTTCTTGTGCTATTGTTAAAATTTGTACCTCTGCATATGATATATATTGTGACTTTTAAAAAATTTTATTTGCTCTGCCTGTCTTAGCTGCGTCATGTGGATCCAGATTCCTGACTAGGAGTCAAGCCAGGCATCCTGTGCTGATGGTGTGGCATCTTTTAACCACTGGACCACTGGGGAGTCTCTATGTTGTGATTTTTAAAGTAACCTAAATATTGCCTTTGTAGTGTTTTTCATTCCTTCATACAATTTTGTGTCTCTGGCAGGAGTCATTTTCCTTTCATTTCTTTGGTATATGCCCTAGTGCTTGTCTGATGAAATTACATTTTTGTTGATTTTTAATTTCCATTTGCCTGAAAATATCTTTATTTTGTTCCATTTTTTTCAGGATTTGCTCTTGTTGTTGTTCATATAATACTAGGAGTACTTTGTTATTTTTAAAATTTCAGCATTTTAAGAATGTTTTCTAAAGTTCACCCATTTTTATTGAAAAGTTAACTAACAGACTCATTCTTTGAAGATAATTTGTCTTTTTTTCTCTGTGACTGATTGCTTTGGAAAATTTCTCTCTGTCTTTGGTCTTTAACAGTTTGACTGTGAAGTGTGTAGGTGTGATTTTGTGTGTGTGTTAATTCCTTGGGAGGTGTTCACTGGGCTTCTTGAATCAGTGAGTTAGTGTATTTCATAAGCTTGGAAACCCTTGCTTATTATCTTTACAAAGATAATTTTGGGACTCCAAAAATGTGTATACTGAACTTCAGCGTGACCCGCATGGTGCTTATGCCCTGTGAGGAGCACCTGTTTAGTTTGGCTCTTTCCCATTGTTTCTGTTTTTCAGTAACTGACCCCGTCGTCTGTTGTGTTCTGTCTGCTGTTGAGCCATCTAGTAAGTTAGTGCTTGTTTGTTGATTCCAGGTAACTGTTGAAAGACAGTAGACTTTAGAAGGCTCACATTTTCCTCCATTGCGCCCGTCACTTTGTCATCTCTAACACTGTAATCATAGTTAATGTTTATCTGACTACAGTGTCCAGATCACCTGTGAATCTGTTTCTATTGTTTGGTTCCTTTTCTCTTCCTCTTCCTGCCTCTTCACACATCTTACAATAGTGACTGTATATCGGACATCGTGTGTTAAAGAAATGTGGAGGCTCTGGATGGTTTATTCTATCAAAGAAGCTTCTTCCTTTCCTTTGTCAGGGAACAGGGTAAAAGGCTGAGTCTCTCAGCCCAGTCAGAAATTGAGACGGGCCATTGATGGGTTAACCAGGCTTCCCTGGTGACTCCGTGGTAGAGAATCCTCCTGCCGATGCGGGAAACACATGTTTGATCCCTGGGTCGGGAAGATCCCCTGGAGGAGCAAATGGCACCCACTCCAGTGTTCTTGCCTGGAAAATGCCGTGGACAGAAAAGCCTGGTGGCTACAGTCCGTGAGGCTGTAAAAGAGTTGGGCACGATTTAGTGACTGAACCACAACGGTGGTGGGTTGCGGTTTCTGACAGACTAAATCCACCATCTCTGGTTCGTCCTTGTTCCTTGAGTGTGTCTGTCGAGTAAGAGCCCCGCTGATTCTGTGTTCTCGTTCCCCAAAGGGGGAAACAGGCCCGCATGTCAGGTCCTCTCCGCCTCGTGGACTCTGTCTCTTAAGCACCATGAGATCATAAGAGATTTTCATTCCAGTTTCCCTCCCCAGCTTCCGTGTTACCTGTGCTGACTCAGCACTGAGCACGGTCCCGTAGAGAAAATCAGCCTTACATCTCTGACTTCTGTTGTTCCTAGTCTGTCATGCCAGGCCATCATTAAAACTCTGCTAGATTCCGTTTCCCGTAGCATTCAACCTCTGCTTGGACCAACTCTAAGCTTCAGTTAATGTCCAGAATCACAAATGCCCCCAGGGAAGAAAGCTATCAGTAATTATCAGCTTATGTAGGAAGAGCTCTTCCTTTTCTGCAATTTAGGTCCACTTACTTCTCTTTTCCACAGCTCTTTGATATCTTCAAATTTTCTACTTTTGCAGCTTTTTTTTTCCCTTTCTAGTTCTTGCCCCGGGGAAGTTGGCCTGCCATGGTATACTACTTCCTACTTAAAAGAAGTAATTTATCTTTTTATTTTAAGTCAACAAATTAACACTATTATTATTAATTTACATAGTAAATATTAGTTTAGATTTACCCTCATATTGGGCAAATATTTGCTTAGTATTCCTCAGACCACCTGTCTGGGTTAATTTCTTTCTGACTATGCAAACATCTTTAAGAATGTGCTTTGGTGAGAATCTGTTGATGGTTAAACATTCAGTTTTTACTTGTCCAAAAATATGTTTCCTTGTTTTTGTTTGCTTTTTCTTTCATTCTTGAAGCATAATTTCTCTGGTGTGCATGCGGGTGGCCAATTATTTTTCTCTTGGCTCACCAGAAATACTACTTCATTACATTTTGGCTTCCATTGTTGTTGAGAAGACAGCTGTTAGTCTAATTGCTCTTTATTTGTAGGTAGTCTAACTTTTCTCTCGGATTGCTTTTAGTTTTTCTCTGTCATAGACTGTGGTGTGTCCTGCACTTTTAGAACTGAACTTTCTAACTGAACTGTTTACTCTCCAGATAGTCATAAGCAACTGCTCTGGGTTAGATCTTCTCACTCTATCCCCCGCATCTTTTAACATCTTTCATTTCTTCCATTGTCTTTCTAGCCTACATTCTAGATACCTTTATTTATACCTACCTAATTGTTTACCAATTCTTTCTTTAGTTGATTCTAATTTGCTCTTTAACTTATCCATAACCATCTATTGAGTTTATTACATTTTAATTTAAAATATGTTTTTAATTTCTAGATGTTCTATATTAGTCTTTCTCAAATCTCCTAAGACATTTTATAGTATCTTAGTATTTACTCATATTTTCAAGCCTCTCTTATTTTTTTACACATGTGAACATTGCCATCTCATGCTCTGTGACTGATGAAAATTCTAATATCTGAAACTTTGCTGATCTGATTTTGATATCTGTTGTTCCTGCTCGTTCTCTATTATAGTGCCTTATATTCTTCTGTGTTTTGCAGTTTTTGACAGTGAATTTCCCTTGGAATTTATCTTTGAGAATTTCCAAGGATGAAATTTTACTTCTCCAGAAAGGACTGCGCTTGTTTCTTAGAGTCACCTGGGAGAAATACCAACCCTAAACCATTTCAAATTAAAATTTCTACTTAAGGTTTCTCAGACCACAAACCCAAGTGATTGAAAAATATGGTTACAAATCCTCTAGAAACATGAGTCACCTCCCTTCTCTACTTCGCCCCTAGCGTCAAAGTCAGGTCAGGCAGATTTTCTGTGCGAATTTATTTCTCTTTCACCTTTACATTAAAGGTGTAACCCTTTGAGATCTCAGATTTAAGTGGGGAGGCTTTACCCACTTGGTTTACCTACTGGCTTCCAAGCAAGCTTTGCCATGGCTAGAAGTGACCTCTGAATGTGTAACTAATTCTTTATGAATCATTATTTAAGGACACAATCTGCTTTCAGAGTCACTAATTTCACGGTTGCCCCAGGCTATATTATCCCCGTCCCTCTTTAGACGAGAGAATCCTGATGCTGGGACCTCCGGAAGGAGCTGGACTAGTGAAGCCAGGCAGCGTACTGGGGGACTCATGGTCAGTGTGAGTGCTGGCGTTCCTGCTTGCCTTCCGCACACACGAGAGTAAGCCCTGCCGTCTCTACTCCAAGTCAGAGATCTGTTGTCAGAAGCTAATGAAACAAATTCTCACGTGACCTGAAAAAGTATTTGCCATAACTCAGATCTTTTGATTCCCTGAGTTCTTTTTAATACAAAAAGATTGTAGTTCCAACCTTAGACCATAATGATGTTCTTGGCTAAGAGAACCTGCTCTGATATAAGGAACTGACATGCATTCCTGCAACTAATTGATAAAATGGATCATCTCTCAACTATGTTAAGAATGTAATGAAGAAAAACTGAGATGATAGCTGCTTTACCGCTGATGAAATCACTGAACACTTGATTTAAATCCAGTATTTCCAAAAGTGTGTTCCTTGAAACATTAGGTCATGCGAAGTCAAGTGGGCCTTAGGAAGCATCGCTATGAACAAAGCTAATGGAGGTGATGGAATTCCAGTTGAGCTACTTCAAATCCTAAAAGATGATGCTGTGAAAGTGCTGCATTCAGTATGCCAGTAAATTTGGAAAACTCAACAGTGGCCACAGGACTGGAAAAGGTCACTATTCATTCCAATCCCAAAGAAAGTCAATGCCAAAGAATGCTCAAACTACCACACAATGGCCCTCATCTCACACACTAGCAAAGTAATGCTCAAAACTCTCCAAGCCAGGCTTTAACAGTACATGAACCGTGAACTTCCAGATTTTCAAGCTGGTTTTAGAAAAGGCAGAGGAACCAGAGATCAAATTGCCTACATCCACTGGATCATCAAGAAAGCAAGAGAGTTCCAGAAAAACATCTACTTCTGCTTTATTGACTACACCAAACCCTTTGACTGTGTGGATCACAACAAACTGTGGAAAATTCTGAAAGAGATGGGAATACCAGACCACCTGACCTGCCTCCTGAGAAACCTGTATGCAGGTCAAGAATCAACAGTTAGAACTGGACATGGAACAACAGACTGGTTCCAAATTGGGAAAGGAATACATCAAGGCTATATATTGTCACTCTGCTTATTTAACTTATATGCCAAGTACATCATGCGAAATGCCTGGCTGGATGAAACGCAAGCTGGAATTAAGATTGTTGGGAGAAATGTCAACCTCAGATGTGCAGATGACACCACCCTTATGGCAGAAAGCAAAGAAGAACTAAAGAACCTCTTGATGAAAGTGAGAGTGAAAAAGTTGGCTTCAAACTCAACATTCAGAAAACTAAGATCATGGCATCTGGTCCCATCACTTCATGGCAAATAGATGGGGAGACAGTGGAAACAGTGAGAAACTTTCTTTTCTTGGGCTCCAAAATCACTGCAGATGGTGACCGCAGCCATGAAATTAAAAGACCTTTGCTCCTTGGAAGAAAAGCTAGGACCAACCTAGACAGCATATTAAAAAACAGAGACATTACTTTACCAGCAAAGGTCCATCTAGTCAAAGCTATGGTTTTTCCAGCGGTCATGTATGGATGTGAGAAGTGGACTATAAAGACAGCTGAGCACCAAAGAATTGATGGTTTTGAACCGTGGTGTTGGAGAAGACTCTTGAGAGTCCCTTGGACTGCAAGGAGTTCCAACCAGTCCACCCCAAAGGAAGCCAGTCCTGAATATTCACTGGAAGGACTGATGCTGAAGCTGAAACTCCAATACGCTGGCCACCTGATGTGACTGACTCACTGGATGCTGGGAAAGATTGAAGGAGGGAGGAGAAGGGGACGACAGAGGTTGGAGGCATCACCGACTCAATGGACATGAGTTTGAGCAAGCTCCAGGAGTTGGTGATGGACAGGAAACCCTGGCGTGCTGCAGTTCATGGGGTTGCAAAGAGTCGGACATGACTGAGTGACTGAGCTGAAATGAACTGAAGGAATGTTATATAATGAGCTTTCTCCTAGAGATTCACAACATACAATAGAATATTCACGACTCAGAGAAGTCCTGCTATTTAAAAAAAACTCTGTTTAATTTTGTTTGATTCAGTGTTTTCAAGTCACATTTAACCACAGAAATATAAGAAATTTGGAACAGTGATAATTCATTTTTTAAGACAGAATTCACTTCTGTCACAGAAATTTGTCAACCCTCAATGAACACTGAGAAGTGGTTTATAGAGATAAATAACACTTATTCAGCAAATTCTTGTTGAATGCTCACTCTACCTTCCACTGTGAGTATACAGAGATGAATAGAACAGACATGGTTTCTGTCTTGTGGAGCTTCTGGTAGCACTGGCTGTCATGGGAGGCATTAAGAAAGGAAAAGCGAGTGGTTAGAAGCCTAAATGCTCCTCAAGTTATGGAACAGGCCTGTGAGCCGGGCAGTTAGCCCGGCTATTTGCACCCTGTCTGGAGGCTACAAAACCTACTGATGTAATTGCACTACTCAAGAGAACCATAAGAAAAAGTAAATCCAAATACATTTATTTCTGGAATAGCAGAATTTACCTAGGAAAGGAAGTTCAGGAAAGACAGGTAAGAAGTAGATCAGTCATTTTAAGGCTTCTGGAATCTCTGGTGGATCTGAAGATCCCTCCTAAGTTGAGCTCTGTAACAGTGTCTGAAGTCCAACCAAGTCCCGTAAATGTTAACTGGAATGACAGTGGTGGTGATGGTGATGGATATCGTGATGATGATGGTGTTGGATGATGATGATGGTGATGATTGTATGACAGTGGTGGTGATGATGATGAATATTGTGATGATGATGGTGCTGATGATCATCATGACAATGGTGGTGACGGTGATGGATATCATGGTGATGATGGTGTTGATGACGATGGTGGTGATGACTGTGATGATGGTTATGATGATAAAGCCAGTGATGACAGTGGTAACGATGGTGGTGACAGTGATGGATATTGTGATGATGATGGTGGTGATGACGATGGTGGTGATGGTTGTATGACAGTGGCGATGATGGTGATGAATATCGTGACGATGATGGTGTTGATGACGGTGGTGTTAATTATATGACAGTGGTGGTGATGACTGTGATGATGGTTATGATGATAAAGCCCGTGACGACAGTGGTAACGATGGTGGTGGTGACGATGCTGGAAGATAATGATGGTAGCGATGGTGAGTCTGAAGACGGTAATGAAGATGGTAGTGACAGTGACAGTGATGACGGTGGTGGTGGTGATTATAATGATGACAGTAGTAGGAATCTTCAGCTCCTTCCTTTCACTCCATACTGCATTTAGCTGGTCACCAAGAACTGTGAGTCTACTTAGTAAGTTACACTTAAATCCATCCTCTCATTTCTCTCTAAAATTCCATTTCCCTGGAATAGGCCCTAATCCTCTTAGTGACCACCTTATCTCATTTCGCTGCCTCTAACTCACATTCTTCCAATCCCTACCCCACACTGCGTGTAATCTTCCTGAAGTTTAAGACTGCCCACAGTTCTCCTTTGTCAAGCAGGCTCTGGAGTTTCCCCAAGGTCTACGCTGCAGACATCTGGGTGCCTTGGCGGGGATTAAAGACTCTCCACAGCTTCCCTCCCCAGCCGTATCTCTTCCCCTCCCGTCGTGTATCCTCAGCTCAACCACACTCAACCCACTGCAGCCCAGTCACTCCACGTGCATGGACACATCCATGCTTGTTTCACATCCTCTCCTTACTTGTCTATTCTCTTTCTTGTCTTTTATCAAAACACAGACAAAACACACACTTATCCTTCAGCTCCACAGTCAGAGCCTCTCTGGGGCTTTGCATCGTCCTTAGCCCTGGAATAGACTGGAATGTTCCTTGCCTGACCTCCTGTAACACTTTCTGCCTGTGTCTGTGTGGCCTTCGCCACATGCAAGGTCATGTTATTGTCTGTCCATGCTGGGTGGGAGGCGCTGCTTGGAGGTACATACCGTGTCTGGACTCGCAGTCCATTCTCGACCCCAGGCAGTGTGGAACACCAGAGAGCGGGTACAGGCACCACGGGGCGGCCGCGACGCAGAAGCTCACACTGCTTCTTCTGTGATCTGTGTGGCCCAGATTTTCTTTTTCACCGGGTTGGTAATCCATTCTCTTTTCCTCCATCCACAGAGTTTCACTTATTTGCACAAAGGTGTGTGTGTGTGTGTGTGTACATATGCATGTGCACACATGTGTGCATGTAGGTGGTTTTGTGTGCCTGCTCATGGTGAGGTCTGGGTGGGCTGGAGGGAGACTCGGTTCTCGGTGCTATAGGTCAAGGACTCTGCCTTCTCATAGCCTTCAGGAAGGTATTAAAATTAGAGCCATTTGTCACAGGAGGTCTCAGTGCGCTATCAGTCTCTGGGAGGGACCAGGACACGTCTCTTGACCTCTGAAAGGAATGAACTCATTCATCCACACATTGATTTCACGAATATTTATTGAGTCATCTGAGCACCATGCACTGTGCTAGGGGCTGAGGGTGCACAGCTGAGCCAAGAAGAGCGACACCAAGTGCTGTTCGCGTGGTCTTGCGGTCAGTTGATGTACTAGTAGGGGGTGGGGTGGGGGCAGATGGCAGTCAAGGCAACGAAGCCGTGAGATGAGTGGGAGCAGTGATAAGTGCCACAACGGACACAACACGGGGGACGTGGGCAGGTGGTGCTGGGAGACCGGAGAGCTGTTTGATGGCAAAATCCGGGAGGACTCCTTGCAGAGGTGGCCTTTGCGCTCAGGCTACCTGAACAGAAAGGGGTCAGATGTGTAAACATCTGAGAGAAGACGGAAGGCCACTCCAGGCCAGGCAGAGAGAAGAGAAGGAAGGCAGTCATGGTTGAACCACAATAAATGAGAGGGGGCGTGCTGGAAGCAGAAGTCAAAAGGAGAGCAATGGCCTGGTCATGCAGGGCCTTCTGGGCCGTACCAAGGAGTTTTATTCTAAGGGCAGTGGGGAGGCTGCTGGATGGTTTTAAGCAGGAATAACAAGTTCCCATTGATGCTTTTCAAAGCTCAGCTGTGTGGGGAAGGAATTGCAGAAGGGACTAAGTGGACCAGAGAGGCAGTCAGGAGCTCTCCAGGCCAGGGCTGGTGCTAACAAGGAGCAGGGTTAGCTTGCCGGCGTCTCAGAGTGGTGAGATGCAATCTTTCCCTCCCTCCTACCTCCCTCCCTCCTCGGAAAACCAGCTGGCCCTGGAGAGCTCCCAGGGAATGACATCATCTTCAGCTCCGGGCTGTTTGATATGCAGGGAACTCGTCCCAAGGGTGTGCTGAGGCCACACACCGAAGCATGAAGCTGCCAGTGTGTGCCAGGGGGAGAGATGAAGAAAGAAAACCCAGATGAGTCCCTCGTGTGGCCCAGTACTGGGTCCAACACCCTTGTCCAGCACGTCCTGTATAATACAGCAGCCCTGTGAGGGATAGCTCTGTTTTGCAGATGATTCCTATAACCATCAGGGAAGGATGCTTGGAACTCACATGATCTGCACCCCTGTCTCAGAATTTGTGTGCATTTGTTAATCATTTCCTTTTGGCTCAGGTGGTAAAGAGTCTGCCTGCAATGCAGGAGACCTGGGTTTGATCCCTGGGTTGGGAAGATCCCCTGAAGAAGAGCATAGCTACCCACTCCAGGATTCTTGCCCAGAGAATTCTGCAGACAAAGGAGCCCAATGGGCTACAATCCATGAGGTCACAGAGAGTCGGACACAACTGAGCAACTAATACACACATCCTTAAGTAGAACTCTTACTGTGTCTTAATCACTTTGCAAATATTATCTCATAACCAATTCATTAGGTAGGAATTATCATTATCCCCATTTAACAGGTGATGAAAACTAAGACCCAGAGATGCTAAGTAACTTGCCCAAGGTAGCCCTGAGCCAGGATTAAAATACAGGTCTATGGAGTCCACATTCTTTTTAACTCCACCTGATGCCCTCTTCCCTCTGTTGTCTGTGAGCTAGAGTAATGAAGAGATCTCCACCCGACCTGTGCCCTGCAGCAGGCTAATGCGTCTCTTGAACACATAGTGATTGAGTTGTTCAGTGGCAAAGTGATCATCATGGGAGAATAAGGACACCCCCTAGGAAGGCTGGCCTGTCTTGAAAGGGAGTTCATTTCCAGTTACAGGGAACTCCCTGGTGGCCCAGTAGTTAGGACTCCGTGCTTTCACTGCTGAGGGTTCAATCCCTAGTTGGGAAACTAAGATCTTGCAAGCTGTGCAGCATAGCCAAAAAATACAGAAAGAAAAAGCATAATGGAGCATTTCCAGGTACATTTCCTAACAAGTAGCGAGAGGGTCTCAGACTGGAAACTCAGAGTGAGAAGGAGGTGGACCTGGGATGTCTGTCTTACTTAACCTTCTGTCTCTAGGTTTAGCAGAACATGTGAAACAGAGGGAGTGCTCAGAAACAGGTGCTGAGTGAGTGGATGGACGGGCGAGAGGGTGAACACAGGCTCAGCCTCCTGGGAGATCGTACAGCTGATCCAGTACAGGCCGTGTAGCAGGGCCCCGTCATGACTCTTGCCCGCACAGTCCAGGCTGTAGGCCCGTATGCTAATGTCACATGCTTGCAATGGCACGGCCTGCCCTTGGTTCCAGCTGACCACTGAGGCCTGTGGGGATGTGACCCTGTGCAGCCAGGTCATCATTTTTCATTACACAGATGTCATACAAAATTATCTGATTTTTAGAAGACTGTGTGTCCCCTAGAAAATATATCTAAGCGCTATCTAGATCAAGCCCCTTGGCCACTATGTTGAGACACCCAATCTGGAATCAGTAGGAGGTGAGCCAGAATGGGGTCTGGATTGTTGACCACTAAGAAAGATGGGAAGGTCCCGGGAGCCTCTGAGAGGAAGTTGCATTTTGCACGCCGGCTTATCCAGACTCAGGATATGATCGGTGTTAATTTTCCAGCTGTCATCTCAGGATTTCAGTTAAGCCTTGTCTAATATCGTAGCCAAGCTCAGTCATTCTGTAGAGGGATTAGAATGGCTCTTGTCTACAAAATGGGGCCAAGGTGGCAAAGACAGGGCAGAGGCTTCTGAGGCCCGAGGAAGGGGGAAGGTGGCTTGATGAATGAGCCCCATGAAGCTGCTGCATCTTAGAGACCGGGGCTGAGCAGCTCTGCCGTCCTCCCCAAATGGAGATTCACCACCCGTGGCCGGACTCAGGATGTGAGTTTTATTTTCTTAATCAAGAGAGAAAATATCTTTGCAGGCACAATTCCCACTTGGGAAATTCTTTCTATGTTCCATTTAATCCCTTCTGCAGCAGCCGGAGCTTCCTTGGGTTGTTTCTTTCCTGTTTGTCATCCTCTCCCCTCTCCCCACCATCTCCTCTCCTTTTTCTTGTCCCCCACCCTCTTCCCCAGCACCACCCAGAGCCTGTGGGGAGGGGAGGGGGAAGTGCTCATCCGGGCCCTGTCTGGGGTGGATTTTTAATCCAGGCATGTCGCCAACACCCGGTGCCTAGCATTTGCACCAGGTATTTAATTAAACCAGGGATTCCCAGGGGATTTGAGAAACTGGCTGGCAGGGAATGGGCTCTATCTCCACAACTTATTTTGACAAGTGCTGTAATTATCCTTCGTTGCTGGCAGGCGAAGCAGAATCTCTTTCCTTCCAGCCCCATCTTCTTAGAACAAGAGTACTCAGGCTCCTCTTTGCCCCACCAATCAACAGTCTGCAGACCTAGGTTCACCAGTTAGGCTGAGACTGAGCTACGCCGTTACTTAAGTTAATGCAGGTGTGCCACTCAGCGATTGTCAGCAGCATCTGCGGGGCTGGCTTCCGAGCACCCCAGTCCCCCCACTCGGGATTGTTGTTCAGTTGCACAGTCCTGTCCGATTCTGTGACCCCATGGACTGCAGCATGCCAGGCTCCTCTGTCCTCCACTATCTCCCAGAGTTTGCTCAAATTCATTGCTCAGATCCACTGAATTGGTGATGCTATCTAACCATCTGGGGGCAGAGCTATTGAAGTGGGAACCATGCCCTCCAAAGGGACAGAGGTTACTTCAGGAGCCAACGTGTGTGGAGCATCTTCCATGCCCGTCTGATGTTTAATCTTCTTTGTCACCTGCCAGGTTAATATCATTATCCCATTTTACAGATGAGGAAACAGATTCTGAGAGGCAAAGTCACACTGTCAATTGCAGGGCCTCAGGACTCTCTCCCAAGGGCTGTCTGGCCCCACAGCTTCTGTTCCTTCTCCATTATGGCACTGTGTCCCAGGTTTCTCCATCCCAAGACTCTGCCCCAAGCAGTTCTTGGGCAGATGATGGAAATGCCAACATGTCAGGGGCAAACACTCCTCCTGAGTCCTGCTGTCCACGCTGCCCGGTTTGCAGGGAGGCTGTCAACAGGGGTGTTCCTGTTAGACTCCTCATGGAGTCCTCATGAAATGAACTTGGATGGCGTCTTTGAAAGCCCTGGGAAGGACTTCTCTGGTGGTCCAGTGGTTAAGAATCCTTCCAATGCCGGGACAGGGTTTGATCCCCGGTCAGGAAACTAGGATCCCACATGCCTTAGGGCAACTAAGCCCATGAGCTGCAACATCAAGTTATTGAGACTGTCCTATAATTTGGGGTACAACAGGGGTACAAAGCAGGGGTGGAAAGTCACTGAGGAAAGGCTAACGGGATGGAAACACTGCTCAGACCCAGCCCAGTTTCTAGGTACCTGTGATCCAGTCTCTTGCCTCAGCACAGGGCAAGGCTGGGCCAGTGTAGACCAGCCTGCAGGAATTTTCCATGACCTGCTCCAACAAGGAACTTTTCCAGGACAATAGCAACTATTAATACTTGCCTGTTGATTGAACACAGAATACATCCTAGACACAGCATTATCCACATGAAACGCATCTCAAGACTCAATTCTCAAGACTCCATATTATTATCCCCATATGACAGATGAGCAAAGTGAGGCCCATCAGACCACTTTCAGGTCACAGGCAAGTGGTTGGCCTGGAAGTCTGTCTAAACCACTGTGCTGTAAACCTCCCTCCATACTGCTGTATCCCAGGGTCCCTCCAGAGTTGTCTTGGAGGAGCTGCAAGAGACAGACGGGGGTGAGGACGAGGAAGAATGTCTCCGAGCTGCCAGTCTCGTGAGATTCCTGGTCCTGCTCTGTGTCCTGCTTCCGGTGCTTCAGGTGGCCCCACCCTCGTGAGGTACCGCCAACCCTTCCCTTGCCCTCGCTGCTCAGAGATTCGCTCCCTGTGGTTGGAGTCCCCCGCTCCCCAGGCCAGAGCAGAGCCAGCGGAGGGCGTGGTGTCAGCAGGGAGAGAGACTGACACCGAGGGGTGCTGGCGGCCTTCCGCAGATGGGCCCGGAAGCAGGCTGGAGCCAGCTGGCCCGCTCTGAAAATCTGAAGTGTCTCTTCCAATTATCTCTTTTCAGCCCCATCTGCAGATGGCTCATTTTGTGAGGGAGGCCCTGGGCATTTGTTCTAGAACCTGAGCTGTGATTAGGAGAGGCAGGAGTACTTGGTTGGGAGGGGGAGAGAGACACCCCTTAATGCCCCAGAAGATCTCTATGCCCTCATCTTGCAGTCGGCTCCAGCTGCCACATGGGGGATTCTTGCTGGTCTGTAGCCTCGATTCTAATTGCTGACGCTGCCTGCTCAAGATTCCCTGGGCTGTCCTGCCTTCGGATTTGGACAGACCGGGACTTGTATCTAAGCATTTCCATATTCCGGCCGTCATGACGTGAACAGTCCGTTGGTTTCCCTTTCCGGAGCGGCAGTGCGGTGCGGAGGTGAAGCACGTGGACTCCAGAGCCCAGCCTGCCTCCCGAGGCTCCAGTCCCCACCCTCTGTGCCAGCCCCTTGCTGGCTGCGCAACCGTGGCCGAGTGACTCGACACCCCTGGGCGCCTCTCCTGAGCTGTAAACTAGGATTCCGCCAGTATCCACCAAAGGAGGCGCATCTTCACGCACTGAAAGGACACGGCACATAGGAAGCACTCGAGTGCTTCCAGTCAGGGCAGGCGAGTATCTTCTGGAATGAATATGGATAAACTGCTATCAACAGTTTTCTCTCCTGAAAACTGTCCATTGTGAAGCCCTATCAAAACGGGCGCAGTGTGGAGGAGTGACCGTAGGCAGGCAGTCCCGCCCCCTCCTGCCGTTTCCCCCCCCTCCTCTCTCCTGACTCTCCCTGGCATTCTTCACGCAGCTCGTGCCGTAAGCGTTTCCTCAGGGCCTGTGTCCCAGGCTCTGCCCCCGGGGTTAGGTCCCCGGCAGCGAACAAGGTGGGTCCTGTCCTCTCAGGGACACACAGTCACAGGACTGTGATGCATTGCTGATGGGGATCAGGGAGGACCTCTTTAAAAAGCTAATGTTGGAGTCTCGTCGTTTACAGTTGTGTTTTCAGCTGTGTCCAACTCTCTGTGACCCTAGCTGGCAATAGCCTGCCAGGCTCCTCTGTCCATGGGATTCTCCAGGTAAGAATGCTTGGCTTGCCGTGCTCTCCTCCCGGGGATCTTCCTGACCCAGGGACTGAACCTGTGTCTTTCTGTGACCCCTGCACTGCAGGTGATTCTTTACCGCTGAGCCATCGGGGAAGCTCAGTGTATGAGCCATACGACCGTTGTCAGGAAGAGCATTTCTAGACAGGGAACTGCTTGGGATGATGAACTTGAAAGTAAAGTTGCCGCCGTCAAAGATGCTAATTATTTAAGCTGCTCTTGCCATTTGAGATTGGAAGGCTAAACCTGGGTGGGACATTGGGGGAAATGTCTCTTCCAGCTGCATCACTGGACAGGAGGGATGCCAAGTTCCCCTGTAGAGAAAGGTCACAGCGGCCTGGGGGTGGACAGAGTGACTCCCCTCAAGGTGAGAGGAGGACTCTGAATGACCCTGACAGCCGTCAGCACAGCCGTCAGCGCAGCCGTCAGCTGGTGCGGCCCCTGGGGCCGGCTGGGAGTGACCCTGCGCACTGCCGTCTAACCCACCTGTGCCTTTCCCTGAACGAGGCAGCCAAGTGCTGACTCAGGGAATTGAAACTCTAATGGTCCCTAGTGTGTTATTATGTTTTAATGAGCTGGAAAAGCACAAACAGAAACCCTTAAGGGCATCAGCCATGACACAGAAATCTCATAAAAGAGAACAAAGTGCTTATAAATCCAAGAGTTGTTTAAAATCCAGACATTGCAGATTGACGTATGGAGCTGTATCTTGTTAGCCCCTAAACAAGCTGAGTGATCTTGAATAAGTCCCTTTTCTTCCCAGGACCTCAGTTCCTCCATCTGTGAAATAAAAGGACTGAAAAAAGGATCCCTGTGTCCTCTTCCATCTCAGATAGGCTTTGATTTGAAGTATTTCTTGAGGCAAGCCTACCCTGGGCCATGCAGCATCTCTAGGCATCTTGTCTGATCTGCTCTTGAGAATCTTCTTCCCAATCCCAGCTTAAACATCACTCCTCAAGGCAGCATCCACCATCACCCTAAACATAATCACCTTCTCTCTATTACCACCTACATTCCCTTTGCAAATTTGATAGAAGTCCCAGGTGGCTCAGTGGTTAAAAAAAAAAATCCACCTGCCACTGCAGGAGACATGAGTTCAGTCCCAGGGTCAGGAAACTCCCCTGGAGAAGGAAATGGCAACCAATTCCAGTATTCTTGCCTGGGAAATCCCATGGATGGAGGAGCCTGGTGGGCCCCAGTCCCCGGGACAGCGAAAGAGTCAAACGCAACTTAGCAGCTAAACAACAACCACCATAAAGAATAAATTCATTGTCTTCAAAATTATACTTCTATGGCTCCAAAGTACTGTTTATATTGCTCTTATTCAAGCTATCACAATAAACCCACAGTTAGTTATTTGCATATATGTCCAATTCCCTACAAAGCAGCAACATATACTAGTCATTTTTGGCTTCCTCCCCAGTACTGTCTACAGCATACCCTAGCTCCCCAAACTTTATAATTGCACTTGCTCTGTGTGCCGATTAGGATGGCCCTCCCGTCCCCTTGGCCTTGAGGTAGGCTCCTATTCATCCTTCAAAGTCCAGCCTCCAAATCCCCTTCTCGGTTGAACTTTCCCTCTTCTGGCTAAGTGAGTCTTACTTTTGTTGTTGTTTTTCAGTCTCTAAGTTGTGTCCATCTCTTTTATGACCCCATGGACTGCAGTACTCCAGGCCTCCCTATCCATCACTCTCTCCCAGAGTTTGCCCAAGTTCATGTCCATTGAGTGAGTGATGCTATCCAACCATCTTTAGAATCCTTCATGTCTATCCACCTTCCATTGTCGAGGATGTTGCATGCTGTCAGGGTCTATTTATTGTCAATACCCCCCCTAGGTGGGGCTCCTTGAAGAAGGTACTTTGGACATTTCTCTTCTGCATCCATCCCCAGTGTTCTTGGCCTGAATCTGTGAGGGAGTTGGTCCAAGTTAGGGAAATTACTTAATTGCCAGACAGTGATGGGGCTTAAAACAGATGTGTCTGAGCTCTGACAGATAACATGGACAGATGCCCACAAGTCAGCAAGCTCCCAAAGCTGTAGACCCCTCAGCCTAAGCCCTAGAGAGCGTCTAGAGTGTCATTCCAGCCCCAGCCTCCTTTTCTACTCTCCCAGCTCCCTCCTGCTTTCCCCTCGTCCATGTAAATAAGGCTGACAGTATTTCCCAGGGAACGTTCAGCTACTTGCTCACTGTTGTGTTTCTGAAGTTGGGAGAGTTGGGTGTCCATAGGTAGTTCAATCATATGCCTGGCAACATAGGCCTATGAGTGAGTGAAGTTGCTCAGTCATGTCTGACTCTTTGCGACCCCATGTCTATAGCCTGCCAGGCTCCTCCATCCATGGGATTTTCCAGGCAAGAGCACTGGAGTGGGGTGCCATTTCCTTCTCCAGGCTTACACTGTAAACTATGTCTATTTTGTGTAAATCAGCTACTTTGTCATGAGAAAGTTTATGCGACAACAATTTTAGTAAAGTCAGTGGTCATCCTAAAGCAGGTTCCTGAATTCTTCCTGTGGACCATGCACTGGGCGGCAGCAGGAAGAGGCAAGCTTGCTGTGGGGCAGACAGAGCTTGTCAGGCCAACCACCTGCCCTCCAGTCCTCTCTTCCCTGGGCTTCCAGCAGGAAGCCTCACGAGGGAATTCTCCGTGCTCTTCCCCACAACTTGATGTGACAAGCTGTGAATGCCCCAGTACTTAGCACTCCCAGTCTGGATCCAGGCTAAAAGCCTGGGTCAGGCTTCAGATCTGAGCAGGCAGAGAGCTGGAGTGTCTGGACAGGTGAGCTGGCTCATGGCAAAAGCCCTGAGAAAGACAAGACCTGAGTCTTAGGTTTGATTCTGCCTGTGACCTTGAATATCTCACCTTGGGACCTTGGACCTCAGTTTTCAGCTGCCCCATGGGTGCGGTAGGGCTCCCGTGTTGTACAACAGTGTTGTGACTTCCCTGACCCTCTCCCTCCCAGGGCCACCTCATGTTTTCTGGTTTTTGGCTTTGTTTTGTTTTGATTTGGGTTTTTTGCTGCACCTTGTGGCATGTGGGATCTTAGTTCTCCAACCAGGGATCGAACCCATGACCCCTGCGGTGGAAGTGTGGAGTCTGAACTGCTGAACCGCTAGGAACTGTTTGGAACCACCTCGTGTTAGCCAGTGTTTCCGTCTCCCCCAACCCTTCCCCTGGGGATCTTATGAAGGGGACAGATGGCTGTTGGGTATCCCAGAGTCAGGTTTCCGGAACTGTCTAGTAAGAATCATTTTCGTTTGCAGGTTGATGCGTCTCAGTCACTATCTTTTTTTAAGCTGAAGTATAGTTGATTTACAATACTGTGTTAGTTTCAGGTGTATAGCAAAGCAACTGAGTTATATATATATATATATCAGATTATTTTCCATTATAGATTATTATAAGATTTTGAAAAGTGCTCCCTGTGTTAAAAACAATAAATCCTTGTTGCTGATCTATTTTATGTATAGTAGTTTTATCTGTTAATCTCATTCTTCTAATTCATCCCCCGCCCCCACCACTTTCCGCTTTGGTAACCATGAGCTTGTTTTCTCTGTCTGCGAGTCTGCTTCGGTTTTATAAGTAGACCCGTTTGTATTATCTTTATATTTCACGTGTTACATCATATAACATTCGTTTTTCTCTGTCTGCCTTCATTTAGTGTGATATTCTCCAGGTCCATCTATGGAAACGGCAGTATTTTGCTCATTTTTGTGGCCAAGTAATATTCCATTTTATATACTGCATATACACGCGTGCAGTGGATACCACATACGCCACAGCTTCTTAAATGAGTCGCCTGCTGTTGGCTTTGGGGCTGTCTCCGAGTCTTGGCTCCTGTAAACAGCCAGTCGCTTCTCCTCTTCGCTCTCTCTGTTAGCTCCCCGTGTCCCTCCCTATGAAAGTGTCCCTTTCAGTCTTAGCCCGTCTTTCTCTCTGTCTGTCTCTTTCTGTCCTAAGCGCTCTCTTCCTCCTGTTCCCCACCCCCTCCCGGCCCCTAGTGTCTTTCTCTCTGGGTTTCCGGCTGTGTTTCCTCCTCTCCGCCTCCTACGTCTCACCTTTCTCCCTTCCTCTCCCTGCGCCTCCCCCCACCTCTGCCCCTCCTCTTCCTCTGACCCTCCCTCTGTGCAAATCTCTGTTTCTCTAACTGTCCATCCTTCTCACATTAAGAGGCCCAGTGGCCAGGCCAGGCTTCCTATCTGTGATGGACTTCCTTGCTGTCCAGCTTCTGGCTGGAGTGTGGCATCTGCCCTGGATTTGTTTCCACTTACAAAGGCCATCTGTGATTAATGTGGGCAGTTCTTAAGGAGCTGGAGATGTGTTTATGCTCCTTGCGAGCTGTGATGAAACACCCGTAACATTTAATGTGGCGCGTTGACATTTAAATGTCAATTAAAAAGTCCCCGTTCTGCTTGGCCAGCCACTGGATCCTCAGATGAACATTGCCCTCCCGCCTGCCTCGCCAGCCCCACTGAGGGCTGCTGGCATGTGGATGGCACAGCAGACACAGTGACCTTGACAGAAGGGGTGGGCAGGTCTGAATGGGCTGAGATCGTTACAGGCACAGAGGCCAGTGTGGAGAGGCAGGGAGGGAGCTGGTCCCGGGCTACAGAAGGAATGCACAGGACGTTGGCTGGAGTGAGGGTCTAAAGGGGACACATGGGAAGCAAGACTAGAGGCAGCATTTACCTACTTCCCTTCTTGTCCCTTCAGCTCATTGGAAAAGACCCTAATGCTGGGAAAGATTGAAGGCAAAAGGTGAAAGGGGTGGCAGAGGGTGAAATGGTTAGATAGCCTCACTGACTCAATGGACATGAGTTTGAGCAAACTCTACGAGATAGTGGAGGACAGAGGAGCCTGGCGTGCTGCAGTCCATGGGGTGGCAAAGAGTTGGACATGACTGAGCAACTGAGCAACTTCTTGTCCCTGTCCCTGAAGGCGACGCTTAAAGCTCATCTATCACTTATCACTTAGGTGCAAAGTCTCTGCCTCTGGTTACCTTCCACCAGACTGGAAGTGTCTTAAAGCCTCTCACTCACCTCTCCATTGCCCAGGTTGCTTAATGTACACAGCAGGTACACAAGAGTGGTCCATTCAGTTTGATGCAATACTTATTTCTTGAGTTTCCTACTGTATGGCAGGACTTATCCTTGGAACTGAAGCTATGAAATGATTAGGACTGAGACTTGACCCTGAGGACTGTATTATGTTTTCAAAGACAAACAGAGAAGGCTAATGCCAAGATAAATGGGAACAAAGCGGAGAGGCAGCTGGCCCAGCAAGGACGACAGAGAGCTTCCTGGGGGAGCTCAAATGAAGCTGAGACCCAAAGAGCAAATATACATTTGCAAGGCAGACAGGAGACAGAGGGGATTCTAGGCAGCAGGCCCAGCCTATATGTGGAGTCAAGGATGAGCCCTGGAGGGATCAGTGACAAGGATGAAGGAATGGGCATCAGCAAGACGTGTGAAACTCATGCCCAGGGGATACACAGCTGTACAAGAACTCCGTGAGGCAGAGGCCCTGGCTGCCGAGTTCACCGCTGTTCACAAGAGGCAGGAGGAGCACCTTTCTCTTGTCCATTCCCAAAGCCCAGTGGGTCCCTGCAAGTGCGTTTATTTCTCCCTCCTTCTCAGAGCCTGGTGTCCTGTGGGCTCCCCCTCCCCCATCCCCTGCTTGTCATCTCCCAGCCCCTGAGCTGCCATGTCAGAGAAAGACATGCTCTATTTTCTCAAGAAAGTCTTTTCAACAAGAGGCACATTTTCATCTAAAGTTTCCTGGAATTGCAGTCCAGAGAAATCTGTCTTCCTAAGCCCAGGGATCAGATCTTCAGCTGAAGAATGAAACTCAGCAAGTGGAACTTCTGCCCAGAATGGGCTCCAAGCCCTGGATGATGCATGGGGCCAGGTATAGTCATGTGGCCTCTGGCAGTCCCTAGCCCCGTGATGGATGTTCATCTCCCCTCCACTCTAGAAAGGAAACCCCGGGTTGGGATACCAAGTTTCTAGACTGTGGGGTTGGTATCCAGAGGCATTTCTCATCCCCATTCACAACCTTCCACACCCAGATCTAGTTCCCCCCATAATCTGCCCTTTTAGTCTTGGATGCACAGGAAACTTCCCGGGAGCGCTGATGAAACCCAGAGCTTCCCCATCCCCCCCCCCCCAACCTGACATTTACTCATCCCCACTGTGGGTCAGAAGCCCCCCAGACTGCAGGGGCTGTCTTGCCTCTTGATTCAGCAGGTGCTGCTTCTCCCTGCTTGGGCCAGGGCACACTTTTCACCCCCCGACTGTGAAGGCCCAGTGGTGAAAGGAATGAGCTAGTGATTGTGCTGGCTTTGGATCAATCAATTGCTCGCTTTCTTGGAATTTCACTGCAGTGGTTGCTGTTGATGGAACTGCATGGAGTGGTACCCAGAGCCTGCTGGACATACGTTCACGGTCCTAAATTCAGTTTGATGATATCACCTGCCCTTCCCCCGACACCTCACACTCTGGCCTGAGCTTTCTGAGCGAGGAGATCTGTGCTAAATATTTGGCATAAGAGATGCAGCAAAAGTCTTCCTTTGTCTCCCTCTTTCTTATATCTTACCTATAGAGGAATGGAAAGTTACGCTGTATAGTTTAGAAGTGGAGGTTTTACGATGTTGAACATGTTCAGGAAGTTTTTTTTTTTTTTCAGGAAGGTTTCTATCCCAACACATCCTTGCTTTCAAACATTGTCCCTACACACACACAGGTACACACACAGAAGTACACACACACACACACACACACAGATTTCCCAAAGACCCTTCATCTTTCTTCCTCTGTTGCAATGTCACAATACACTGTGAACACATCAAGAAAGGTCTTCTGAATCCTTGACAGGCGTTACCGTCAAATAGAAGGGCCCACACCCCAGAGGTACACAAATGTTCATCAGAAATTTGGAAAGAAGTCATTGGCCCTCTATTGATAGTTTTTTATTTTAGAATTCCTAATTGCTATGATTACGCATGCTTTGTAAGTTCATTACATGTTAGCACTGTTGCTGTTCAGTCGCCCAGTTGTACCCGACTCTTTGTGACCCCACGGACTGCAGCCTGCCAGGCCTCCCTCTCCCTCACCATCTCCTGAAGTTTGCCCAAGTTCGTGCTCATTGCATCGGTGATGCCATCCAACCATCTCATCCTCTGACACCCTCTTCTCCTTCTACTCTCAGTCTTTCCCAGCATCAGGGACTTTTTGAGTGAGTTGGCTGTTGGCATCAGATGACCAAAATACTGGAGCTTCAGCTTCAGCTTCAGCATCATCCAGTGCTAGTAGCAGAGGCGTTTGGGGGAGAATGAATTCATGGATCTATATGGCTGAGTCCCTTTGCTGTTCACTTCAAACTATCACAACATTATTAACTGGATATACTCCAATATAAAATAAAAAGTTTTGCAACTTCTTCACAAATTGAAAAAAATAAAGTACTGATATTTTGGAAATATGAAAAAAATTAAATAAAGTAGAAATAAAAAACTATACTCACGTTCTGGAGGAGTTCAAAAATTAGAGTTCTATATTTTTCTTATAATCATATTCTTTCAGTCCTGCTCTTACAAGTCCTTCAAATTTCCCTAAAGGTCCTGGAGGGTAAAATGAGAACAGCTCTTACTGGAACGGCATCTTTCCTGTGATGCCTCATTCCGTCTTCCCAGTGGTCAGAGGTGCGGATGGCGGGGGACAGGCTGTGGGCTGCGGCTGTCCAGGTGGTGCTAGTGCTGAAGAACCCAGCTGACAATACAAGAGACATGAGATGGGGTTTGATCCCTGGGTCAGAAAGATCCCCTGGAGAAGAGCATGGCAAACCCACTCCAGTACTGTTGCCTGGAGGCTCCCATGGACGGAGGAGCCTGGTGGGCTACAGTCCACAGGGTCACAAAGAGCTGGACATGGCTGAAGGGACTGAACACAGGCTAGGACTGCCCCTCTGGTGAGTCCCTCAGGGGCACCAGTGGAAACTCAGATTCCTGCATTCTCCCTGCCCTCCCAAGACCTGCTGAACCATACTGTCTTCAGAGATACGGCCTATGAATTTGTCTCTTTAAAAGCTCCTCAAGTAATTACCCAACCAGACATGGGTACCACTGAGCTAGGACACGGTGTTACTCTTCACCACAGGAGACATGGGACTCTTGGCCAACCTCACCCAGAAGCTTAATGTCATTATTTTCTACTTTTATGATATGTTTTGCCTGTTTATGCTCTTGAGAAGAAACAGACTATTTGTATCGCTGACGTCGCACCCTTTGAAAAGCCTATCAGGTTTCATCCATTCAGTCAACAAACGTTTTGCCAGTTATGTTTGTTTCCACTTGACAGATACAGAAACTGAGACCCAGAGAGACCAAGGCGTTTGTTTCTTCCTTAGCTTGCAAGACGTAGATTCAGAGACCCAATCCAAGCTACCTGGCCCCAGATCCTGCGCCCTTTTCAGTTTTGCTTTGGTACGTTTTGATGAAACGGCCATGAGACCAGAGCTCGGTGTGTGGGGTGTGTTGTGCCCCTCGCCCTCCTTCCTCCCCGTCTCGTCCCCCGCCCCTGCATGCAGGCTGCAGAGGAAATTAACATTCAGGGCACGCTCTGCTCCCTTCTGATCCCATAGAGAGAACACAGCCTCTGCCTGCCAATTAGTAACGTTTGGATCTTTATTAGAGCTGGGGACAACACGTTCCAGTTATGCAAACGCCCTTGTCTGGGAGCAGCCATGGGCCAGCACAGCAGCCCCATCTCTCCCCACAGAGACATCATGGAGGTGACTTGGCACCCCCAGTGCCGCTGCAATCAATAACTATTTATTAAGCCTTGTCCGAGGTGCTGAAGGAAGCATGGGGGACACATACTACCTCTGCCTAAAAGAACCTGGGGCTCCGCAGAGAGTGTGGTCAGGCAGAAGGAAGAACGTAAAAGGCCCTTTGCTCTTTTTGAAACACTAACAGGTTCTATTTATTATCCGTTCCCCAAACAGGTAAAGAAAAGTGTAAATAGTTGATAAGTGCCCACTGTGTGCACAGACACTTGTTGGGCACTTTATATGCACCAGCTTATTCAAATCTATTAATTTTTATATGAGAAACAATGTGCTTTTTTTCAAAACGTGTGCTTTAAGTTGAGAAAACTAGAATTGCAACCTCAGCCCTGTCACTTTCTCTCTAGGAGATTTCGCGACCTCAAATTCTTCATCCATAAAATGGGAGGACGTAGTATCTGTCTCCTAGGCTTGTTGGGAGGAGTAAATACAGGTAGATTCTTTATCATCTGCATCACCAAGGAAACCCAGTTAAGCAGTATATTTAAGTCACATGCCTCATCTCCATATGACACAGCAAAGTGTTAAGAAGCCTAATATGTAAGAAAATGAGAAAAACGAGTCAAATGCAGCATATACATTAGCAGCAATGCAAAAATAATATATGTACAGCGTCTGAAAGAGGACAGTCATGAGAGGAAACTCTCCTAATTCTGAGTTATCTGTACTAGTGTGTGTTTTCATTTACGCTTTTAAGGGAAAAGGGGAAGACTGCATGAAACTGAGCCTTCAAGCAATTCCATTACTGGCCCAAGTTCACACAGTGACAGGATGGACCCAGACACCCCTGCTCTCCCCACCCACCAAGCCGCCTCCCTCCCCTCGGGAAACAGATTCGCATGGTTTAGAGACCACACAGTCACACTGACACTGCACCAGGGCTGACGTCTCTCCTGGAGACTGGACTAGTGAAGAAGCCTTGAGTGAGTGAGTGAGTGAAAGTCACTCACTCGTTTCTGACTCTGTGACCCCATAGGCTACACAGTCCATAGACTTCTCCAGGCCCGAATACTGGAGTGGGTAGCCTATCCCTTCTCCAGCAGATCTTTCCGACCCAGGCATTGAACCGGGGCCTTGGACCAAAGCAAAACACAAGGCAGAGGAGAGGGAGGATGGAAGTGAAACAGTCTCCTGGTTGTCAGGGGCGATGCTGTTAATGGGAGTAGCGCACCGTGAAATTAACGACCCACCCAAAGCACCTGAGAGATTGAACTGGCCATTAAAATGCAAAATCACAATGCAGGAGAAGGAGGGAAACAGAAGCAGGAAGAAGGAAGCTGTGGCAAGAGTATGGAGAACAGAAAGTCTGTGGCAAGCAGTCAGATACTCAGAAAGAGAATCTGGTTCAGGGTTCTCGAGGGCAGGAGTAGGTAGCTTATGAGGTGGGAATACTTGTCACCTGGGGAGCCGGGGGAGTCCCAGGTGGCACTAGTGGCAAAGAACCCGCCTGCCAACGCAGGAGACCTCAGAGACGCCAGCGAGCTGGGTTTGATCAGGAAGATCCCCTGGAGGAGAGCAGGGCAACCCACTCCTGTATTCCCGCCTGGAGAATTCCATGGACAGAGGAGCCTGGTGGGCTACAGTCCATAGGGTCACAAAGAGTCGGACACGACTGAAGTGACTTAGCATGCGCACAGGAGAACTGGAGATGGCAGTGCACAGGTCGCGCTGTGGAAGAGAATGGAATACAGCGTCAGTGTTCAGAGAATGGGATACAGAGGCGCAGAGGTGGGAGACAGAGATTCTCTCCAGAAAGGGGCTTGCCCCTGAGAAGCCCGAGCATCTCTGGAGGCATGCTTGATTGGCACAAGCAGTGGAAGGTGATCCTGCCCTCTAGAGAGTGGAGAGCAGATGAGCTGCTAAATGCCCCACAAGGCACGGGCAAGTCCCCCACCACAGAGAGCTGTCCAATCCCAAGTGCCTGAAGGGTCACCGTGGAGACGCCCTGGTCTAAGGGATGAGTCAGCGTGGGGGATGGGAGGTAAAGGAGTCAGCGATGAGACCAGACATCAGAAGGGAAGTCAGGAGGAAGAGAGGGCAGCCCAGGGGCGAAGAGCTAAGAGGACAGAAGGAGGCTCCGTGATGAGTCAGTTTAGGGTCTCATATGGACCAGGCAACAGGGCAGGAGAAATGGAAATGGGCTTCAGAGCGCAGACAGAAAGTCGGGATCTAATCATTGAAGAAGCAAAGATTAAGAAGCTATGAGGAAGATAATTGAGACCAGAGACAGGAAGAAAGAAGGTCACTTGGGCCATGCTGGTCAGAGTTTGAATGGGGGGTAAGCATGCTGTATGTGAGTCAAGGTGATGGATGGAAGTTTGAACAAAGCCAAGGGACCAGCAGTGAACTGTGGGGTCTAAACAAGGGTCAGGGCAGGTCACTGGTTGGAGGTGACCTGCAGTGGCTGAGAGGAGGGGTAGCAGGGAAAACCCCAGGGGGACAAAGAGACCACCGGTGCCGGGAGTGTTGGTAGGACTCTCAGGAGAGCAGAGGCCTGACCAAGAATCTCCAAGCAGAAAAATGGAAGCCAGCCAGCAAGCCAAATGGCAGTCCACTCCAGCACTCTTGCCTGGAAAATCCCATGGACGGAGGAGCCTGATAGGCTGCAGTCCATGGGGTCGCAGAGGCAGACACGACTGAGTGACTTCACTCACTCACTCAAGCCTGACTCTGGAGGCAGCTGCTCACTGCAACACCTCCTCTTCTGGCTCTAAAACATTGCCCGCTGCAGGCAGAGTCTCAGTGAAGGGCTGCCCTGGGCCCAGGCTGCATCCTAGGCAAAGGGTGAGTTTTGTAGCCATAGTCAGGGCAGCCCTAGTGTACAGAGCATGGCTAGGAAGTCAGACCCCCGCAAGTCTGAATCCCTGCTCTGCCACCTTCTGTGTGTGCGACCTTTGACTCTGAACCTCAGTTTCCTGATCTATAATGTGGGAGCAATAAAGGAGTTTATCCATATGGACTATCTGAACTGTAGAGGACTTCAGGTGACTTTTATTATTAACAGGATAATAATAATTGGTGTTTCCCTCATTGGTGTTTCTGAACACTTTGGTGTGTATCTGTGGCAGCAGATCATTCATTCATTCAATAAACATTTCCTGGATCTCTGACATGTCCCAAACATGTGCTGACTGCTCAAAGGACATGGAGGAAGAGAGATTGAGTTTGGTTCCGTGTCTGCTGCCCTCCTGAGGCTGAAAGAGATCTTAAAGTTCGTAAACTCTCTCCTTAGGCTTAAGTACCCTTTACAACATCCCGCGGAGAAGGCAATGGCACCCCACTCCAGTACTGTTGCCTGGAAAATCCCATGGACAGAGGAGCCTGGTGGGCTGCAGTTCATGGGGTCGCACAGAGTCGGACACGACTGAATAACTTCACTTTCACTTTTTGCTTTCATGCATTGGAGAAGGAGATGGCACCCTACTCCAGTGTTCTTGCCTGGAGAATCCCAGGGATGGCGGAGCCTGGTGGGCTGCCATCTATGGGGTCGCACAGAGTCGGACACGACTGAAGCGACTTAGCAGCAGCAGCAGCACATCCCACATAGGTGCGTGACCTTGGCCCACGCTCTCCTAGTCGTGACTATGAACGGTGATCCTCTTTCATAGACCCCTCTGACTAAGAACGTTCATGCCTGTACTGCGCTGAAATCGTCCTGGTCCTGGCTTTTTCTCTGAAGCTTCCCAGGCTTGTTCACTTCCTCCCCCACGTTGCCTCCCATTCGGGATTCTCAGCGACTAACGTACTCCCATTCAGCCTCCTCTGTTGGACAGGATGGATTTTAGACCCCACACACTGAGTGACTCGCCCCAGAATGGGCTCAGGTGTATCTCTTCCCTCTCTAAGTGGAAAGCAGCCAGTGGCTGCAACCCTGGGACCCTCCCCCCAACAGTCATGGCCTTGTGTGTGGAGGCGGGGAGGTGGCAGGATGACCTCCGGAAGACAGAGACAGAGCTCCTTCACTGTGATCTGGAACATTCTCTTACCTTCCCAAGAGGAAGAGAACAAAGCGACTTCTCAAACCTTCTTTAGGGAGCCCATTCGGATACAGCTTGTTTCCATCAGAGGCAAGAATGCTGAAGTGGTTTGCCATTCCCTTCTCCAATGGACCACGTTGTGTCAGAACGCTCCACCATGACCTGTCTGACTCAGGTGGCCCTATATGACAGAGCTCCCCACAAACCCCAAATGCACGGGGTTTTGTAGAACCATGAACTCTTTGACACTATTGGTGGACATTCCGTGGCCCTCCCAGACCTGGCTTTCAGAAGCCTCAAGCTGTCTTTTCTACCCTGGAGGGCAGTCCAGATCCCTGGAGGGGTTGTTTGAATGAACCTTTGAGCCTGTTTCTTCACCTGCCAAATAAAGATGATAACGGTGTTTAACGCGTCAGGCTGCGGTGTATCACAGGACGACAGGCAGGAAAAGAGGCAGAAAGCACTCAGGACTCAGTGCTCAGCCGCGCTGAGTGTGGTCAGGTTATTTGAATAGATAGAGGCTGTCCGAGGTGAACTGACATTCCAGCAGCGTCATCCAGATCCGGATGAAAGGAAGAAAATGAGCACGGAGGGGGGCTATGAGCTGGAAGAACAAAAAGAGCAAAGCACTCAGGCATTGCTGTCTCACCACTGGAGTTGTTCTCTTCAGAGATAACTGCCTGCCTTGCCTATGGATGGGGACAGGAGAGAAGCCTGAGGGCTCCTGCTTGTCTGTGGCATTCTCCTGCTCCTGCTCTGATGCTCCACGATGCTAAGCTGGGCGGGGCGCAGGGCCCAATCGACCCAGTGTGGATTTCCATTCTCCCAGTAACTGACTGAGTGACACCAGGAAAAACTCACATCACCTTTCTGAGCCTCTGTTTTCTATAAAATTAAGAAGAAATCTATTCCCTTCTAAGATCGTTGGGAAAACTAAAGGCCTGCTCCTTACACACATGCCTGGCATATATTGGGTGCCTGGTAAATGATCACTGCTATTGTCTTAGCATCATTTTTGTGATAATAATCTTAAGCATTACTGGCTTTCAAAACCGCAAAGAACTGAAAGAAGGAGGGTCTCCTCCCCATTCCTTTCTGTGGTTTCCCTCTGGAGGATGCATGCCAGTGTACCCTCCCTCATATGCACCCTCTCTCTCTCTTTCCCACTGGCTCTTGCCTGTTTCAGTGCCCTGAGAAGTTCCTGAGAGGGCTGGAAGCTGGGATTGTAAACCGCCAGATTTCATACCCTGCTCTCATCCCTCTCTCCAAAATCTTATAAAATATTAAAAGCTGTGAAATAGGAGGCAGGTTTTTAATCATTTTAATCACGGCATTCCTCAGCCTGCTCAAAAGGGCTCGAAGGAATCGACTCAGAAGTGGTAATTATCCTTGCGGCCCTGTGCCAGACTCCAGGTCAGCACTGGGGCCAGTGCCAGCGACAGATGGCAGGCACCAGGGAGGGCTCCTCCCGGGTGGGGGCCCCCCGAACAGGAGATGCCTCGTGGGAGGAAATGAAGCTAAGTCATCCCAGGTTAGGCATCAGGTTTCCAAATGTACACCAAAATCAATTGAAAAAAATCAGCTTACTCTTATTACCATCTCTTTAAGTGCCGGATGTTTTTAGCCTCATTTAACCCGCCAAGCAAGTCAGGAAGGTATTTATCATTATCCAATTTATAAGTGAGATGACTGAAACTGAAAAATATGAAGTAGTGTCCCAAGGCCTGTTAGAAACTGGCACAGTTAGATCTGTACAGCTCCAGGCCTGCACCGTGTCCTTTGGGCCCCCATCAGCCTTGGATCGGGGCGGGGGAGGCCTGCTGCAGAGCCATCGAAGGGACTGTGCCCTGATGCCCTGCCCCCTTCAGCAGCCTTGCTATCTGTCCGTCTTTGCTTCCCCCACTCACTGTCCTCATATGGGCTCTGGCTTCCTCTTGCTGTCCTCTAGCTACTGGGATTTTATCCGTGCATTTCAGGCCCCCAGTGAGCTGTGAACCCTTTCCAACAGCTTACACGCATCACAACCCAGCTGCTCACCATCCTGGACTCATTTCTGGGCAATCATCCACCTCCATGCTCCAACAGGACCTAGCTTCCTGCAATTCTCAAACACCCTTCACTCTGGCCTTCTTGCCTTTGTATATGCTTTTCCCATGCCTGGAACAACACACTCCACCATCCCATCCAGGTCTCAGCCTAAGCATCAGTTCTTCCTGGAACGATGGCTGACTCCTCACTAGGCGTTGCCCACCTTGGTGATGTTGCTATGGCTTTCTCCCTGTGAAGGCAACCAGGATCTGGGGGGGAGGGGGTTGTGGGGAGCACCGCAGGGTGCTTTGTTTGCATTGCTGCAATTCCTTTAGCTGGCCAGACTGAGAAGACAAGGACACATCTGCCCGACTCACCGCTTGACAGTCCCTGCGTCAGGTAGACACTGGCTGAGTGCATCACCCGAATAAAGGGACTGCACTTAAAGGTGGGGATTTCCGGAGGCTTAGGAAGTAGGGCAGAGTTGTAGCTCTGGGCCAGACGAAGCATGCAAGTGAGCAGGAATGGCCATTTGCATACAAAGTACCTAAGAATATTCTTCAATATCACAAGAAAGTATGTTTTCCATCATTTTCCGTGAAAAATGCATCCCTCTTGATCTATCTTTCATTTCCCCACATTTAATAGATATGTGAATACAGAGAACTGTGTCTCTACAATAAGACAAATAGCACCCCAAGCACAGTAATAAATGACAACCCAAGCAGTCTGCTTGTCGGGAAGATGAAAGGGACTGGGGGGAGGGACAGTGGTGAACTGAGGCGCGTGACCATGTCTAAACAGATAGCTATTCTCCACCCACTTTGTTGTTTCCCAGGGAAACGTGGCCAGATTTCCTGACTTTTCCAAAGAAGCTGGAAATAGACTATATGCATAATGTCCCAGTTTCTAAGAGTTGTCTCAATTAAACCGACATGCACACATGCACACACACAAACACACACACACAAACCAAACCAAAACAAGCCCAGTAAGGCATCTGCCAAGAGTTTCGGGTCATAGATCTGAACTTCTGCATCCATTTTCCTGCTGGGTAGATAAAAGCTCCTTGGAGATGGACCCAAGTGCCCCCCAACACCTGCAATCCACAAAACACCTAGGGTTAAGTGGTACCTAGGGTTAAGTGGTACCTAGGGTTAAGCTGGGTGCAACTCAGATCCACCCCGAACACTCCCTTCTTACGTTCACAGGCTTCCTTGAAGCTCCTCCAAAACCCCCGCATCAAAGGGAAAATCATAACCCAGCCAGGCAGCATTTAAAAGATCAAGGCGTCTGTGGATGCTGAAGTCACTGACACATTGTCCCCGTTCCCTCTCGCCGGTAGGGTCAGATCCTTCCTGTCCCATCGATGAATCGCCTCTCAGTTCCACCACAACTTGCACAGTGCTATTGACTGGAGTAAAGGGACAAGTGTGAGTCCTGGAGGCGGGGGCGGGGAGGGCTGCTGCCCCCGGGGCACCGGTGTGCCACGTGGCCCTTCTATGGGGGCTGGTTCAATCCACCTCAGATTAAGTGAGACTAGCCAGGGCCACCACTTACAGATGGGGCTCAGGGAAACTCAGACCACTACCCAACAACACTCAACGGCCACGACTTTACTATCCGCTGAATGCTTACTGTGTTCTGGGTATCGTGGCCAGCACATTGCATATACCATTTCATTCAAGCTTCGCAACACCCCTCGTATATTTGGGGAGGAAGAGGGCAAGGATCCTTGGTGGCAGTGTGCCTATTTTACACACGGAGGAAATGAAGCAGAGAGAGGTTTAGTCCAAGGTCTCACTGCTAATAAGCAATCGAGCAGAAAGGCCAGCTCTGCATCCAGAGCTCCTACCTGAGCTCAGGCATCGTTCTCTTACCTGAACCCAGACACAGACCCACGGAGTCTTTTCCAAGCTGCTTGGGTAAAAAACTATTTTGCAAAAGCTGCCGTTGCTGCACTGCTTCCGTGGATGGTCTTGGGGGTACTGCTAGTACTTAAGCACCTACAGTGTTGTCTGTGCTTGGGTGTAGGGGAGAGATGCTGCAGAGGACTGAAGACATCCATCCCAGCACCCAGCGTCTTCCTTTTTCCTGCTGAATATGCTGAGATTGCTCTCTGGGGATGTTCCAGGGTCCTGCCTCTTAACTCAATTCCTCAGAAATATTCTCCAAGGCTATGAATTCTCAAGGGTAATATCCTTTTAAATTTTTAAAAATTTAAAAATTTCAATAGTAAATTATTTGAACATGGGTATAATATTCTAGATCATCAGCTGTAACCACCTTGTCACAGTCTATGCCAGAAGTCCTCAAACTACAGTTCATGAATTGAATCAATGCTCAACCTGTTTGGGGTTGTTTTTTGGTCTGTTTTAAATTTATTTATTTTTTTAATAGAAAGATCATTGCTTTACAGAATTGTGCTGGTTTCTGCCAAACCTCAACATGAATCAGCCATGGGCACACCTATGCCCCCTCCCCGATGACCCTCCCTCCCATCTCCCTCCCCA
>SJYF01000333.1:1556880-1576826 GCA_006410515.1 Procapra przewalskii | reverse complement strand
ACCCCACCCCTCTGTTGTTACTGAGCTCCTGTGAGTTCCCTGAGTCACACAGCAAATTCCCATTGGCTGTCTACTTTACATATGGTAATGTAAGTTTCCATGTTGCTCTCTCCATACATCCCATGTATGTCCTACGAGCCAAGAATTATTTCTACAGTTTAAAATCACTGGGGGGAGAAAACCAAAAGAAGAAGAATATTTCATGATATTTGAAAATTTTGTAAGATTCCAGTTTCTATGTTTCTACCTAGAGTTTTTTTGAAACACAGCAGTGTTCGTTAGTTTGCATTAATATGAGCTGCTTTAGCAATAGTGAGCAGAGTGGAGTAGCCTCAACAGAGACCATCTGGCCCAAAAGGCCAAAAATATTTACTCTTTGGCCCTTGACAGGAAAAGTTCACTGACCCCTGATTTATGCAATGTGATTTTAGGGGCCACTGATGCTTCCAACTGAGTCAGGCATCTGCTTATTTTGGGGGTTGTTCTGTTTTGTTTTTGTTTTTATTGTTATGAGCTAATAAGGAAAAATAGAGAAGGACTTAGGTACCCAGAGTGTCCTCATGTGATCAAATACAATTTTCTGATAGTTCCAAGAGAAGCCAGGAGAGCCTTGAACCATCATAGCATGAGGTAGGCCAGCAAGTTGAAGTAAAATGTCTGTAGTAAAATGAGAGAAATGGGGGTGGGATAGGGAGGAAGATGGGAGGGAAGTTTAAGAGGGAGGTGACATATGTATACCTATGGCTGATTCGTGTTGATGTATTGCAGAAACCATCACTATATTGTCAAGTAATTATCCTCCAATTAAAAATAAAATTTAAAAAAAGTCAACTCACACCATAGACACTCTGCAAGCAGCAACTCACTTTCAACCAAACCACCTTACATTAAACTAATGTTGCTAATTTGAAGTTAACTGATTTTGCAATCTTATTTGTGCTTAATTTGGAAATTTGTTTCAGTTTTATAGCTCAATGAGAGCTATAAGCGTAAGGATTTTATACCTAGCTTTATGTTTGCCCATATTAAGTAACATTATGATAAAAATAATTTGAGTCAACACTAACTGAAATGTTTTCCCCTTTAATAGGGCAGGAAAAATGAATGCAAAAAGTATCAGTTACATTATATCTTTGAGTCAGTGTAATCTAGTATAAATTGCTACCTGCCACCCTGATCTTAGTTATTTTGGGAGGTTTTCTCCTCAGAGAGGGCAATGGCAACCCACTCCAGTACTGTTGCCTAGAAAATCCCATGGACGGAGGAGCCTGGTGGGCTGCAGTCCATGGGGTTGCACAGAGTCGGACACGACTGAGCGACTTCACTTTCACTTTTCGCTTCCATGCATTGGAGAAGGAAATGGCAACCCACTCCAGTGTTCTTACCTGGAAAATCCCATGGACGGAGGAGCCTGGTGGGCTGCCGTCTATGGGGTTGCACAGAGTTGGACACGACTGAAGCAACTTAGCAGCAGCAGCAGCTCCTCAGTTTGAGAGGAGAAAGGAGTGTCAAATAATAGCCCTAAGCTTAAGTTGAGACCAACTTGGGGGTGGTGACCATTTTCTCCTATTGCCCCTGTGTCTACACCGCATTTGTGTGTGCTAATCACCACCATTCGTCCTGTAGGCTCTGTTGCTGAGTAGCTCAAAATTGCCCCTCAGTAGTCCTCCCACTTGCTTCCTTTCACCTACTTAGCTCACTCTCCCTTTATTCTCCCTCCTTCTGGACAAAGGAAGCACAATTTTTCTCAATAAGCCTTTATGCTAGCTTGACCTTCCTGTGTGGAGATGGGCAAAGGAATTGGAGAGGACTGCTAACAATGGCCTTTTCTTCTAAAAGTCTACTTTATTACCCCAATTATATAAAAACCATAGTTTTTTTTTTTAACTGAAAAGTTAGACCCAGGTACTGAAGATTAGAGAATGAATGGAGCTCTTTTAGCCCTCTTCTGCATTCCCCATGTATCAGTTAGCTATTGCTGCATAACAAATCACTCCAAATGTACTACCTTCAAGTGATACAAATTGTTTATTTTGTTCACAAGTCTGCAGTTTGTGCAGGGCTTGGCGGGGGTGTTTTGTCTCTGTTCCCTGTGGAGTCAGCAGGGGTAACTCTGTAGGGAAGTGGAGGATCGGCTTTCAACTTGTGGCTGACAAGATGGTGCTGGCTGTCATCTGAGAGCTACGGTCAGGGGCCGTTTTCCTCTCTAAATCGCCTTCTCCATAGGTTTCTTGTTTGGGCCTGACAGTAGATGGTGACCTCAGGGCAACCAGACTGCTTACATGATAGCTAAAGATTTCAAGAACAAGTGTTCCAGCAAACAAAGTAGAAACCAGAGTGCCTTTTATGATTTAGCCTCAGAAATCCACCGTACCTATCGGCGGGTGTTGTAGCAAAACCCCACTCTGTTTCAAGGATAGAGGCTTAGAGTCCATATCTTGATGGAGAAGTGGCCAAGTTCTAAAAAAACATGTGAGTTGCAAGCTCTTGTTGCAAGCATCTTTGGAAAACAGTCACATCCAACTTAGCATCATGCTGACCTTCTACCCATCATGTATTAGCTGCTTGGGCAAGTGACTTCGGCACTCTAAGCCATTGTCTCCTGCACTAAAGAGAAGACAGATGAGTACTGCCTCAGAGTCATGCTATGATTATTGCTGTGCTCGCTTGATCAGTCATGTCTAACTCTTTGCGGCCATGGACTGTAGCCCCCCGGGTTCCTCTGTCCATGGGATTATCCAGGCAAGGATACTGGAGCGGGTTGCCGTTTCCTACTTCAGGGGATCTTCCTGACCCAGGAATCGAACCTGCGTCCTTTGCGCCTCCTGCACTGGCAGGCAGATCCTTTACCAGTAATGCCACCTGGGAAGCTATGATTATTGAAAAAGATAATATATAAAAATTAGCCTGGTAGCTAGCTCAGAGTACCTGCCTGACAGAGGTTAGCTTCTTTCTCTGTTTCCCGACTCCATCTCAGCCAACCTGCACTGACTCAAAATGGCATTCTTCTTGGCTGCCACTTTGGAACCATTTTCCCTCAGAAAAGGACGTCCGTGTATTCACAAGTTACACAAAGGTTGTTACTCAAACGTTGTTGAGTGATGGGCCTTTTCAAAGTAGACTCCTGTCCTCAAAGCTGCGCGGCGGCTGTGGGAAGATGCCGGCAGGGTCCTTTGCCCCCTGGGTCTGTGGGTCTGGGAGACCTGGACCTCCCTCCGGCGGCTCTGATTGAAGTGGCAGGACTGCCATATGTCTTTCCCAGAAGGGTGACTGACTCCCGCTACGGTCCCGGTTCCCCTGAGATTCTCCTGAAAGCCCTTCCAGCTAGCCCAGTTGGGTGTGTTAGCACATCAGATCCCATGCTTTGGTGAAGAATGTAAACACAGACCTGATTTTTCATTTTAAATGAAGCCAAGCATATTGCTCCCAGCAGATGCCGAGTGACTCAATCTGTCCTCTCGGTTTTGAAGGGACCTGAAGAACAACATGGTAAAATAAAGCAAACAGCACATTTATTGGTTGATAAAATGCTGTTTTAGTCTACCCTGGCATTATATGGTGATTGCTATGCAGCGAACATCTGTTATTAAATCCAGACTTCTGTTGCCTGGATACATTGAATCAAAAGCTGGAGCCTATGAGAAATTCATTTGTGTGTCTGTTGCATGTGAATGTCAGAGCTCATATGATGCCTTTGTCTTCATTCTAACTGAATCTTTTAATATGGAATGTCTTGCTTGTTAATTCTGACTCTGGGCCAATACTGTTTTCGTTTGATTAAAAAGGGTTAAAGAAACAAAGAAACTGTATTCCCTCAGGTGCTCTAAGCAATTTTGTTGATTAATTTTTGGAGATGGCATGGTGTAGTCAGAAAAAGTAGACGTTTTTAAAAAGAATTCATACCAAGTAACCCAGTAATTCAAATTCTAGGGGTCTATCCTTAAGGACATAGGAGAGATGAGCATGTATTTAAGGCCAAGGATGTTCGATGCAGTGTTACTTATAAAAGAAAAAAAAAGTTAAAAGTCACCTAAAGGCATGTATGTAAAGAGCTTCATTTATATTGGCTGAAAACTCCATGTTCTTCCAGACTGCAGCTTATTAGCTGATGAACTGATGATGAACTTTGCATTATTTATAGCTTTATTCTATACTAAAAAGTGTTTTCCATGAGCAACTTGGTGCAGCTGTAATTACCTCTTAAGGATAGGTCACTAGATGTGAAATTTGTTAGGACAAAGTGCATATTATGTTGTTAATTTGCTCAGCCAACAAATGTGTCTTGAGTGGGCACCATGCTCTAGACAGCAGTGCTCTGCCCTGGCCTGATGGCAGAGAAAAGGCCCCCACCTTCACGGTACCAACAGAGTCAAAGGGAGGAAGGAAAACCAGAGGGATCTTGCAGACAGCAGTGAATGCCAAGGAGGGGGCTGAGAATAGTGGGAAAGCTAGACAGGGATCTCTGAGTGCCACAGACCAGAGAGTGTTTAAAGACTCACTCAGCAGTGGTTCCTTAGGACGTGTGTGCTGGGAAATGTGGTGCCTTCTCTCCATCACCAAATATTTGTTGAATGCCTACTAATGCCAGGCTATGTTCTAGGCACTGAGAACCCAGCAATGACTCTATCCAATAAGCAGAAAGAGGTGGGTAATAACCAAATCTCAAAAATGACAAACGCCATGAAGAGGCTAAAGAGAACTGGGGAGGGGATAGATCTGCTCAGATAGACAGGGCAAAGAAGGAGCCTTCTGAACTGAAACAAATATTGAGAGAGGGTTGGTCATGAATAGACGGGGAGAATGAGATTCCAGGCAGAAGGACCAGCACAAGCGAAGGCTGGGAATAACGTTGGTATGTTTGAGGGACGGAAAGATGGCCCTGAGTGAAGCCTGGTGAGCTCGTGTGGAAATGGCTTGAGTAAGTCTGGCAGTCACTGGAAGGCTGTGTGACAAGCCACCCCGGGACTCAGCAGCATACAACCTAGGTGTGAATCTCAACCTCTGTCCTCCTTCCATCCACATTCACTTCCTCCCTATGTAAAGCTGTCTGCTCTGAAAACCGCAGCAGCCTCAGAACGTATAAATCCGTAAGAAGTGGTCCCACATTTAGATGCAGTGGCTGTCAAACCCTAAGGAGCATGAAAAATACCCACGTAGCTGCTTACACGTGTAACATCCTAGGTCTCGACCCCAGGGAGTGTGACTTGGCAGGACTGGAGAAGCCTCAGGAATCTGCACTTTCAGAAGTAACTCTTTTTGTGATGGTGACGGTGGTCCATGGACCACATTTGGAGAACCCACAATGCAAAAGTCCCCAGTCAGTCCCAGGTAGGCCAGGAAAGCGACCCTGCCTGTCTGCCTTCAGGGTTGGGCAGACGTGGGCCCGGAGCCCGGTGGCTGCCTTGTCATGAAATGCCCCGGGCGTTCTTAGAGAGCACATCACTGTGATGGGCCCAGCAGGGAAAGCCGTGAGTTAATGGCATCTCCTGGGTACAATAAACCTCCTCCAAGGCTCTCGTCCCTGCTGAGCTCTGCTGGATCCTTTGCCATTTCATAGTGAAGTCAGAAGTTCTTCAAACAGCTCAGGGAGATTTCTTGGAATTCCAAGGCTCCTCATCCCCTGCTCAGAGCCGGATTTGGCTCCTAACTTGGAGGTGGGAAGACGTGCTGGGCCAGGACTTAGCGTGGCTCAGAGGGAATCAAAGCCAGCCTTCCCCGCCTTCCTCTGACAGCCCTGCATGCTTCTTCTCTGATCCCTGCCAGAGGAGAGGGGTGGAAGGGGGGCATCCCAAAGCTCATTACCAGCTCATATTCTTTGCCCTAAATCAGCTCTTGCACACCCTGGGATGAACAGCCCTAAACGGGAAAGAAAAAAAAAATAATGAGTGTCTTCATAGATATCCCTGGTGCTTTCTGTCAGGCCAGGGTTTAGCATTCTCTGCTCTGAATTTTATTTTCTGAGTCTCTAGGAAGAGTTGGCTACTGGCCCCCTGGCCATCAATTGCCTGGGTGTGCTGACCCCTTCCAAACCTCTCCACCACCACATGTCCATGTCCCATTCCAGAAGTGACAGAACTAATCCGGGGGACCTGCACTTTCTTAGGAACTGGGTAATTATTTCTTTAGTCTGTGCTAACAGAAATATTGTTTCTAGGAAGATGGAGTGGTAATAGCTAAGATTACTCGAGCATTTCCTGTGTGTACTTTTCATACAGGAGCCAACTTAATCCTTGTAATAACCCTATGAGGCAAAAACTGTTTTTACTCTCGCTTCCAGACCCAGCATTTGAGGTCCTGAAATTTCCCTCCCGCAAGGTCACACAGAGCTGAGGTCCAAATCCAAGTCCCTGGACCGTAGGACCCAGGCCCTCCGCCACCTACCAGCTCCATTTCATGTTGCCTTGAGCAGATCATGCCTGCCTGGCTCTGTTCAAGCTGGATGTTGACGTAGAGAGCCCCAGGCATATCCAGGGCATGGATACTCAGAACCATGTCACCTGAGATATAATGGCAGATGTGGGACCTGAGGATGTTTTAGCTTAAAGACAAGGTGGTCTCAAGGCAGAGGCTGAACAGGGGTGTAGAGGCATGAGGTGTTAATTGCTCAGTTGTGTCTGACTCTGCATGAACTGTAGCCATGGACTGTAGCCCAGCAGACTCCTCTGTCCGTGGGATTCTCTAGGAAAGAATAATGGAGTGGGTTGCATTTCCTACTCCAGGGGACGTTACCAACCCAGGGATTGAACCTGGGTCTCCTGCATTGCCGGAAGTTTCTTTACCATTCTGAGCCACCAGGAAAGCCTTATAGAGACATAAGACGTGAAAAGTAGCTTCAGATACCTGATGATGTATCAAGCAGGAAAAAGGACTAGATGGCCCTGTATGAGCCCAAGTTTCAAGGTCCAGTGAGGTGAAGTAATACCAGAATATAAGAAAAAGCTTTCAAATACTCAAGTGTCCAAAAGAGGGTCAGGCTGCCTTGAGAATCTCCCTATCACAGGAGGAATACAACAGAGACTTGGAAAATATTTCATTTGGCCTGGTATAGAGGGGTCTCAATGTAAGATGACACAAATAACTTTTGAGGCACTTTTGATCCTGAGTCTGTGCAATTGTATTGTTATTCGCTGGAGCCTCCTCTCAAACAGCATTTTATGTTGTGTTAAAATGCCTAGCACAGACTCCTTTTAATAAGCCCTAAAGGGAGGCATCATCGTCACTCCTAGATGATGTCTTCTTGGCCTGGGATACAAATTGTGAGGAGTCACTTTGTATCCAATCCTTATCAGGTATGTGTCATGAATCACAGGTTCTTGGACCAACATGAGACCACAGAGCTCATGAGACAGAGGAAGATGCTGAGGCCTGGGGACAGCAGCTGACCGGCCCCAGCAGCCAGGCGTGAGCTGCAGTCTCCACACACAGAGCCTCATGGAAAGTCAGAGGTGAAGGGCCCTTTGCAGTCTTCTGTTTCCTGTTGTTGTTTAGTTGCTAAGTCATGTCTCACTCTTTGTGACCCCGTGGACTGTAGCCCACCAGGCTCCTCTGTCCATGGGGATTCTCCAGGCAAGAACACTGGAGTGGATTGCCATGTCCTCCTCCAGGGGATCTTCCCAACTGAGGGATTGAACCTGCATTTCCTGCTTGGCAGGCAGATTCTTTACCACTGAGCCACCTGGGAAGCTATTCTCCTCGTTCGACAATGGCAAATAGGATTCGCTTCCCCATGCCAGCTTGTAATTTATTGGTTGTGATTTCCTGAAGAGCTGTTTCAGGATCTGGGGCCACATGTGGGTTCGGTGGAAATGAGATCTGTGAATCATTTATGATGGTTGCCTGGGGCATAGGTGGGAAAGTAACGTCCTGTGTGCCCAGGCTCCTTGAGCTCATCCATCTCAGTGACTTTCTGGGTATGCAAGCTGAGCTCTCTAAAAGTGACATGAATATTGCAGAAGAGATTATGAGGCAAGATAAGGCCTTAGCCACCTCATTTATGAAAATGATTTAAAGATTTTTGCATGATGGTTAAACTCACCTATGGAATGAAAAAGATATGCAGATGCCTTAAGCCCCAAGAAGATAAAGCAGATGACAGGTGATATGTAGCTGGTCTGAATAACAATTCCTAGTTCATCTTGACTAAGGTGCTTTGCCCTGGGTAGCAGGTAGCTCCACCTCTTACTTGCTGGGAAGTCATAAGCAGTTACTTCTCCCAGGTCCTTTTGCTGGTTGGTAAAATGAGGGATAAGGTTATTCTCACAGGGTTTCCATGATAAGTAGAAAAAAAGAGAAAGAAATACCCAACACAGCCTAACGCTTAGCAGTTGCTCAGTAAATATTACACTCCTGTACTCTTGCCTGGAAAATCCCATGGACGGAGGAGCCTGGTAGGCTGCAGTCCATGGGGTCGAGAAGAGTCCGACAGGACTGAGCAACTTCAGTTTCACTTTTCACTTTCATTCATTGGAGAAGGAAATGGCATCCCACTCCAGTGTTCTTGCCTGGAGAATCCCCGGGACGGCGCAGCCTGGTGGGCTGCCCTCTGTGGGGTTTCCCAGAGTCAGACATGACTGAAGCAACTTAGCAACAGCAACAGGAAATATTAATAGGAGCAAGTGCTTGCAATATAGTATTGCATCTGCCCTCTCTCTGTGTTATCATCTTCCCAGATCATTAAAGGGTTAGCAGCAGTGGCCACCCAAAAGCAGATTCCAGGGGACACATAGGTCATTAACTCCAGATTATTGGTCTGGGGCATGTTTTTGGAGCCCTTTATTCCCAAAGAGACAGGAGTCAGCTTCCTAGCTGACTGAGAAGGGAGAAGCCAGGAGGGAAGTCTTGAAAATCCAAGTGGTAGACCTCTTAGTCCCATAACGCCTTCCAGCCTTCAGTTCTCCTTGGGGATTCTTGACGTCTATACCCCTGGTCCTAAATGTGGGGGGAGAACCAGAGAGGAGGAATGTGAAATTTACTGAAAGCTCAATGCTGAAGAATTACACGTTTCCTTGAATTACAAGGAAACAATTCTGGCTCCCAAGTCTGCTGTTCTGAATTTTGACAAAGCACAGGGCATTTTTAAAGACCACTTCATGAAGTGATCAAATGTACTTGACAAGAGAGCCAGCAGGCCAGTCAGATCATCTTCAGAACCCCTGAGAAGTTGCCTGCCCAATGGAAATGACAGTTCTCAGAATCTGCGGGTGGGAGGGATTTCACTCCATGAAGGGGGAGGGAAAACAAGGACGCTAATAAATATTCACCTAGTGCCTACTATGTGTTAGAGGGCTTAGAGGACATCATTTCATTTAATCCTCGCTATAAGAACACTTGATACTCTTCCATTTAGCAATAATAAGCAGCAAGGGAGCCTCCCTGGTGGCTCAGTAGTAAAGACTCTGCCTGCCAGTACAGGAAAGGTGGGTTTGATCCCTGGTCAGGGAAAATCCCACATGCTGCGGAACAGCTAAGCCTGCGCGCCACAACCATTGAGCTTGTCTGTAGAGCCCGGGAGCTGCGACTGCTGAGACCATGTGCTGCGGCTACTGAGGCCCCACACCTTAGAGCCTGTGCTCTGCAACGAGAGAGGCCACTGCCATGAGGAACCCGCGCCCCGCAGCTAGAGCGCAGCCCCGCAGCTAGAGCGCAGCCCGCTCACCATAGCTAGAGAAAAGCCAGCGCAGCAACAAGGACTCAGAACAGCCAAAAGTAAATAAATAAATACAAACAATTTAAAACTTAACAAGAAATTAGCAGTGAAGTAGCTGACATTCTCAATACTAATAGACACTAGCTACCCCATATACAGGGTCTTCCCCCGTGGCTCAGAGGGTAAAGCGCCTGCATGCAATGCGGGAGACCCGGGTTCGATCCCTGAGTCAGGAAATTCCCCTGGAGAAGGAAATGGCAACCCACTCCAGTATCCTTGCCCGGAGACTCCCATGGATGGAAGAGCCTGGTAGCAGCAGACACGACTGAGCGAACTCACTTCACTTCACCATGTATATGTGGTGAGTTAACAGCAGCCCTCAAATTCGGAGGAGGAAAAAGTGTAAATTTGTTTTTATATCACTGAATTTCGTACCAATTTTGAGTCCCTAGACCTCTGGGTAGCAGGACCTTAACCTCAGTGTTTCCAGTTTCTCTCTCAGCTTCTTTTCCAACAGCTGCATCTAAGTTTGGGGCGGGAGTGGGAGCGGGGATGGGAGCGCTTGTTCCAGGTCAGTGCATCACCGGGGGTTCAGGACACCCAGCTCAGTTGTCCTTATCCACCTCATTCAGTGACCGCACAGACTTCCCAGTCCCTTCCAGTCCTGGGCAGCCACCGCTGCCTCCTCCCTATCCCGCTGCAAAGGCGGGCTCGGCAGGTCTGCAGGCACCTCCAGACAACGCTCGAGAACGGTCCATTGACGAGCACGATGCAGCGCCTGGGCACGCTGGGAGGCTGTCTCAGTCCTTCCTAGAACCACTTGCTGCGCCTGTGCCAGGCTGTATGCAGAAACCCCAGTGCCCAGCCAGTTTTCCAGTTTCATTCTTCAGTCCAGACTGATTCAGAGGTTCTTTCTCCTCGCATCCTTCTCAGTGACCGCCAGCATCTTAGTCCTCTTCTTCACTCGCCCACTCGCCTCCTTGTGCTGGTTTAAGAAGCCTTATTGAACTGCTGGGCAGGAGAGCCTGCCTCTTCCTTCATTCTTCAAAATCTTCTGTTTGGGGCACAAAATTATCTTCCGGGCTCAGCACCTGAGGCTTGATAAACTGAAAATCTTTCTTACCTTTCCAGTTGCACCCCAACCCCTTGGGCAGGGAATGCTGTTAAGCAAATGGAGGGAAAGCAATGAAAACACCTGATAATGCTATTTCGTGGTATTCATGAGCTCAAATGCTCCAGTAGCCCTGTGAGGTCAAAATGAGTGCTATTCAGTGTTGAGGATATGGAAACTCAGAAGGGATATTCGGCTTGTCTGGGGTCACTCAGGGTAAATGGTGGCACAGGGATGGAGCCAATCTGTCTGACCATATTACCTGAAGATGAAGTCTGAGTTGTACCAGCTCAGGTGATAAGTAAAGGCTGCCTAAGAAATTGCTTTGAGAATTTTGAGGCTGTATCTGAACTCAGTGAGTAGAAAAATGCTGTGTAATCCATTAGTAATGTCTGCCACGGGCACTGGACTGGCAGCCGCCGCTCGTGGGCTCCCAGTGCCAAGCCACTCCCTAGACTCCACGCTGCTTAGAAATTCTGTTCTCATCTGCTGGCTAGGTGAAATAATGAATGCACGACCTACTTCATTAATGCCACATTTAGAGAAGGGACTGGATGCAGAAAGTGAGAGAGGCTGCACACAGTGGCTTCACAGGGGTCTTGGGAGGCCAGGCTGGACCACTAGAGATAAGAATGGCAGGGCACTTGGGACTTGAACTTGGAAAAGCTCAGAATGCCAAACACAGAAGCTTGTGAGCTGTGCAAGGTTTGAGCTCAGTGGAATCGTGGAGGAAAAGCAGCACTTAACAGAAGGATCTGGCAGTGAGAAGTGGAGGCTGAAGGAGCAGCTTGGAGAGCTCCGTCATCCGTGTGAGGAGTGGGGAGGTGCCCAGCCTGGGGAGAGGAAGGTCATGGGGACAAGGACAGGAAGACGCAGAGGGACAGCGCCCAGGATTCGGCGGCTGGTGGAGGGCTCTTCGCCCCAGTGACTCACATGCTCCTTCTTTCTAGCTGAATTTCAGTTTTATTTTCGGCTCCAATCAGTGGTAATAGAGAGATCCAGGTGCTTTCTCTCCCTCACGCCCCGTTTCCCTCTGCAGGCTCCCAGAGCCTCCTAACAATGCCCATCCTCCCAAACAGAAGACTGTGACAGCCTGGAGCAGAGCAGCCTGTGGCTTTATGACTGCCCTCACGGTGGCCCCTGTTCACTGAGTGCCCTCCGTGTCCAGCACAGGGTCATCCCTTCACAGGCAGGCATCATCCCCTTGAGCCCTCAGCAGCCCGACGAAGTAGGCACTTCTAGTATCGATACTTAAACAGGCGAGAAAACTGATTCAGAAAGGCAAAGTAATTTGCCTGAGGTCACGTGGCTAATAATAAGTAGTAAATCCAGAAGCAGAAATCATTTTCTAAAATAAAATCTGGAGTTCAAAGCTAGATCTCTTAACAATATTCCTGTGGCTACTCAAGCCATAAACTTTCTTAAGTAGAAGTGTCCTTGTGTGTGTATTAAGTCACTGGTCATCTCTGACTCTTTGTGACCCTATGGACTGTAACCCACCAGGCTCCTCTGTCCGTGGGGTTCTCTAGCCAAGACTCCAGTTCAGTCGCTCAGTCATAGTATCAAATAAGTATAGTATAATATAAACATTTGCAATGATAATAATAATGACAATGATAATAGCTACTTCTTTATAACCTTCACAGCACCTTTGCATGTATTAGGGGCTGCAGTAAGGTGCTGGGAGTAAGATGCTGCTGCTGATAATGATGGCGGGGTGGAGGGAGAGGATAGGTGAGAGTGTAAAGCCCTTTTATGTGGGCTTTAGAGGTCACAGGGCAGTGGTCTGCCACAGTGGAAATTGGGTGAGCCCTGCAGCCAGGCAGCTGTGCTTTATTCCCCATCCACGTGACCGGGGGCAGTTGCTTCGTCTCTCTTGGTCGGGCTTCCATCCCTCATCTTCTGTAGGACTGTTGGTAGGAGGAAATGATGCCATGCTTCTAAAGGGTACCTGGCCTAGTAAGCATTCAATTTCTAGTAGGCATTGCTTTTATTCTTGTAAGTACATTCCTTGTCTCCCCTACCCAAGGAGCAGCACTCCCCCTTGAAAGCAGGTTTTGCACTATGTTGTACAGGGTCCTTGAGGGCGGGGACAGAACATTTATCCAATAGCTATTCATGGAGCAGCGTCTGGGTGCCTACACGTAAGTCGAGCTCTGGCCACATGGTGGGAAAGAGAACAGAGGGAATCTTTGCCTTTGTGGAGTCAACAGCCACAGTGGAGAAGACAGATGAATGACAAGTTTGGTATTACAAGTGGACACTCTAAAGGAAATCAGCAAGTTGCATGATACAGAATCACGTAGGATGGCTGAGGGCTGTTAGTTTCCTATCACTGCTATAACAAATTATCACTGTTTCAGTACCTTAAAACAACACACGTTCCTTATTTTACAGTTCTGAGGTCTGGAATCAGAAACGAGCCTAAAGGGGCCAAAATCAAGGTGCCGCAGGGCTGTGTTCCTCCTGGAGGCTCTGGGGGGGAAGACATTTGCTCACTTTTCCATCACCTGGATGCCGCCCCCGTGCCTCGTCCCATGGCTCCTTTCTCTTACTTCAAAGGGCATCCCTCAAGCCTCTCTTCGTTATCACATTGCCATTCTCTGGCGCTCATCCTCTTGCCTCTGTTAAGGACCACTCTGAGTACATTAGGTCCACCTGGGTAATTCCAGGAGATCGCCCTTAATAATCTCAGAATCCTTGATTTAATCACACTGCAAGGTCCCTTTGAACATGTAAGGTGACATATTCACAGGTTCCAGGAATTAGGATGACAGCCTTAGGGGACACTATTCAGCCTAGCGCAGGGGGAATCTAATTTATGTATGTCCAATTCCAGACAGCACCAAGCTCAGCACAAAGCAGAGACCATGAGTGAATGAATGAGGTAGTGAATGAATGAATGAGCTCACAGAAAGGGAGAGACAAGGCCAGCCCGTTGCAAGCAGTCCAGACTTGAAATGAGCTCTCACGGCTTCCCTGAGAATCTGCTGCTTTGCTCATAGGTGTGTGCTGTAGCATCGGGTAAAACTTCTTAGGGAGTTAAACCTTTCAGTTCCTGAAATTCAGGAAGGGACCTAAGAAACCAGCAGTGTACTGAGTTCCCATGCAGGGCGCTTCATCTGATTTACAGTCCTCTGTTTCAACAGCCACTGCCGTCTCCATTTCCAAGAAGAGGGGCTGAGGCACAGAAAGTTGTAGTCACTCCCCTGAAGCCACACAGCCAGTGAGTGGGGTCCTCTCAGACTTGACCCACCAAGACTTAGCGCCAGCTGCCAGGCTGCAGGGCCCCTGCTTGTTTCCAACCCACGCATTTAATAAACCCACTCCTGGGGCCACCCAGCGTTCTCCTTAAGGGGCCTTCCTATTTCCTTGCTGGATTCTATGTGTGATTTGTAGTCTTGCAAGATTTTAAAAAACAAGTATCAGCTTGTGATTGTGCCTGTCACTTGCACCAATGGCCATGCTCTGTACTGTTTTATTAGATGGTGTCAGGAGGGAGGCAGCCCCAGAGTAGGACCAAGGGACACACACACACACACACACACCCTCCTCCGAAAATCCTTGAATGAGGCTCCCTGAATGTAGTTCCCTGAATGAGGCTACTCCACATGGCTCCCCTCGGGAAGGAAATAAAGAGGTGCCAAGAGAGCTTGGTAGCTTTGCAGAGCAAATCACTCCGTTTCATGTCCATTTCTAGGCTGCTTCCTGTGACTCAGTCTGAGTACAAATGGCCACAGGTCAAGGGCCAAGGTCAGCCAAGAGAGGAATGTATAGAACAGAGGCTTAGTATCCAGGTCTGGGAGTTAGACAGCTGAGAGCTCTTCACCTGCTTCTACATCTAACGGCTTTGGGCTTATGTTTCCTCACCTGATATAATGGGTATGATAATGGTGTCTACCTCCTCGAAAAAAGTGAGATAATACTTTCCTGTCAACATTAGTACAGTTCCTAAAACTGGAAGTGAAAGTGAAGTCGCTCAGTCGTGTCTGACTCTTTGTGACCCCATGGACTGTAGCCTATCAGGCTCCTCCGTCCATAGGATTTTCCAGGCAAGAGTGCTGGAGTGGGTTGCCATTTCCTTCTCCAGGGGATCTCCCCGACCCAGGAATGGAACCCAGGTCTCCCGCATTGCAGGCAGATGCTTTACCGTCTGAGCCACCAGGGAAGCCCTCCTAAAACATAAAAGTTACCAAATAAGTGGTATTTGTTATTACTTGATTTAATTAGGTATTCACAGTCTCAGATTAATCAGTTTACACATTTACTGACCCTGCTCTATGCCAGGCACTGTTGAGCGCCAGGACTAGCAGTTCGGTCAGCTCAGTTCAGCCACTCAGTCAGGTCTGACTCTGCGACCCCATGGAATGCAGCATGCCAGGCCTCCCTGTCCATCACCAACTCCTGGAATTTACTCAAACTTGTGTCCTTTGAGTCAGTGATGCCATCCAACCAACTCATCCTCTGTCACCCCTTCTCCTCCTGCCTTCAATCTTTCCCAGCATAAGCGTCTTTTCAAATGAGTTAGCTCTTTGCATCAGGTGGCCAAAGTATTGGAGTTTCAGCTTCAACATCAGTCCTTCCAGGACTGATCTCCTTTAGGATGGACTGGTTGGATCTCCTTGTAGTCCAAGGGACTCAGGTATGCAGATGATACCATCCTTATGGCAGAAAGTGAAGAAGAACTAAAGAGCCTCTTGATGAAAGTGAAAGAGGAGAGTGAAAAAGTTGGTTTAAAGCTCAACATTCAGAAAACTAAGATCATGGCATCCAGTCCCATCACTTCATGGCAAATAGATGGAGAAACAGTGGAAACAGTGACAGACTTTATCTTTTTGGGCTCCAAAATCACTGCAGATGGTGATTGCAGCCATGAAATTAAAAGACACTTACTCCTTGGAAGGAAAGTTATGACCAACCTAGACAGCATATTAAAAAGCAGAGACATTACTTTGTCAACAAAGATCCGTCTAGTCAAGACTATGGTTTTTCCAGTGGTCATGTATGGATGTGAGAGTTGGACTATAAAGAAGGCTGAGCACTAAAGCATTGATGCTTTTGAACTGTGGTGTTGGAGAAAACTCTTGAGAGTCCCTTGGACCTCAAGGAGTACAATAGGGGAACAAACAGCACCCCGTCCTCACAGAGTTTACCTTCGAATGTGGCAGAGACACTTAATACACAAAAAAATATATAAGCTCGAAATATTATGTAAATGCTCCGAAAGCAATTTAGACAGTGAGGGTAAGCGGTTGTCTGTTTCAGACAAGAGTCATGGAAGGCCCCTCAGAGGAGGTGACGTGGGAACACAGATGAGAATGAGAGAAGTGTGTGCAGGTGCTTGATGATTGTAGTTAAATTGCTCTGTTTTATGGGCTGAGATGGCCTGGAAGTCCATTGACCTTCTAGGTGAGTCCTGAGGCCTGGCCCAGACCAGTGGGTTCTGCAGTCAGACAGTTGAGGGCTCAAATCTCAGCTCCATTGCTGTCAAGACACTTGGCTCTGAGTGGTGGCTTCACCTCTCTGAGCGTCCCTTTCCTCCTCGACAGCAAAGGGCCAGAGATGTGGAAACTCCCAGGGATGGCATGGGAATTAGAGGAGCTGACGTGTAAGTCCTGGGCAGAGGCCCTGGCGTGGAGAGCATGCACTGGAATTGGTGAGTGCTGGCATTCATATCGTGGGAGCCAAGTGTGGCAAGTTGGAGCAAGTCGAGATGACCCTGAGTGTGGATCAGAGGCAGTTGGAAACCTTGACCTTCGCTGGGACAGCCTGGGAGAGACCAGGGGAGCTGTCATCCCAAAGCACCTTGATCCTGATTTTGACTGAAGTTCCTCCCTCCCAGGCCCTCATCAGCCATGATGACTAGCTGCCAGACACAACTCCTCTGAGGGAAACCTGGGGACCAGGGAGCCTCGTCCTGCAGATTAAACTGAAGGCTGAGGAGCCAGGCAGAAGGAGCCTGGAAAGCAAGTCCAATCAGAGCTGAGATTCCCAGGAGGGGATGGCTGACAGTGGCTGAAATGTTCTGATCCAGCTCCCAAGGCTTAGCAGCTGGGCTCTGGATTATGGTTTGGTGATAATTAGTGTTGGGGGACACTGGACTTGAGAGTGATGGGAGAGGCAGGTAAGGCTCCATCCTCACTCCAAATTGCCTGCACGCCCGGCTAGCTCATGATGGGGCTGGATTTACTATTGCCATGCCCACTTCTAAGACTGGGTCTATTTTAAATAGTTGAGTCCCCTGCTGGATTGTAATGGACCGTACACATACTGTAACAAATAGCCCCAGAGTTTCAGTGGCTTAAGATGGTCAGTTTTCAGCAGGGCCGCTCAGAGCAGAGTGGGCAGTGCCTCTGATCTTCTGCTCCACACCACTCCTCCCACAGCGGCTCCTCCCTCTTCTGTGTTTTCAAAGTCCTCTTCTTAATGCTGCCAGTGGTGAGAGGGAGGCAGGATGAACCTGAGAGGTTTGTCTGGGGTGGGTCTGGAAGGGGAGGACAGCAGGGATCGGAGGAGCTCTGCTGGGATCTGTCATCTGATTGTCGTTCACAGAGCGTGTGCTGAGCTGCCGCCCTGCAGGCAGCATTCTCTGACCCCTCCACTGTTCCAAGGCCACCTGAGGGGAGGGTGTGTGCACATACCCACACCCACTTCCCCCGCACACATACATCCCAGGCACACTTCCCCACGCCCTGGGCTGGCCTCCAGCAAAGCACAGGGAGGTGATCACTGCCCACCCATCTGTCCTTCTCATTAACGTCTGAGCCACAGGGAGGAAGGGGCCTTGTTTCCAGAACCAGGACACTTTATTTGTTTAAGAAAAATAGAAAAGAAGAGAAAAAATTAGCACTTGTTGAGATTGCTCAATTCTTTTTCTTAAGTTGTGATAGAATATATATCTCTTTAAATTTGTCATCTTTTGTTTTCATTCTTTTCTTTCCCCAGACTGTAAACTTTTTGTTTTGTATTGGGGTATAGCCATTAACAATGTTGTGGTGGTTTCAGGTGAATAGCAAAGGGACTCAGCCATGCATGTAGATGTATTCATTCTCCTGCAACATCCCCCGCTCCCATTCAGGCTGGCACGTAACGCTGAGCAGAGCTCCCTGTGCTACACAGTAGGTTCTTTCTGGTTGTCCGTTTGAAACATAGCAGTGTGTACACGACCTTCCCAAACTCCCTAACTATCCCTTCCTCCCGGTTTTAGACTCCACATATAAGGGATGTCGTACAATACTTCTCTGCCTGACATACCTCGCTCAGTGTGACCCTCTCTCAGTCCATCCGTGGTGCTGGGAATGACCTCATGAAATTTACCCTTAACCATTGTTAAGGCTACAGTTCGGTACCACTACGTACACTGACGCTGATGTACAGTCATCGCCACTCGCCATCTCCAGAACACTTTCACCTTGTGAAACTAAACCCGTTAAACACTAACTCCGCACCCTTCTTTCCCGCAGCCCCGGGAAACCTCCATTCTACTCTCTGTCTCTGTAAGCCCCACTGCTCTAGGGACCTCTTGTAAGTGGACTCGTACAGTATTGATCTTTTTGTAACTGGTTTTTTCGCCCAACATAATGTCCTCCAGGTTCATCTGTGGTACCAAAATTTCCTTATTTTCTCAGGCTGATTAATATTCCATGGAATGTATATAGCACATTTTGTTTATTCATTCACCTTCAATGGACACTGGTAGCTTCTTCCTTTTGGGTATTGTGAGTAATGCTGCTTTAAACATAGGTGGACAAATATCCGTTGAAGTCCCTACTTTCAAATTGTTTGTGTATTGGAGAAGGAAATGGCAACCAGTGTTCTCCAGTGTTCTTGCCTGGAGAATCCCAGGGACGGCAGAGCCTGGTGGGCTGCCGTCTCTCGGATCGCACAGAGTCCCACACGACTGAAGTGACTTAGCAGCAGCAGCATACCCATAAGTAAGAATTGCTGAAGTATATAATTCTATTTTCAATTTTTTTGAGAAACTATCACACTGTTTTCCATAACAGCTGTACTATTTAATGTTCCCAAAAGTGGTGCATGAGGGTTCCTATTCTTGCCTGGAGATTCCCATGGACAGAGGAGCCTGCTGGGCTACAGTCCACAGGGGCGCAAAGAGTCAGACGCAACTGAAGCAACTGCACAGGCACACAGTGATTAGTGATGCTGAGCATCTTTTCATGTGCTTATTGGCCATTTGTGTATCTTTTTCGGAGAAATGTCTATTCAGATTCCTTCAGTGCCTTATGAATATAGTCCCCAAGCTTATGCTAGCCCAGTGAACTGGGTATCATTATGCCCATTTTACTTTTAAGCAAACTAAGCCCTGAAAAAGATGAGGTGACTTATCTGAGGTCACGTATGACCTAGAAAGTGACAGGGATTATATTTAAGCACCCATCTTCCTCTTTCCAAACACTAAGCAAGTTCTGCAAAGCCAACTATCGTGACGTCATTGACAGTGTGTTGGCTGGTCTGCCCTCCCCCCGTCCCACCCACGTGTACGCTGTGCGCCTGGAGATCAGAGGCAGCCTCTTAATGATCTTTGACACAGTGGTGGGCACAGGTAAGAGTCTACTAAATATTGAACAAGTAGACACAGGTCCTGTGCTCCACCCTAAAGTTCTGCATGGCGTGACTTGGAAGGCATGACTTAGTAGCTCCAAATCTAGGTTTATCTCCAAAATGGGGATGGAAACCCAACCCTCTGTGGCCAGTTGGAAGATCAGAATTAATACTTCTGCCAAGTGCTAAGCGTGGTATCTGGTGTGTCGCAGGTGCTGACTCAGTGGTAGAAACTAACAAACACGGCCATGCTACCGGGGAGTCGGCGAATACCAGAGAGATCCATGACATGATCCCTGCTTTCCTCCTGGCTGGGGAGGTGAACAGCCCAGCAGTAACTCAGAAGGAAACTGAAGCCAGCTCAGACTACAGATGTGCTTGCGTATGTGCAGATTATCTCAGGACCGATTCAGGACAGTCGGTACTCGCTGGATGCCTCAGGGGGAGACAGGGAGCCAGGAATCGGGGAGGTTAAAGAAGCTGGCTCATTTACTTTAACTGGCTTAACCTTGGCTGTATAATCATAAGGGATTTGGTTTAGGTCATACCTGAATGGTCTAGCGGTTTTCCCTACTTTCTTCAATTTGAGTCTGAATTTGGCAATAAGGAGTTCATGATCTGAGCCAC